>CM021105.1:78351094-78486689 GCA_007115665.2 Sequoiadendron giganteum
TGCTGCGCCTACCTTGCCTGTAGTATTGCTATTATTGTATCTGTTCAAAAAGTAATTGCTGTTATAATAAATTGTTGCGCCTACCTCGCCTTCATGTCATTGTTATGGTGTTTATTCGATCTTAGTTAAATGGGGTTGCTGGTTTGATCGTTATTGCATGCGTGTTGCGTCTATACAATCTACTGTCCCAGTTGCTTACCTTTTGTTTTGTTGATTATAAGCCTATTCAGAAGAGCAAATAGTTGCGCCTACCTCGCCTTCATGTTGCGAAACTGTACTCAAAACTTATCGTATGATGTGTGTTATAGTAGACTCATTCAGCCAAGCAAATAGTTGCGCCTACCTTGCCTTCATGTTGTGACGCTGTACCAAGTTTACCGTCTATTTGTTTGTTTTAATAAACTTCTTCCCGGATTAGCAAATAGTTGCACCTACCTTGCCTTCATGTTGTAAGCCCGCACCTGGAGTTTATTGTACAATACATTCCTGCTCCATTTCCTCATGCTCTGTTTCTTGAGGAAATTGGATAGATATTAAAGAAGTTAGCTTAGTTGTAGTTACATGATCTGCGAAACCAGAAAATACTTAGCTGCAACATTCTAGGTTTTCTTAACCTTGTGCCTCTACCAGCTGAGAACAAAAAGATAGGACATTAGTTTAGTTTTCTATTTCATGCATTCCAGCACAACGAGGGAGCTTCCCCTCCTAATTTGAAGAGCACTCATTACGTAGTGTGCATAGCTGTCCGTACAAACTCACACTCCAGAGGTGTTAGTTCTTACGCCAACACTACTAAGGCCTTAAACTTCTGAAATACATTAAACACATATGATTTCTGTTTAAGAAAGTACACCCACATCTTCCTACTGAAATCATCAACAAATAACAAGAAATATATACAACCAGTAACAGAAGGAGTACTCATAGGCCCACAAATATCAGCATGAATTAATTGGAGTACCTTAGAAGCGCGCCACGAGTCACCATCTGGAAATGGTGTCCGATGTTTCCCGGCCTGACAAGCGCCACACACGCCGTGATGCTGAATCTGAATGTCAGGTAGACCAGCTACAAGTCCCTCCCGAGCAAGCTGAGAGAGATAGTGCCCATACCGCTGATGCCATAAACTGGTGACAACAGAGTTTCGAGCTGCCATGGCTAACTCCGGAGAATCACCTGTGTCCACAAGCTTGTAGAGACCATGATCCTCAATACCGACAGCTACTGTAGTGCGAGTCTCCCGATCAACAATAGAACATTTGTGTAAACTGAAAACCACATCCAACTGAGGAGAATTCCACATGATCTGACTGACTGAGAGAAGGTTGAGTTCCATGCCAAGAACATAGTACACATTGAGGAATATGAGATTCCTCCCGCCAGAATGAATTTGAACAGTGCCCATACCGACAACTGTGTATTCTTCGCCTCCCCCAAAAAACAACTGAGTCAGTGAACGGAGAGAAGTCTGTTAACCAATCACGCCGATGAATGAAATGTCGCGAAGCACCTGAATCTATGTACCAGGCAGAGGACTTAACATGGTCTGCAGGTCTTTTAGCCATAAAGGCGTAAAAGGCAGATTCCTTCTGCTCAGTGTGCTCGGCAACATGGGCATTTTGTTAAGACCCTCCCTGCTTCTTTTGTTTAGAAGCCAAACGTGCACGGCAATCCTTCTTCATGTGCCCAAATTTGTGACAATAATTGCACTGAATGTTCTTTTTCTTAGAGTTGTCCTGATGCTGTCCTGAGCCTTTCTGTTGCGAAGTGTAATGTCCCGATTTTTAGCACTACACATTCCAGTGACTATTAGCCTATTCCCTAATGCTCGTAGGCTAGTCAGAGGCAGAATTAGGGTTTCCAGCTGCTTGGAGGTTTTCCTTGGGGATTTAGGGGTTTGCATGTTGGAGTTTCGTAGTTTGGTCGCTGGATTCCTTCTGGGTTTTCAGAGAGCTTCGCGATGGTATGACATGCAACTGGATCAGAGAACTTTTTCGGACTTACTATTTTTAGTAAGTTACGATGGCTGCATGTTGGAGTTTCATAGTTCAGATTCTGGATTCCTTCTGGGTTTTCAGAGAGCTTCGCAACAGCGTGATATGCAACTGAATTAGATAACTTTTCCGGACTTACTATTTTTAGTAAGTTACGATGGCTGCATGTTGGAGTTTTATAGTTCGGATTCCGGATTCCTTCTGAGTTTTCGGAGAGCTTCGCGACAGCATGACATGCAACTGAATCAGAGGACTTTTCTGGACTTGCTATTTTAAGTAAGTACAGCAGCTGCTCGAATTGTGGTTAAAATGAGTTTGGAACAACTTACTATTTTTAGCAGTATGCTATTTTTAGTAAGTTCTATTTTTGGCAGTGCTATTTTTAGCAAGGTCTCTTAAGTTCGATTTAGTGGCTATCTCGGGCAGGGCAGTATATTCATCCGGTCTCCAACATTTGAGGTGATTATTTTGGGAAATTCAATATTTGTTGAAAATAGTATTTTAAACGAGATATTTCTACTAAGGCTTGGTGGACGCCTAAATGGAGGGATAAGTTGGTTTATTAAAAAAGGCAAATTTTATAAAAGTTTCTCTCCTAAGTATTTTGGACGCCAACTTAGGAATAAAAAGAATTATTTCATTTTATTAAATAATTCTTCCATGAAAGAAAGGACGCCAACTTTGAAGAGGATTTGTGGTCAACAAGGAATTTTGAATTCTGTTGACTCTGGGAAAGGGCGCACTTTTCTAGAAGCTTCTAGAAGTCTCCTCAAAAGTTATAAAAAAAAGGTTTGGGGTCTTCATTCAGCATCTTATGTTTTACAATATTGTTATGCTGCCGGAATGGTATCAGGATTGCTTTGAGGCATGCATACCTTCTAGTCGGCTTAACTTCTTGCTTGAAAGACAGCAACTAGTTGAGAATAGTTTCATATTGAGTTGTTTTGCATTTTGCAATTGAGTTATTGTATTTTCAGTCCATTTCACAGTTGTTGGTTTGACTGTGGCTGAACTGAGTTTTGGCTTAGAAGTTTGTGTGTGATTTTAATTTGGTTGTGGGTAGTGAATGAATATTAATTGCAGATTGGAGCGACCCTTTCCTCCAATTTTCAGATTTTAATATTTAGTATTTATTTTTATAAGGCAAATTTGCCCTTCCTTGAGGGTCGTACCATGCTGGAGATGTATTGAATTTCATGCATATTAAATATGATCTATTTGGGGTGTCTTTGGGTTTCTTCTTGGGCGCCTTCAACATTAGCTATGTTTGCATTTGGTTTCATGGGATTTGAGTGAGATTTGAGTGAGTTATCAATAAATTATTGAATTTCTGTATGGCTGATCATGCAATTTCAGTGTAGGTCTGTCATTAATCAGATTATTAAAATGAGGTCTGTGAGTGGTGATTTGGGTTTGGGAAGTCAAGAAAATGATAGGGAAGTCTTCTATTTTACTGCAACTTCATACACTGGATCTTATTGACAGGCAATCTCTATATTATTGTGTAAGCTGAACAGTAGTACTGTCAGCATTTCTCTCATTCTAATATAATTCTTATAATTCCCACGACTGTGGATGAGACTGGCATGTTCAGTCTTAGCTAGTTTTTATTTACTGTATCACCCATTGAACAAGTGGAAGAGGTCGGCTTGCCGCCTGTTACTCATGTAATTGCATTAACTCATCTTGTTGATCGGTTGAACCGTCAATCTACTCCCGCTAAAAAGTGGTCGAGTTGCATTTTACTTTCAGCATTGTTCTCTCACTTCAGTCCTCCCGCTGAATAAGTGGTTGAGTGATTGTACTTTCTTATCATTACTTCAGCAAGTTTCAGTTTACTAATGACCCCCTTTCGTGTATGCTCTCAACCTTGCCCGCATTGGGATCTGGGTTGATCAAAGGAAAGGGTTCCTTCCAGTTGGCTTGTGTTTTCATTAATGATAACGAGTGAACTTGGTTGTGAAAAAGTGAAAAAATTGGCCCAGTATATTTCAAAGTCTAAATGCTTGTTTCAAAAGAGCATCACTTCGTTGCAAAATATCAAAAGGTAATTATTACAAAAGAAATCCCTCTTATTTATAGAAAGGAGGGAAGAGCAAAATTAGGGAATCAAATGAGTAAAAATTGGAAACCCTAATCTAACTATTGTAATTTATTTCTACGTAATCACACCTCATATTTTTGGTGCAATTACGTTTTACAAAAAGACACCTAGGATGTCAAAAACTATTTACAATGTGCAAAGTAGGGGACACCAAAAATGGCAAACACTGGAGACAAAAAGAAGACTATTGTTCTTTGCACTGGGTGCAGAAGTCTTCATATTTCTTTGTCGTCTCTCGTAGGAAAGTTTTGTCTAGCCTGACTGTATAATCCACCAAGGTGTGTATTTTGGTAATCATCTTCTTTGCAGATGAAGAAACCTTTTTACACCTTTCAAGATGAGCCTTGAAACAATCAAGTGAAAGCCGCAGATCACATACAATGTGCATGGTGTTTTTGGTAAAACCTTTATCATCCACCAGCTTCATGAAGGCCTCTTTATACACTTGAATAATCTCGCTGAGAGGGAGAAAGGTGTGCTCGTCATCAAGGCGATCACCTGGCAACTCTTCCATCCCATTTACCAAGAGAACCCGGTAACCTTCTACATCCTCTTGTACCTGGTGAATGTCATCAATCAAAAACTTTAATACCTGGATCTTATGTTTGAGCGATTCTTTCACCTCCACATATTTCTCCTTGTCAGGTATTACTCCACTCTTTACCAATTTGCTGATCTTGGATTCTTTCATTTTCAGCCATGATGATAAAGTCCTTTCCATCTCATGTAGATCCTTCACAAGTGATCCTTCCTCTTTATTAAGCTCAATTTGGAGCTGGGCTATTTGCATTTTCTTCTCACTTGCGGTGGTGATGACTTGTGTCCCATGATCTATGATCTCTTCAATGAACTCATTTAAGACTTTACCCTTGGTTGCAACCTTTTCTACCCTTTGGATAGTTGGTTCTTCGACATTCACCAAGGTCATAGATTGGGCATCACCCATTGAAGATCCCGCTATGTTTCTCAAGATGTTCGCATAGCGTTCAGCCTTCTCCCTGTATAGATTCTTAGCTTGCTCCATCTTGTCAAGCCTTCCTGCAAGAGCATCTAATACTACTTGGGCATCTACTTTTGCACTTTCATTGGTCACCTTCCCAAGTTGTATTCTTTGTACAGTATAATCTTCCATGTTTACATCTCCCTCTGGTTGTGGAGGAAAACCTACCTCAACAAACTTATGGCCAACTTCATCAACATGGAGTCTTGACAGCACCTTAGCCTTTTTCTTTTCCTTGTTCTTTGGGGCAGGTATTTCTTCCAGGTCTAGTTCATCGAGGGAGATCATCTACTTTTTGTGCTTAGGAACCTGCAACACCAACCAAGGAGGGAGGGAAGAAGTATATACATCTCCTGTTACCGCTAATTCTTGAGTTGCAGGGGCTCCTTAAGGAATAGTTGAGATAGTAACTATAGGCGTCCTTGTAGTCATTATGGGCCCAGTTGTCTGCACGCCAAGCTGACTCTGCAAAGATTCATTCATGAATCTGTTAAATTCAGCCTTCGAAGAAATGTCAAAAGATGGAGATGACAAACTAGGGAGAGAAACTGGCGAACTAGATAGATCATTGATATTTTGCGATCGGTCAACTGCAGAAGAAACCAACACCGTTGACACTACTGGTGGGGAAGAAACATCTTCTACTCCTGTAAGCATGGTAGGAAGAGGAGAAGAAGGAATGGGAGGAACAAGAGATTTAGGAATTGAAGGAGTGTGACGAGGTGAAGACACTGGGATCTGTTCGGTTTCACTCCAAGGAGGGGACAAAATCTGCTCATCCTCTTGGTATTCCTCAACCTCTTCTGTAGATTACTCTGCTTTTTCATTTGATTCAGTTTCTCCCGAGTCTTCATCATCTAATTCTTCGGATTCAAACTCTGTATCTCCTCCTTCCTCATCTGAAGATAAATCCTCATAAACAAGCTCCTTCTCTTCTGCACGAGATGTGGTAGCCCTTGTTTCTCGTATTTCAGTGGTTTGTGGAGTATTTTTCCCCACAGTGAACTTGATCCTTGGCCCTTTTCGGGATGAAGAGGGTATCACGGCCTTTTTTTCTTTGGCGCGGGATTCTAGCGGTGGACTAGGTTTTCCTTTGGGAAGCTCACCTTCAGAATCTGTCTTGAAGGCTTTCATCTGATGGCCATGCTTGTGAAGCCATTCTGCTATGTTGTGTAGGATAGGGGCTAACCTTTCCCTCATGTAAGTACATTCTTTTTTGGACCATTGTATTGGAGGCAAAGGTTTCCCGACGATATTATCCTCATCGTAGGCAGAATTGAGGACGTCTCCTGGATCTGTGAAATCTTCAAGCAAATCAGCTATTTGGAGGGCCCTGATTTGTTCAAGTGTCAACCTCCAGAAATCCATTTTACGTGCATCCTCCTCATCTCTACATTCTGCCCATATGTCTTCAAAATGGTAAACATGGCTATGATCTTTCTTGAGTTTCTTCTTTACATCTCTGATGTCAAAGTCACGCATGTACCTGTAGGTCTCGATAGTCGTTATGTGCATCTTTGTTGAAACATTTTTGGCCTTCTGCACACTTCTAATTGTGTATCTACCAATGGTTAATGGAAACTTAAAACTTGGCTTATGATTCTTTTGTCGTTCTTTGTGCACTGAAATTGATTGCCTGCACAACTCCATAAGAATCCATTTGTTTGATGGGTACCTGGGAAGCATGTAAGGACATCCCATGAAAAAACCTACCCTTATGTAAGTAAAGGTTGGAAATTGTAGAAAAACACATCCATCCTTGCTAACCACCTTGTAAGCTTCGTCTAAAAGTCTCTTCTTCTCCAGAATCGGGTCAAAAGTGAACAACAAAGGAGCGAAGAAAGCATCTGTGACTCTCCTGAAGTGGTGGAAGCTTTCCCTCAGGTTCAATTGGTAATAGTAATCATAGATAGGGGTAGAATGTCTATTACCTTTGGTAGATAAACCTGGAAACTGCCTCATTACTGTTGTTGCGTACACCAAGAAAGAAGTCATATAAAATTTCAAGGTGGTGGGCACCTTGATCAGTTGCTCATGGATTTCATCACTGATCTGTGTTCCCCAATCAATGTGTACTTTCCTCCTTCTGATGATCCAGATGTATTCATACATCCAATCTTGAAAATGAGAGGATTCAGGCAAGCCCTTAACTCTGCTTAATAAGGTAATCATGTCTCTCACATCTTCTTTGAAGTCGCTCCTGGGGAGTCCCTTAGGCCACCTAGAAACAGCATGTCGGGGAGTCTTCAACCATTGTGAGTTGATCAATGTCTTGGCATTGACTGAATCATTGTCAAATATCTCTTGAGCCTTCTGGATCGTGATGGGAGTGTATTGTTCCATCTGTGGAACTTTGAAGACTATATTGAAGAATTCACCATCAAGCCTCATTACAACCTGACCTACAGAATCTCTCACAGTTCTGTCTTCTTGGATATAGTGAGCAGCAACCTGAAGTATGAACTATGTGTGATGAGTAGAAGTTGGGAAAGTAGATACCATATGAAGATTGCTATGTACAATGGCCTTCAGATTCTCATCCCATGGCCTCTATTGGATCCTCTTCACGAAGTCTGCCAGATCTTGATGACCGATCTGGGTATCTTTGATCTCATCCACCTTGGACAACACCATGGTCGAAGGGAAAACACCCTGGTACTTATACTTCATCTTACCCTTTGCTTTAGGAGATGGTGAAGGTATTTCAGCTGACATTTAGGGGAGCAGAGACTGATGTATTTCTTATCTCCGAGGATCTTTTGATGGAACTTTGGAAATCAACTGCAAGAATGGTGGATTCAATGATTGTCAGGAAAAACATGTCATATGGGGAAACATGAAATGAACATGGCGATATGGATTTACTGTGTTTTGGCAGTATGGTGTGGAAAACGAGGTGAGAAAATGAGCGTGGAAGCGAAAATGAAAAGAAAACACATTTCAGAGTGTTTAGAGAAAAATGCAGATTTTGGTGCTTGGGCGGTGAAAATCACCGCTTGAGCACCGAAATGATATCTTGGTTTGGTGTCGAGGCAGTGAAAATCACTGCTCGAGCACCGAAATCTGAGACTTGAGAATTTTGAGGGACGGCAAATGTTGGTGTCGAGGCAGTGAAAATCACTGCTCGAACACCGACATGTCAAAACTGTTTGGTGTCATGGCGGTGACTTTTACCGCCTTGACACCTAGGTATTTCTTGTGAGTGGTTTTCATGGCGGTGAAAATCATTGCCAAGACACCAGTGCGACTTAGCATTTCATGCGACAGCATTGAAAAACCTCGCCTGCACACCGATGGCGAAAAACAAAGATCGACACACATGAAGGCAGGGAGATCCTTTGCCATGACGCTTGCGAAGGTTAAGAGGGAAAAAATGATAGCAAAGAGAAACGAAAAAGACAAAGCGACATGAACAATGGAAGAAGAATGCCAAAGACCAACGAGAAATATGAGAGCATTCAAATCTAAATAAAGAAGACTAACAACTGCAAGGAAAGCAAAACGCGAACATACCTGTGATAACTATGGCGAAGATGACTATGAAAAATCGTGCGCTGGAGGACAACACCAAGGTTCGGTCTCAATGGAGGCAACTTGGAATAGCACGGGAGCAAAGTGTGGAGAGGAGTCTCTTAGTGGAAATGAGGAAATAACTCATGTTAGAGTTAATAAAAACCTAAAAATCAACCTAAGTCGCGCGCATTGAATGCGAGGAGAAACTTGACTTAGCTCACAAATAGGTGCTTGGGCGGTGAAAATCACCGCTCGAGCACCAATGTGTTAAAAAACTTTAGGTGCAACGACGGTGATTTTCACCGCCCGAGCACCAAGAGTTAAAACTTTATTAGGTGCGACGGCAGTGAAAATCACCACCGGTGCACCAAAAACAGTCAGAGTGAAAAAGGTGCAACGGCAGTGATTTTCACCGCCCGAGCACCAAACTCTAAGAAAAAATGACTAACTCCTGGGTTTAAAAGGAGTCAAACTTTAAACTTGAAACTCGAGCCTATCGTCACCTACTCGGACTAAGTAAGATTAGAGACCCCATAAAACAAGTTTGCCTCGTTTTATGTGCTTGAAAGACACAGTCCTAGGAAATGGACTAGTTTCGTAGGGGGGTTATTCGTGAATCGAGCGCTGCTAGATTTTGTAATAACAAGTTGACCACGTCGAAGTGTTGTGACTGCCGAGGTGTGTGTATGACTATACTTCATAATTTTCACATGCACAAACACTGTAAAGTTGATTTACAGGTTGATTGCGCAAGTGTCTACCACGTTACATAGTGAAAAAGTTCCCAAACTTAGAATATTTTAGTACTTTTTGCCAATCTGAAAATCCCCTCCATCAAGAAGCAAATTTTTAAGCATCTTTCACCATAGCATGTTCTGCTTTAAGTTTCAGGCTTAGATTTTGATACCTGGTACTGGCCAACTGCCATTGACGACCTCGAAGGTCCTAACTTTTCTCCTGAAAAAGTGAAAACTATCCACCAGGCTTAAACTGACTTTTAACTGAAACTGACTTCACCACTATGATCGTGATGTGAAATAAGCCAATCCAAATTAATTTTAGCCAATTCTGACAAGTTCCTATTTTTTAGGGTTTTGAGCTAAAAATAGAGTTCAGAAACCCTAATTTTCAAAATTTTCAAATTTTGCCATTATCTTTTTGGCATCACACTGACCAAAAGCCCATACTTGATTTTCCCAAAAACTGAGTTTTGACCCCACTTTTACAAGGTTTAGACCATTTTAAGCAAAATGCCTTAATGAAGCAAAAAAATTGGTTTGGGTACAACATATCTAAATGAGCCAAATGCTCCCCCCAAGATCTGTTGTATACCAAAATTTCATCAAAGAATACTAGAATATATCTCCTTAACTGAGACTGGAAGACCCTATTCATTTCTTCCTCATTTTCTTCTTCATTTTCTGATTTTTTTGCCTTTGAATCCTCTTGAGCAACTTGTTGGTCCGTCATATCAGTCAACTCTTCATCCTCATAATACCACTCCATTTGCCTAGATTTACCTCTAGGTGTTAAGGGACAATCATGTTTATCATCATATGGACCCTTACGATAAAAACACAACTTTTCTTGTGCAAATCATTCAGAGTTTCTTGATCCAAATGTGCTACAATTTTTCCTTTTAACTCAGATTTTTCTGCCTTCTTGGAAGATGACTTGCTATCTTTTGATGAGGAAGATGCCTTAGGAATAAACTTGCTGCGAGGTGCTGCAAGTTCCACGCTACGAGCTTTCCGCATAGCCTCTTGCAATGTAGGGGGAACAAATACTTTGATCCATCCTCTCATGGGTTCATATAAACTTTCAGTAAACAATATGACAAGTCTCCTCTCTGATATACCTGTAACCATGACTGAAGTTTTTCGAAATCCACTTATGTAAGATTCCAAACTGCCCACTTGTCTAAGTTAAGAAAGCTCCCTAAAATAGAGTTTTGGATACCTTTTATCAAAGTGCTCAATAAGCCTATGTGTGAACTCCTGATAGGTATTAACAAGATGATGTTGTAGGGTGAACATCCCAAGATTCCACCAATCATGACCTAACCCATCAAGATGCAAAGTAGAAAACTTGATAGCCTCGTCCTCCTACATGGGTCTCAATGATAGATAGTTATCCAATTTCTGCACCCAAGATCTCGCAGTGCACTTGTCATTGCCATCAAAGTGAGGCAAGGAAAACTTGCTCACAACTTGTTGGAGGTCTCTATTAACCTGTGGTGGTGGTGGTTCTTGTGGCACCCTATGCTCAACTTTTCCTCCACCTCTGGGTTTCTTAGCATCCAAAAACTCACGCAAATTCAAAGCCTGTATAATCTCAGGAGAAAGTTTCATATACTTTGCATAGTGTCTAGTAACATCAACAGCTGAAAGAGCACAGGGTGTTTGTGAAATGATCCCCTTGTAATTTTTTCAAATTTTCAACAACACTTCCACAATGGCACCCATCAGCATTAGCCAAAATCATAAAGCAGTACTAGAAAGTAACCCTACACCACGAATGTGCACTCAAGACCCAAGGTGGGTGAGGTGCTAACATATGGCGTCGGGGATCATTAGTATTTCAAACTGAAAGAAGTACAATGCTGGAAAGTAAAGATGCAACTCGACCACTTATTCAATGGGAGTTTTTTGACGGCATAGCCAATCAAAAAATGAATAATGCAGTACAAAATCTAAAGACAACAAGGCCTGTCTCTTCCACCAATGGTGGGAATGATAGCAAATGCAAGATAGTAAATAGGTGGAAAGCCAACCTCTTCCACTAAAAGTGGGAATACAATAGATAATTCTAGAAATATTAAGAGTTGTTTAGTACTACTGAACCAACATTACAAAGTGAAATAGAATCTACAAGAAGCCAGGAGATTAGCTGTCCAAGAAGCTACAAATGTTATTATGAATCTCAAATCATCAAAGACTCACTAGATATGAAAGGAACACTCCAAAACTCCAACTTAGATAGTATGATATGACAAACCAGCAAGCTGAAAATGCAAACTAGCAACAAGAAAACTCACTAAAATATTCATAACTCACTCAAAAAAACTCCAAATGACATGAAACGAAATGCATATGACCCCTAGAGAGATGGTGACGAAGCTAGGACTAAGAAACAACTGCAAACTTTAGTTATTTATTTTTCTAAAGTTTTCCAAGACTTCCCAAGAAAAAGTGCGACTTGGAGAGAAGTCAACCTACAAAATAAAATAAATGGCTCCACGAAAAAATCTTGAAACTTGCACAAAGGGGCACCTTGAGCCAAGGAAATGAATGAGCCAGTACCTAGAAGCCAACAAATTTTCCTAAAGAGTTGTGAATGAAAACCTACTTCAGCCACACTAAAATCAGCAACATGAAAAACTGACAAACACACCAAAAACATTAGAAAACATCATAGGTCCCCATTACAATAAGCTCAATCTGTCCTTCTGAATAAATAACAGTCTTTTCACTTAGCTAGTTGCTATTTTTCAAGCAAGAAACCAAGTCCAAGTTAGGAGGTATGCATTCCTCGAAGCAAACCACTCACCATTTCGGCAGCATAACATTATAATTTCTTCATGGATTCAAACAAAGAACCCAACACTCTTATTTATAACCTTTTCTCTCCAAATTCAAATCTTCTTTTCCCTCCAATTAGGGCACCTATTTCAAATTCACATTCTTGTTCAATAATTTGCAATTTTCATTTCATTTAGACCCTTCTCCAAGTCGTCCCTTTTTATGAAGGTAATAAACTTATCAAAAATGCAAATAATTCTTTAAGTTAGGTGTCCAAAGTAATAAAGTGAAATACTTTATAAAAATTGTCTTTTCAATAAAATCAACTTATCTCTCCATGAAGGCGTCCTCCAAGCCTTAGCAAAATTATTTCACTTAATAAAATATTTGCATCTTAAATATTTCCCCTATAAAGTCGTCCATTTTAGCATAGGAAATATTTTCCACTTAAACATTATGTCCTCAAATATTTAACTTGCCAAATTAAATACCTCAAAAGTTGGAGACCAAACAGAATATACTACCCTACCAGATATAGCCATAGTATCAAACTGTTGAACACCTGCCAAAAATAGTCTCTACATTGAACTGTTGCTAAAAATAGCACGAAGGGTGTTGGAGACCAAACTGCTCAAACCAACCTACCAAATATAGCCACAAAACTAAATTGCAGAAATCCTGCTAAAAATAGAACTTAGCAAAAATAGCATATTGCTAAAAATAGTAAGTTGCTTCAAACTCATTTTAACCACAATTTGAGCTGTCATCATATTACTAAAAATAGTAAGTCTGGAAAAGTCCTTTGTTGCAGTTGCATGTCATATCACTACGAAACTCTTTGAAAACCCAAAAGGAATCCAAAATCCAAACTACAAAACTTCAACATGCAAACCCCTGAATCCTCAAAAGAAACCACCAAGCAGCCGAAAACCCTAATCTTGCCTCTGACTAGCCTATGGGCAACCGGGGATAGGCTATCAATCACTAGAGAGTGTGGTGCTAAAAATGGTGACATTACAGTCTGAATCTTTGGCTGAGGAGCCTAT
Organism: Sequoiadendron giganteum; assembly: GCA_007115665.2. Lineage (NCBI taxonomy): Eukaryota > Viridiplantae > Streptophyta > Pinopsida > Cupressales > Cupressaceae > Sequoiadendron > Sequoiadendron giganteum. Next base: position 78,364,273 of record CM021105.1, read on the forward strand.
TGCTCCACCTACTGGATTGGAGGAGTTTCCCTAGTAATAAAAGTAGACTGGTTGGGCCTACACTCAAAACCACTAGAAGAACTCTAGTGGACTGTCACAGAAGACTGCTCTACCCCTATAGTGCCACTAGTCTGTCCCACCTTAAACACCTGCTGCTATGGAATAATATGTCTCATGGCACCCATAAGCTGAGACATCATATCCATCATATTATCATGCCTCCTCCTAAACTCTGTCTTAGGACTCACTGACCTAGCACATTCCTTTCCTGTGTCCTTAGGTGCCTCTTTCAAAACCTCTTTGTCTGCCATAATACCTGTAATATTGTCGTCACTATCACTTGAGCTAGACTTGTATATGCCCAAAATGCCTGAAGTTGTATCACCCTCAAGAATCGGAGGTGGTTACCAATGACCAGTTCCTCTTCCTCTAGTATAAAATAAATTATCTCTACTCATGAAATCTAATACTGCTTAGGAGGCTAGCAGGATAACTACTCTAATACCAATGTAAGAACCCTGTTGGTTCTAACTGCTTCCAACTGAATGTTGACTAATGAATGTTTGTTTGATTTTTTTAGATTGTTTTATGGTTTTTTTGTGTTTTTGAATAATATATGATTTTTTTGGTATTTTTGAAACATAAGCTAGACAAGAAATGACAAGAAATATATGCAAATGCAAAGTAACAGAGAAGCTAATGTTGCAAATGAAACTATCTTATTTTTAGATTATCTCTATAGGATTTTTACATAGAAATCCATACCCGAAAGTCAAAAAGATTATTTTATTGAATTCTGGAAATTATGACAGCAAGCTACAATCTCATTGAAAAGTTCGATCTGCCTCCTAAAATGATTTATCCACCTCAAAATTGATTGCAAATGCCTTCTATGGCCTGGATGCCAACATTGGAGGAAATGAGAGCCAAATATTCAAGGCATTTTGCCCTTGGATTCACACGCCTTGAAAAAGAGATAGTACAACTTGCAATAAGGAGGCATGTAATGTCCCCATTTTTAGCACTACACTTTCCAGTGACTATTAGCCTATTCTCAGATGCTCGTAGGCTAGTCAAAGACAAAATTAGGGTTTCCAGCTGCTTGGAGGTTTTCTTTGAGGATTCAAGGGTTTGCATGTTGGAGTTTTGCAGTCTGGTTGCGAGATTCTTTTTGGGTTTTCAGACAGCTTCACAGTGGTATGACATGCAACTGAATCAGAGAACTTTTCCAGACTTACTATTTTTAGTAAGTTACGATGGCTGCATGTTGGAGTTTTACAGTTCAGATTATGGATTCCTTCTTGGTTTTCAGAGAGCTTCACGACAGCGTGACATGCAACTGAATCAGAGAACTTTTCTGGACTTACTATTTTTAGTAAGTACGACGGTTGCTCGGATTGTGGTTAAAATGAGTTTGGAACAACTTACTATTTTTAGCAATATGCTATTTTTATAAGTTCTATTTTTACCCGTACTATTTTTAGCAAGGTTTATGCAGTTCAATTCAGTGGCTATATCTGGCATGTCAATTTGAGCAGTTTGGTCTCCAACACCCTTGGTGTTATTTTTGGCGGTGTTTCAACAACTTGGTATTATGGCTATTTCGGGTAGAGCAGTATATTCAGTTGGTCTCCAACATTTGAGGTGATTATTTTGGCAAGTTTGATATTTGATGAGAATATTATTTTAAGTGAAATATTTATAGGCATGTTTGGACGCCTTGGAGAAATAAGTGGCCAATTAGATTTATATTTCACTTTATTGTTTTGACGCCTAGCCTGGAGGAATTAAATCAGTTTAATAAAATATTTCACTTTATTATTAGTTTGGACGCCATAATATACTTTATTGACATTTTAATAAAGTATAATACTTCTTGGAGGAGGACGACTTGGAGAAATGAAATGCAACTGACACAAATGGTCATTGTGAATTTGAGTTTGGTTTTGGCATCCATTTGGGGGCAGATTGAATTTGAATTTGGAGCAGGAAATGTTATAAATAAGAGCATTGGGCTCTTAGTTCATTATCTTATATCTACAGTAATGTTATGTTGTCGGAATGGTTAGTAAGTTGCTTCGAGGAATGCATACCTCCTAGCTTTGGCTTGACTTCTTGCTTGAAAAATAGCAACTAGTTGAGATTTGGCTATTCTCAATCCTTGAGAACAGATTGAGCACATTGTAGTTGAGTTTCTTGCAGTTTATCAGTTTTTGGTGATGTTGGTGTGGTGCTTGGCTGAAGCACATTTTCGATCATAGCTCCTTGCACCATTTTTTGTTGGTTTTGGGTATTGGCTTATTGTTCAAGTCTACCTGAGGCACCCCTTCTTGCAAGTTTTCAGATTTTTCAGAGAGGATTTGGATTTTATCTTGCTGGTCGCCCTTTCTTGGAGGTTGTACTTTTCCTGCCATTGCATTAGGAAGCATGCATAAAATATCAAAGGTTGCTTGCGGCTATTTCTTGGTTTGTACTTGGTCGCCCTTCTCTTATGCTTCCTTTGCACTTGATTTCACATCAATCAGAGGTGTTTGGATGAAGTTATGAGCATTTTGGTGATTCTAAGCTTGCTGGTATGAATTTCTGATTGTTGCAATTTTTATATCAGACCTGATATTTCAGTCCTTTTTACTATATTTCATATGTTGGATACCTTGTACTTGTTTGGAGTTCATTTCCTAACATTCTAGAGTTCATTGGTTATCTATATCTCATTGTATTTGCAGATCATTCATCGCATTGTAATGTTGAATCAATAGTATTGATCAGCTCTTTACTTTCTGCACTTTATATTTTGTATCCCCACTTTTGTGGAAGAGACTAGTCATGCTCAGTCTATATTGTATTGCATTTGCATATTGCTGATCGGCTGAGCCGTCAACACACTCCCGTTGAATAAGTGGTCGAGTTGCATATTTACTTTCAACATTGTACTTCTCTTTCCAGTCCTCCCGCTGAATAAGTGGTTGAGTTGATTGTTACTTTCAACAATGTAATTTCTATCTTTCCAGTCCTCCCGCTGAATAAGTGGTTGAGTTGATTGTTACTTTTAGCAATGTAATTTCTATCTCTAGTCCTCCCGCTGAATAAGTGGTTGAGTTGATTGTATCTTCTTCTTATAACTCTTCCAGTAGTTTCAGTTATACTAACGATCCCCTTTTGAGTATGCTCTCAACCTTGCCCGCATTAGGATCTGGGTTGATCAGAGGAAAGGGTTCCCTTCAGTTGGATTGAGTTTTCATTAACATTAACGGGTAAATTTAGTTGTATGGAAAATTTGAAAAAATTGGCCCGGTATATTTCAAGGCAGTACGACCTTACAATAAGATATGCTTCAAATCTGGTTTGAAACCCTTGCAAAATGTTCACAAATCTGCTCTATTTTGACTCCTGGATGAAGCCAAATCCCTTTGTAATTCTTCAAATGATCTTGCACACCCTCAGATTGCTCAAACAAAGAAGTCACGTTTTCCAATGCTGAAAATGGTACCAATCTATAGAAACCCTTGGTCTCCTCCACAAGACGCCAAAGAACTCACAAAAGACAAATTAAAATGCTCATATGGATGAGGTCGATTTGCTCAAGAGTCCTTTATATACTTCTCCAACATAAGTCGATCCCATGATGTGCCTTTTTGATCGTTTAAATGATATTTTAATATTTACATTTGTTGACTAATATTATAATCTCATAATTGGGCGTACTTTTCATAAAGTCATTAATGACTCATTGAGTCTAAAATGGCCCCTCTTTAATAAAGTGCAAATATAAACTTATATTATGCTTTTTTAAAATTAATTATTAATAAAGTCACCTTTATTAATAATTAAATAATATAACTCGCACAATAAACCTTATTCCTCCAAGCCAACTAAGAACTAGGATCAACACAGAAATCACCATATGTCCAGGTGCCCTGCTATATATTGTAACACTGAACTCTATTGCCTAGGGCCCTAGATGACTTTCTATAAATAGTAACTATGCCAATCTAAGTCCAAAAACCTCTGCAAAGGCCTAATCCTGAACCAAACAAAGCATTGGAGAGAAGTAATGTCACCACTGACCAGGTAACTACCTCTGAGGACCCTCTATCCATGCCCATTAGCCTACGAGGGTCAAAATAATAGGCTAACCCCTCTTCAACTAGAACTAGCTAAGAAGGAGACATTACATTCCGCAAGGATTAATTGAAGAATATTTTTCGGTAGGCAATCAAGTCTTTTCCAATATTTGTATAGACTCCAAGAGGAACCCAAGTTGGCTAGGGCATCTGCCACTTGGTTACCTTCACGAAAGATATGAGACAAATATTTCCTTTCCAATTTTGTAGTCAATAATTTTATATCTAGCAGGATATCCCTAATGTTCCAACCATGAAAATGGCCATGATTGACAGAGCCGATCACAATCATAGAGTCCCCTTCAATGTGCAGATTTTTAATGCCCAAAGTGATAGCTAACTCGATGCCCTTGCGCAATGCCCATGATTCAACTGTCATAGAAGACTGTATGCATATACCTCCAACAAACCCAACAATAAAGTTTCCCTTGCAGTCCTTGATAACACCACCAATATTGGCCATACCAGGGCTCCCTTTAGCCGCTCTGTCAAAATTCAATTTGAACCACCCAACCCCCAGTGGATTACAAACTTTGTTCCTTCTATAGCTAGAGACTTAGAATTGTCAAAGGAATTGGTCTGCAACTTTATGTTCCAAAATTTTTCCATTTTGATCTCCCTTTCAGTAGGGGCATTATCTGGTGGTTTCCAAATGTATAGAGAGATACTTTCAGTGATAAGTTTGGATCCTATGTCGAAAAATTGCTTAGGACTTGTCTTAGTGTCTCTGAATATCTGATTGTTCCTCTCTTTCCATAGGCACCAACAAAGGATGGGGGGAACTTGTCTCCAAAATTTCCATGGGAAGACGGTGTTGGAAAGGCCCAACCCATCCTACAATAAAGGATTTTAAGTCCTGTTGTACCCAAACCAAATTTTTTGCTTCATTAAGACATTTTGATTAAAGAGTCTAAACTTTGTTAAGATGAGGTCAAAATACTAGTTTTTGGGCAGGTCAAGTATGGACTTTGGTCAGTATCATGTCAGTCGTCAGCAGCAATTGTACAATACCTGGAGCTCAGAACCTGAACCTGGGATCCAGAGCAGAGCATGGAGGATGAAGAAGCATTTCATGACGAGATTATACGTCTACAAGGTCAATTCAGTGGCTGGAGGAGTGTTTTTCAAAGCAAAGACAAATGAATTTTCAAGCAAAAAGCAGATTTGCGCCCCTGTAACCCAGGGGCACCCTTCTTTTTGGAGGCTCTGATCTCATTGCATCTGCTTACTAATGGATTCAATCTCTTCAAAATTAACCCAGCTTTCCGACAAGCTAAGTAGTGCAAAACTTCGATTATCGAGGTCAGAAGCTGGAGGTAGAAAGAGAGTACATGTCGCAGAGGTTGTCAAGTTGATGGTTTTTTACACCCCTGTAGCTCAGGGGTGCCCTTGAATTTGGCTTCCCAGATGGATGAATTTGCAGATGGGGTCTTCTTGAGATCTTCTCTAATCTAGTATGGCTTCGCAATAGATCAGTTCACAAGGTGATCCGAAATGCCAAGTGACTGTGACAAAGGTTTTACCGAGCACGTAAATCAGAGGATGGAGAAACGTAGCAATACACTGCTGCATATCTATAGGCCAAGGGCGCCCAGTGTTTAGGCCTGCCAGATGGGGTTTTTAGCATTCGCAGTCTACACGAGACTTGTGCGCAATTACTCTAGATATCCAACGAGTCCAACCGTTAGCCTCTGGGATTTGGCAAACACTCGTACATGCGAGGTCAATATGGTAATATAGAAAAGTGAAAGCAACTGAAAAATGGCTAAGTATGGGAAATACACATCTCCTTGAAAAAGGCACCCTTCTTGTTGAGGTCTTAGAAGCAGTTTTATTGCTTCGTCACCTCCAAGGACATCTCTTGTAAGTTGATCCAGTTATGCAGAGAGACAGGCGGTGCGTGAATCAGAGCATTCCAGCTCCTGGTGTCAGGGGTCAAAGTATGGTGTTCAGATGAAAGTCACACTTTTTTCAAAAGGGTGTTTGCACCTTCATAGGCCAGGGGCACCCATCTTTTTGGGGCTCCTGATGCAGCTTTCATATGCCTTACATACAGTCGTTGGATGCAGAGTACTTTCAGTCACGTAATGAACCTATCATCTAGTCAGCAGGGTTCATCGTTTACTGTCAACGGCAGTTTGAAGCGTCAGATAGCAAAATGGAGAAATGGCCAAGTCTGGAGACCTTGCATCAATTTAATCAAAGGCACCTAATTGTTTGAGGTGTCAAACGTTGATTTTAGCAGTTGCAACTCCTAGAAGACATTTCATCCTCGCTATATAGGCTTCGCAATGGATATCTCAGATTAGTCACAGGTTCACTCAGTCACCTGGAAATCAGAGTTGAACATGGTCAATTGTAACTTTGTACTCAGCTATAAAATAAGAGAGTCAAAAATCCAATAACTCTTGCAAATGGATGCCTAGAAGGTCAAATTTTGACTATCTGGAATCAATGAAGTTTGTTGAGCTCCAGATGCTATTTTTGGCTAAATGATTAAAATAATATTTTAATATTTAATTTTTGCATGTAAAACATTAAAAGGCGATTTTCTTCAAAATTAATTATTGGCGCCTCTTTTAATGTTTTTTCATAAATTCGCATGTGAAGGTTATTTTAAGATTATTTTAATCCGGAACTCAGAGTCAGTGGTAGTTCAGCTGGTGGAGAGCCAATCGAGTTCTTTCCTTCATAGTTAAGGTTTTCAGAGCTTGCAATCTTTCTTTTGTGGGATTATTTTGTCTATTTATTGCAAGTATGGCACCATTTCTCATTCATCCAGCTTCGAGAATTCGAATTTCTTCAAGAGATTGGTGAATTTTCATCAGATAATCAAGTTCGAAGGCACCAAAAACATTCTTTTGTAGGTACAGGTCCAGATTCAACGACAAAATTCAAGGCAGAGTGGGGATTTTGACAAAAGAAGACAAAAAATAATAAAAACTAAGAAAAAACGTCTTTCTTCTTTTCTAAAATTCTTCCATTTTCTCGTCTAAAATTCTCTCACATGTTCGAAGAATTGAAAAATTTTGGCAAAACAAAACAATTGGATTGATTCCAAACGATTTCCTCAGACAAACCCATGTGCTAGAATTTCCAGGAAAATTTGTTCCAGAGCATCAGTTCTTGAAGCTCTAATTTTCTTAACTGAAATTCCTTTGCATGGCTGAGTAGAAGTCGAATTTTTACATTTCTGACATTTTGGGTTGTCTTAGAATCATTTTCTGAGCACAACCCATATCTCAAAATTTTCTATAAAATTTTACCTCCGACGAGCTATTTTTAGCCTCAGCAGGCTATTTTTAGCTTTCTAGAAAAGTTGTCAAAATATAGCCGTGTTCACAGTCAACAGGCAGGTTTTTCAGAATGCGGTTCACTCAGCTCGAATTCAAGACCAAGTCAGTCTTGACACATGACTTCATCGATGTTGGCATTTCAAATCGTACCTCTAGAATGCATTTTGGAAACAGACAACTATGTGTAGTAAACTGCTCTTCGAATTAGGAGGGGAAGCTCCCTCTTTTGCTGAGTTGCATAAAGAATGTAAACCAAACTTAATTTTGCCTATCTTTTTGGTTCAGCTGCGAGAACACAAGGTTATAGAACACTAGATGTTGTAGCTGAGGTTTTCCTTTCAATGACACTTGACAACTACAACTCAACTTACGCTAAAACGTTTCTACCCTCTCAAGTAAACGTAGAGCAAGAGAATTTAGAAATGGACGAGGTTGATTTTCTGACAAAGATACTTAAACAAACTTTTCTTCAACATACATTTAAGGCAAGCTGAAAAAGAGATCATAAAAGTATTATGAAAATATGAGACTTTTATTTCAAGAGAAGCAAAGCAAGCTTCAAGATTTTATTTCCTCACACTTCTAGCACAAAACAATAAACAGAAATATAAGATATTTATATCGAGGCAGCAAAGGCACGCTCAGGATTTTATTCATTTAAACTTTTGGCACAAAGATTACGATTCTGGGACAACAAGTTGTAGCAAAACACTTGCAACATGCGATCAAAACCAGATTATAACTGACACATCACATGCACTAAACAAATATTTGCAGCTAAGGAGGCATGCAAACTTGCTCTTTACACAAAGTGAACTGACTCTAAATTGATAACAAACATGAAGGCATAAGCTCAGCGATTCTGTTATCACAAGCACGGTTAAAGAAAAATGGGCAAATACTACTCTTATTTAGAACAAGATAAAACATCTAAACCTATAAAGCATCTAAAAAAGGAAAGTGCCAACTCATTACAACTTGTTACAATTGTTTTCTTTCTATCCTCAAAGAATGGATAAGATTTGAGACAAGAATAGAAAGAAAGCGTGGAAGATGCTTCTAGAAGAAAGTACATTTAAATCTCGATCACATCCACTAAAAAGCGAGAAACTTCATCTTTGGTGGGAGTGTCGATACTATTAATAGAAAAATGCCGCTTTTCTAGGATTTCTTCACCATCCTCGATAGATTTCATGAAATCTATGCTCTCATTGGCCGCTTTTTCAAACCTCACTAACATCATGGAAATCATCATCATTCTTCCAACACTGCCATCACTGCCATGCAATATGCTCTGAAACTCTATTTGGACTACGTCAAGCCCAATGTATGAACCATCCTCAAGGTAATACTGACAAGGAATTCCTGCAACTAATTCTCTGACGAACCTAAGAGTATCAACAACTCTTTGCTTATATACTGCAAACTCCTCAAATATTCTGACATATGTATTTTCCTTGAACATGTGACCTTCTTTCCACTCCAGGATCTATCTCTTGTGTTATCTTTCCATTATAGATCCATAAGCCATCTCTAAGTCTATAATTATGATTTCGTGCATAAGCTTGAATTCGGCTATCAACTGCTCAAAATCCTGGATACCTTCACGTAAGTCATGAGCTTTGTATCTCAGTTGGAAGACCTGTGTTAGAATTTATTTTCCTCTGTTGATGATCTCTTCAATCCACTCTTGAGTTTGTTTTCCACAAATAACCAGCTGCCTCAACTGCTACTGATCAACCGGTGTTTCTAAGACTTGTGGCAACAACTAAGTTGTTTGTGAGGTGCCTTGGATAAGATTTGATATACATAACCGGAGTTGACAATTTTCAGCCTTAAAGGCTTCTTTGTCTTCTCCATCCTTTTGCACTCTTTCTTGAATATTCTCTATTACCATCTTAAACAAACTCAAATCATCATGTCGGGTACTTTTACCAAGGTTTGCTTTGACCATTATGAAATCAACTTCATCCACCTTATCCCTAATTTTATCTTCAAGAGGCGTAGCTATCTCCATGACCATTTCACCCCCAAGATTCCTCTCAAAATGAATTTGTTTCTTGGCCTTCTTCTTGGGTGCTTCCTGGTATATGCTAAGGTCATCAACATTCACTTGATACGAAGGCCTTCTTCTTGTCCTTCCCAAGGAGCTCTCAAGCCAAGATGTAGTATTTCTATTAACATCCACGGGAGGAGTAATTGTAACATTGGCCTCTATCTCCTCGTCTTCCAAATCAATGTGAATTGGCAAAGACCTAGGAGATGGTAGTGTTTCTTGTATCAAAGGTTCATCATGTTGTACTTCTTCCTGAAGTATGGGCTCTGGTTGAGGAACTTCTGTTTCAGCTGTAGGCTGCTCCTGTATAACAATCCCTGTATAATCCAACCTCCTTTTAGCACTCTTTGCTGATCTACTGCCCTTTGTGACCTCTTGAGACTGAACTTTTTCTTTGTTCTTTGGTTGCACTCTTGAAGAAGAGGGAAGAGATGAATGTTTCTTTGGCGGCTCTGCTATTGGAATAGACTCCCTTTTCTTTAGAATCAAGAAAGTCTTACTGTACTCCACCACTTGTCTTGTCCTTTCTTCCACTGTGATGCATTCTTTATGAGCCCAGTTGACCTATGGAAGAGGTTGCTGCTCAACCTTATTTCTTATATAAGCTGGAAGAATTACATCCCCATCATCATCTGACAGCCCTTCAATATCTTCTGATAAGCAATCTTTCATCTGATGAAGGGTTAACCTACTATGACTTCGCCTTCGCACCTCATACTCATCCCTGCAATTAGCCCAAAAGTCTTCAAGTGCGGGTGTATGAGCAAGGTTCTGACCAAGTCTAGATGCATAGAAGCCATGGGGATCATATAATCGTCTCTCGCTGAAAGGCTTGAGACCAAACTTATCTAACTCGTTACCCATTAGTTTAGCTTTTGTGGATGATCTACATGTGTAAATGCCTAAAGCGAAAGGAAAGCTAAAGGTTGGTTTCTTTTTGTTATGCAGACGGGTGTGAACATTTGAAATCTGCCTGAAGAATTCCATGCATACTACCTCATCTGATCGATACCTCGGTAACATGAGTGGAGCTCCTGAATAACCATACACCCTTAGGTAAGTGAAAGTGGCGAACTGAATAAACCAATCTGCCCATTATGATATTGTAGCCCTAGCAATGGATCAGATGCGAACATGTAGCTCGTTGTCTAGGTCCCACACTGTATAAATCAAGAATGCTTCATTCACCCTTTTGTAATGACGTGATGCAGCAGTGAATTCCAACTGAGTGTAGTAGTTGTAGACATGTTGAACGTTCAAAGAACCCTCTGTGCTTAACCCTCTAAATTTACCTCGATAGGCAACCAAATAGACTAGGTAGGAGACCATGTGAAATGCATGTCTATGAAAATACTCAGTTATCTGATGATGTAAGTAGTCACTGATCAATGTAGGCCAGTCATAGAACTATGTCATTTTCATTATATGAGGTATCACATAGAACATCCAAGGCTGAAACCTTGTTGCATCTGCTTGACCTGTGACTCGATTGAGTAGGGTTATTATGATGGCGAATTCCTCTTTGAACTGTCCTCTTCCGACATCCTTTGGCAATGTAGAATGTTTTTCTTTCAGCCACCTATGTGCAATCTTCTTGTTGTATATATCTTGATTTTCTTCCCATATCCTTTCACATTCTTCCACGTTGATAGTGATGCTTCCAGGCCATGGTGGAATGGAGAAGCATTTCTCAATCATATCTGGTTTTAGGCTGCAAATGATTCTCCCATCAACTGATTGTATCTCCCTTGTAGCTGGATTGTAATGCTTGATGCAAGCAATTATGAACTCTAAGCTTTGTACTGAGAAAGGTATGGATGCTGCTGCAACAAGGCCTGAATGGGCGAGATGCCTAATGGTGGTATTGCCTGCATCTTCTAAAGGACGTATATTGAACACTGGCTTGATGTGATGCAAGTCAGTTTCAGTTGTTTCAATGAAATCGTGGTAAAGAATTGATTTGGTCTTGAACTCTGTAGGAGTGTATTCCATTCTGAAAGACTTGAAGATTGACAGTAAACACGCCTAGGTTCAAACAAATTTTGACAAACTTTCTAAATTTAGTTTGCTAATTTTTCTTCCTCTAATGGACGAATTTTTGAGTTTTATTCTGAGATATGGGTTTTGACTAGAATTTCGTTACAAGCCAACCCAGATCACCCGTTTTTGAAAATATGGAGTGGAGGCTGAAAAAGCAACAAACCCTAATTTTCCCCAAAAAAAACAAAAAAAGCTGGCATCTGGGTATTGTTCTTGAGTATAATCTGAATGGACCCAGTAGATTAGATTTTGAAAACCCTAGCTTCTGACTAAAAAAGCAACAACTTTTGGTTTCTCTGAAAAAGCTGAGGTATGGGTTTTGTCTAGAAGAAGGCTAAGCATAGACCCAGAAGACTAGAAATGGATGAATATGAAGTTTTCCCTGACATGCAAAATAAAAGCAATTGCTGCAAATTAGAGAGAAATCTTCAACAATTTGTCCAAAAGATAGAACAAAAATGGATCAACTTGCTGAAATTTGATAATATAGGCCTTCTCCTTCTTAAATTTGATGTTCTTGATGAGAAAATATGAAAGAGGAGGTCTTCTTTGATTGCTGATCTGAAAATATATGAGAAACCAGCAAGTTAGGGTTCTTGAATCTTGAAAAACATAGGTTTGAAGCTGCTGCTCTGTTTCTCTTTGAAGGCACCTATAAGAAAATATAAAAAATAATACATAGAGGTGTCCTGAAATAAGTTTTTTGTTTTGAAAACAGCCTCTCAAACCCTAATCTTGAAGAAACCCTAAACCTAATTCATGTCTTGAGGAAAGGCGTATTTCTCTTCACTTGAAAATTTTGAAATTTTTGGAAAAATAAACTAAGGCATGAAGGAATAGGCGCCCTTCTTGAGGTATAGCGCCCACTCTCTCCAGGCTTAGCCAAATTTCTATTGTTTTCAACTTTTGTTCACTTTCTGACCTTGCTTTAGCTCTGTCTCTCGGCCTCTGGATTTATCTGATGAATGAACTGATTCTTCCATCGCAGAGCCTGATCATATCTAACAACTTTGTTCTGGAGACGTCATCTGCTAAAAGCTTCATTTACCCCTTCGAAATGTCAGGTGCCTATCCTTGATAAGGGCGCCCATTTCTTCCAGTATTAGCCATTTTCATGATCTTCAATTTTTATGCTTGTCTTCTGACCTTCAGATGATTTCACTATTCCGGGTGTTGTACTTGTTGGATTGACTGGCTATGGAGTTCACTGGATAGCTGAGATGAATCTGGAAGGAGTCTTCTGGATCACTTGTTTTCGAAAACTGACTTCTGGTGGCCTTAAACCCTAGGCGCCCTTCTCCTTCAGGGGCGCCCATAGCTTCCAGTGTTAGTTTTTTATTTTTGAATTTTCACTGTTGTTTTCCACTTTCTGCCATTTCTCACACTTTTTCTCCTTTGTTTGCCTGGCGATATCTGATGAGTGCTGACTCTGACGGACAAGCTGACGGATTCGTTGGAGAGCTGGATCCAGTCTGAGGAAGTCATGCTAGAGAATTCTTCAGCAAATTTGACCATCTGCTATCTCAAAATTTTGGGCGCCCTTCTTGAAGTATGGCGCCTAGCTTCTCCAGAGTTAGATTTTCTTCTGTGTTCTTCGTCTTCAGTCTTCAAAATCTCTCTGTGACTCCTATTCGTCTTGAATTTTCCAGTGACTGGATGATCCGATGAGCATGCCAACTGATTCGTTGTGGAGCTAGGATGATTCTGAGCAACATTGACCTGGAGATGAAAACCCTAATTTTGGCTTTTGGTCTCTTGAAAAGCTAGGCGCCTTTCTCCTTCTGGGGCGCCCATGGCTGGTAGTGTTAGAAATTTTTATCAGTTTTTCAATTCATACCTTGTAACACGTGTTTCCATTACCTTTGGTTGTCAAGATTGAAAATTTTCTAAGGCATGGAAACATGGGCGCCTCTTCTTGACAGGGGCGCCTGAAATCTCTAGACTTAGATAAAATTTGATATTTTTCATTTTTTCAACTTCCTCAGTTTGTTCTTCGTTTCTCGTGCACATTGTTCATCAATAGTCTCTGTTTGATGCTCGAACTCTTGATTCTGACACCTGGCAGCTGGCTGACTTCCATGAATGACCTTGGATCTCCGAAGCGGCTTCTGAAAAAGCAGAATAGACCCAGTAGAGTAAAACTGACCTTTTTGTGATTCTGACTGCACCAGTCTGATGAGGAAGTATTTTAAACCAATCAAAATCAGTCTTAACCCTAACAACCAAACTTTCTATTTTTAGAAAATTTTACAAGTATCCATTTCATAAGAAACTCAGAAAAAGTTTCTATTTTTAGAAAACTGCTAAAAATAGAAATTTTCCTAAAATTTAGGGATGAAAAACTGAAGTCTGGGTATTGTAGGTTTGATCTTTTTAGACCGACCCAGATTGTCAGATTTACAAAATTTAAAGTTTATGACCCCCATGCAAGACATGCAGACCCCCATTTTGACCTTTTCTGACAGATTTAATAGTATCTTGACTCAATTCTTCAAAATGCTTAAGTGTAGCGAAAATTTTAATTTGGGTACAACACAAGTCACGCACTGTGTAGATTAAGAATGCTTCATTCACCCGTTTGTAATGATGTGATGTTGTGGTGAACTCCAACTAAGTGTAGTAGTTGTAGACATGTTGAACACTTAAAGAGCCCTTCGTGTTTAACCCTCTGAATTTAACCTGATAGGCAACCAAGTAGACTAGGTAGGAGACCATATGAAATGCATGTCTATTGAAATACTCAGTTATTTGATGATGTAGAAATTTTGGAATTTTTTCTGAGATATGGGTTTTGATTAGAATTTCGTTACAAGCCAACCTAGATCGTCCGTTTTTGAAAATTTGAAGTGAAGACTGAAAAAACAACAAACCCTAATTTTCTCCAAAAAGAGCAGAAAAAGTTGGCATCTGGGTATTGTTTTTGAGCATTTTCTGAATGAACCCAGTTGATCAGATTTTGAAAACCCTAACTTCTAACTGAAAAAGCAACAACTTTAAGTTTCTCTGAAAAAGATGTGATATGGGTTTTGACCAGAAGAAGGTTTAGCATAGACCCAGAAGATTAGAAATGGATGAATTTGACGTTTTCCCTGACATGCAAAATAAAAGCAACTTCTGCAACTTTGAGAAAATCCTTCAATAATTTGTCCAGAAGATAGAACAAATATGGATCAGCTTGCTAAAATTTGATAATATTAGCCTTCTTCACAAATTTGATGTTCTTGATGAAGAAATATGAACAAGGAGGCCCTCTTCGATTGCTGATCTGAAATTTTATGAGAAACCAACAAGTTAAGGTTCTTGAATCTTGAAAAATATAGGTTTGAAGTTGTTGCTTTGTTTCTCTTTGAAGGCACCTGCAAGAAAATATGAAAAATAATGCATAGAGATGTCCTTAAATAAGTTTTTGCTTCGAAAACAGCTTCTCAAAACCCTAATTTGATGAAACCCTAAACTTAGTTCATGCCTTGAGCAAAGGCATTTTTTCTTTCTTGTGAAAATTTTGAAATTTCTCAAAAATTTACTAAGGCATGAGAAGTTGGGTGCCCTTCTTGAGGTATGGTGCCCAGTCTCCCCAGACTTAGCCAATTTTCCATCATTTTCATCTTCTGTTCATTTTTCAACCCTGTTTTAGCTCTGTCTCCCGGCTTCCTGATTGATCCGACGAATGAACTGAACATTCCATTACGGAGCTTGATCGAATCTGATAATATGGTTATGGAGATGTCATTTGCTAAAAACTTCATTTGACCCTTCGAATTGTCAGGTGCCTGTCTCTGATAGGGGTGCCCATTTTCTCCAGTGTTAGCCATTTTTATGATCTTCAAATTTATGCTCGTCTTCTAACCTTCAAATGAATTGATGATTTTGGGCGTTGTGTTGATCAGACTGACTAGCTGACGGATTCACTAGACAATTGAGATGATTTTGGAAGGGGTCTTCTGGATACATCATCTCCGAAAACTGACTTCTAGTGGCTTTAAACCCTAGGCACCCTTCTTCTTCAGGGGCGCCCATCTCTTCCAAGTTAGTTTTTTATTTTGAATTTTCACTGTTGCTTCCAACATTTGTCATTTCACACACTTTTTCTCCTATGTTCAGCTTGCAACATCTGACGACTGTTAACTCTGACAGTTGAGTTGATGGTTGCGTTGGAAACTTGGGTCCAGTCTGACGAAGCTACATTGGAGGGACCTTCTGAAAATTTCATCATTTAACACCTCAAAAGCTTGGGCGCGCTTCTCCTTCAAGGGTGCCCATCTTCTCCATACTTAGTTTTTATTTTGTGTTCTTTGTCTCTAGAGTCTTGAAAACATCACTCTCTGTGACCTCTATTTGTCTTGGATTTTTCGATGAATGGATGATCTGACGAGCACGTCAACTAATTCGTTGCAGAGCCGAGATGATTTTGAGGAACATTAGCTTGGAGGTAGAAACCCTAATTTTGGATTTTGACCTCTTGAAAAGTTGGGCGCCTTTCTCCTTCAGGGGTGCCCATGGTTGGCAAAGTTAGAAAAATTTATTAGATTTTCAACTTTTTACCTCGTTTGGCGTGCCTTCCTTATGTTTGACTGTCGGAATGAAAAATATTCTAAGGCATTGAAGCATGGGCGCCTCTTCTTGACTGAGGCGCCTGAAGTCTCCAAACTTGGACAAAAATTTTTATTTTTCATTTTTTTGAAACTTCCTTTGCATGTTCCCCGTTCTTCGTGCACGTTGTTCGTTGACAACCTCTGTTTGATGCTTGAACGTTTGATTCTGACACCTGGCAGCTGATTGACCTCCACTGATGACCTTGGATCTCCGAAACAGCTTCTGAAAAAGCAGAGTAGACCTAGTAGGGTAAAACTGATCTTTTTGTGATTCTGACTGCACCAGCCTGATGAGGAAGTATTTTAAGCCAATCAAAATCAGTCTTAACCCTAACGTCCAAACTTTCTATTTTTAGAAAATTTAGCAAGTATCTGTTTCATAAGAAACTTAGAAAAACCCAGAAAAAGTTTCTATTTTTAGAAAACTGCTAATAATAGAAATTTTCCTAAAATTTAGGGATGAAAAATTGAAATCTGGGTATTGTGAATGAATGAATGAAAGATTTTAATGACGTCCACGAGACTAAACAGTCTAAGGGACCAAGACAAAAACCGACCTAATCTGTCTTCATGCTCTTTTCCAAGTCGAGTCTCCTACTATTAATTTTGTCTAGAAAGCTAGTCGTTTCATTAATCTTGTCTTCCCCAAAGAGTTGTTGCATATTATCAACTTTCAAACTATTTTCGTGTTGAGTACGAATATCCTCGTAAGTGGTGCATTCCATGATGAAGTGCCATTCCATTTCCACAGTCCCCTTATTGCAGAAAATACAAGTTCTTTCTTCCCAAGTTTTTTTGGGTATCTTCCACCTACCGGTCTCACACCTAAGGTGATGTGATCCCGTCCTCAATTGCGCAACTAACAGCCTTGCTTTCCCTTTAATAGCTGCACCTAAATAATTTTTTTCACTATGATCCTTTTCCAAGTTAAACTCTTTGATGTAGTAAGCTTTTTTACACCCAATCTGATTTTCCCACATGACAGTTCTAAATTTTTCATTCACATAGCTTTTTATTTCACTATTGGAGCTAGGACACTCTTGTAAATTGATGTCCCACTTGTTCATCCACTTGTTCTGCTTCATCCAAGTTTTTTTCCTATGATCTAGCGTCTCCTTCATAACCATTTTAGTCCAACGGTGGTCATCCATGTTTTCAACATTCTTTAAATAGCTTATCAACCGAGTTAACGCTGATGCTTCCAATGGAAAAGTCCCTACTTCAGCTAAAAGAATTTCATATGGGATTGTGGTTTTAACTTTGAGACTACGTGTTATTTATAGATGTTTCTGAATTCTTTCTAGTTGCCTCCAACTGCAATTTGACATACTGCTTCCCCACACTTCGTACCCATAAAGATTCTTCAAAATGCCTAAGTGTAGCAAAAATTTTAATTTGGGGTACAACAATCGAGACAGTTGATACGAATCTACATAAGGTGCTTCCAGAAGCAGTTTTAGATCGTCTCAAGATAAGAGATTCGATAATCTAGAACATTCAACAGTTCGAGTTACTTGAGGCCGCTTCCATACCTTTCTCATTTCATTGCATTGAGTTTTTTCTAGTTTTTTCACCATGATTTGATCGTTTTGAACCAACCCAAGTTGTCAGATTTTGAAAATTTCAAGTTTTTGACCCCCATGCAAGACATTCAAACCCCAATTCTGACCTTTTTTGATAGATTTAACAGTATCTTGACTCATTTCTTCAAAATGTCTAAGTGTAGCAAAAAATTTAATTTGGGGTACAACAATCGAGACAGTTGATACGAATGTACATAAGGTGCTTCCAGAAGCAGTTTTAGATCCTCTCAAGATAAGAGATTTGATAATCCAGAACATTCAGCAGTCCAGGTTACTTGAGGCCGCTTCCATACCTTTCTCAGTTCATTGCATAGAGTTTGTAATGTCTTGTATTGAGCATTACAATTCTGCTACACGGGAGATACAGTCAGTAGATGGGCGTGTTATTTGCATTCTCAAACCCCTTGATATCGAGAGAAGTTTGGGTATTCCTCAACATCCAGATGGTCTGGTCATTTTTATGAGTCAGAGTGAGCAAGCATTCAATGTTGAATTGGATAAGTGTCAAAGTAAGATGACAGAGAGGTGGTTGAAACAGAAAAAGACCAAGTTGCCAAACAATGTAGGTCATGGTGAATACAAAGATGAGTATGCAATTCTGATTACATTGCTTAATTGTGTCTCAGGTCATGCAGATGCAAAAAAATTCCACCCATGGATGTACTATACCATTGGTCGAATCATCTCTGGACAAGAGCATTATGACTGGGCATCCTTCATCAGCGATGTTATTCACGAGCAAATCTTCGGTTTCCTAGTTGCACACCAGTTTTATATGTGTTCCTACCTCGTGTACTTGATCGCCTATAAGGTCAGTTTAGAGGGTTGAAGACGATGGGAATACTTAGTGTACAGAAAGTCTATCGTTACTATGATCAACTCGAGTTCATGAAGGCTGAAAGATATTTCAAATGTGTGCAGGAGGCTTTCTTGACATATATAGTGAGAAACTTGGATCAGCAGTTGCACATTCATATCTGAACAGTTGCTAGAGCAGCAATTGAAGATTGGGCAGATAGGTACATTCAGTTCCCTACATACACCTACATCTGTGTTTATGGATACATAGGAAATCCAACTATGCTAACATGCTATCCTTTGGATAAGACAGTGTTCATGGAGTTCTTGAGGCAGTTGTATGAGGTTCACAAACATTTGTGCCACAAGCGTAAACAAGCTACCAACTTTCCTATGCAGTTCGGGATATATTGGTGCAAGACAACAGTTGATGCTAAAGTCGCAGGGCAGGAGTTAGAGAATTGCAAACTCAAGTACCTGGTTGACACATGCACATATGATCCTTGGGGTCATTACGCAACACACCTTGGTAGTCGCTCTTATCACAAACCTACAATGGAGGACTACTGGGTGAATTGCAAGGATGATTTTGAGGTACGCAGACGCAACTACAACAGGTTCTCTCTTTTGCAGATATTTGTCTTCTTGGTAGAAGAGGTGGAAAGTTTGTCAAAGGATGAGGGAGATGCACTTCCTCAATTTTACAGAGAACAAGTTGATGGACAACCACTACCGACAGTTGATTGGTATGCCAAAGAGTTCTCATCGGTGAAGGAGAGGTCGAACAGAGTCATCCAGAATAGTATGCTTTATCTAGAAAGCAGAAAGACCAAAATGGTATCTATGCCTAGAGCAGAGCCACCACCAGTGGGAGTTTCACTACCTTCCTCATCAAAACCCAAGCAAAAGAAGAGGAGTAACCCTCCTAAGAAGAATATGGTGCCTAATTACTCAAAGGGAAAGGCACTCGTTGTTGTTTCACATGTAGAGCCTGTCAGAGAAGTTGTTCAGAGTTCACTACAGCCTAAGGTTCAGCCACATTTGCCATCACCGACACCAGAGCAGCCTCCAGTTCCAATTCACATCGATTTAGACTTGGATTCACCACCTCGTAGTGACACCTCTACGCATTCACTTTCATCGAATCCTCTCATGACTAGTACGGATCATTCCAGTGGGATTAGTCGGGATTCGTCTTGGCTTGAGATTCAGATGGGAAGAAAGAGGAGACAACCATCTTATGTGCTTGATCATTCATATTTCAATCATGCTTATCAAGATGCGCCTGACAAAAGGATCAAGAAACAAGTCCACACTGAGAGAAATGCAGGTAAGCATATCATCATTGAGACTGTTGTGTCTCCAGAGGATAAGAGTCTGAATGAGATGGAAGCTCAAGACTTTGAAGTGATCACAGTCAATTTTGGTAGAAGTACTTGCCAAACAGAGATTGATCTCCTGCAGGTTGCTACAAATAGTGCAAGGGATAGAATGGGGAAGGATGGAGAAGATAAGTCAACCCTCAAGGATGAAATATAGTAGCTTTGCCAGTATATTTCTAGCCTTGTACACATAACAAGGAATGTTGTCATTGCACTTCCACCTATGTGAGAACCACCAACAAAACAAGGTCAACTTGATCACTTGGTTGCATATGGCAAGCGGTTAGATGAGTGGGAGGAGTATGTTACTAGAGGCCACCATGTACTTTTAGAGTTATACCAGTTGCAGAAGAATGCACGTGAATTCCGTCTACAACTTCAGGATGAGGAGCATGACTTGGCTATTAGTAGACCCAGGGATGAGATCTTGATTGCTAACCTGGGGTTGTCATATGAATCAGTCATAGATGTAGAGGATAAAGAGGCTGTCTACACTTGATCTTCAAGGCTAAGATAGAAGAAACAATAGAAACAGAGTTGGCTGAGAGCAGAGAGCACATCACTAGTGCACTTCGTTATTTGAGAAAATTTATGTCTCAACTACCATGCCAGTATCAGCGTGTGGGTGGTGATTATGTCAAGCTTGCTGACATTCAATCAGAGCTCCAAGCACTCATTCACGGTATTTTTAATGGTGAGACCGTTGGTTGTAAGATGAATTAGCTTATAGTCATGTTAGCATTGTTTGATGAGGCAACCAGGAGTAAAGGCGAGTTTGTCAGATCACTGGTGGAGAAGACATACTGCATAGACACAGGATACTTCATCGGAGCTTCATTTCCCTAGAAGGTGACACAGTCAACAACCTAATGGATGGGTTGATTGCTCGAGATTAGGGCCAATAGACTTTAGTTCCAGCCTTTTGGGATAGACTTCATGCACGAAAGTTAACTTGATGCTTCTTTCAAAGTTAACTTGTTTCACATCTCACTCATGTCTATCTTGGAAGTATCTACATTCACTTGGAGTTTCTTTTCTGGGTTTTTACGTTAATTGATGATAGTATTCCTATTAACTTGCTTTTAATAAGGACGTGCATGCTTGCACATTGTCCACTTAGATTAGATGTTTCGGTTAACTGATGGTAGCTTCCCAGTTAACTATATAGTTTCCTTTATTAAAGTTTAGCAATAAAATTTCGCATGCTGCGAGACTATATTTGACTCAAGGTGATTTTAGGGTTGCCTACACCTTTGATGTCTATAAATAAGAGCTTTCAGCTCATTTGTAAATAACTTTTGCATGAGAGAGTAATATATGTTGTGCCGCCTTGCTTGTAATATTGCCTATTTTGTATCTGTTCACGAATATTTGTTATGACGATGAATTGTTATGCCACTCGGAGTTCATACAATTATTATGGTGAATGCTCATCTTAGTTAAATGGGGTTGCTAGTTTGATCATCGTTGTATGCATGTCTCGTCTATGCAATACAGTGTCCCAGTTCTTACCTTATGTTTTGTGTTTAATAAGCCTATTCAGATTGAGAAAATCGTTGTGCCACCTTGCCTTCAAGTTTAGAATCTGTACCTAAAGCTTATCGTGTGATGTATGTGTCAATAAATTTATTCAACGAAGCAAATAGTTGTGCCACCTTGCCTTCACGTTGTAAATTTGTGCTTAGTTTATCGTGTATTCGTTTGTTTTAATAAACTTCTTCCCAACCAAGCAAATATTTGTGCCACCTTGCCTTCATGTTGTGAATCTTACCTGAAGTTTATCGTGTAATCACATCCCCGCTCCATTTCCTCATGCTCTGTTTACTTGAGGAAACTGGATAGATTTAAAGTAGTTATTTTAGTTGTAGTTAATGATCTGTGAAACCAAAAAATCCTTAGCTGCAATGTTCTAGGTTTTCTTAACCTAGTGCCTCTTCCAGCTGAGATAAAAAAGATAGGATTTATAATACTTTACTTTTTCATGCATATCAGCAAAAGAGGGAGCTTCCCCTCCTAATTTCAAGAGCCCTCATTACGTAGTGTGTATAGCTATCCGTATTAACTTACACACTAGAGGTGTTAGTTATTACGTCAACAGTTTTTTGGCGCCCACCGTGGGGCACGAGGCAAGAAAACTTCAAGAAAGCTTCATGCTTTATGTCACGGAAATGACCATTTGGCGTCCTACTGCTCCAATTTAACAATCAGGACTCACTCTGGTTGCCATATAGCCGAACTTTGTGCTAATTCAACGCGAGTAGTCAGACATCATCAGTAGCTTGCAAAGTTTTATCTTTGAAAATCATACATCTACTACTCAGTGGAGAAACACAATTACTACTTTGGACAAAGAACAAGAAAAGGCGGACCTTGCAGCAGGTAGACCAGTTTTGCCACCACCCACGTGGGAATAAATCAACCTGGCTTACCAAGTTTACTACCAACAGAGGCACAATCCTCCTATTCAAGAGAGGCACAATCCTCCTATTCAAGAAGAGTTGTGCTTTGAGGAGGTTCCTGAGCATTTCCTAGAAGGATTAGAAGAAGAATCTCCAGTCCCACCTGAAACAATGGCCTGCAACAACAACAACAACAATAACGACAACGGTCGAAACAGAAGGAACGTGAGACGTCCAACCCCACTGCCTTGGGGCGACAACATCGGACCGTTGGCCTTACAAGGACATCATGAGCTGCCTAAGGGATCGCGAAAGCACTTTCCTCGATTACATGGCGATGGATCTAAACATCCTAATGAACACATTTCAACATTCACAGCGGCTTGTTCCATTTTGCATGCTCCACATGAAGACATAGTTGTACATCTCTTTGTTGAGACCCTGGAGAACAATGCATCAGACTGGTTTCTTAATCTTGAACCAGGTCTTATCACAAGTTGGGCAGTCATGAGTGCGAAATTCTTGGCAAGATTCAAGCTTGTCGAGGATAATCATCAACTTTTTGCACAACTCTCAAACTCAAAGATGGAGCCTACAAAACCAATGAGGGAATTCATAGAAAGGTTTAACCGCCTTGTTACACATCTTACCCATACACTAAACCCATCTGATGAGATTTTGATGAGCAACTTCATCAATGTACTACTGTCAGAAATAACCTTTCTATTGAAAACAAATAAAGGAGTGGATCTACAACTCACTCAAGAAGAAGCTATCAAAATTGAAGATATTATGATCACGATGGGGAAGATGAGGAATGATTCAATTAGACTGCTTGTTCAAGCATCTGTTGATCCACTACTTCAAAAAGTAGCTAACGAGGTGACAATTCTCAAAAGACAGTCACCCGCACAAGGGCAGCTAAGAGGTTTACCGCCTTGTTCAAACAATACAAGGATGTATTTGCCTAGTCATACGAAGACTTGAAGGTCTTCACACCTATAAAATTGTCACATACAATTCCTTTGAAGTCTGATGTTAAGCCTTTCAGGCAAAAGCAGAGACATTACAATCCGCGGATTCAAGATACTATCAATGCAGAAATTCAGAAGATGGTGGACTCGAAAATAATTTATCCAATCCTTCATTCCACTTGGATGTCAAACATTGTTCCTGTGCGCAAGAAGAACAGTGAAATCAAAATTTGTGTGGATTTCAGGTACTTAAATCTATCGTCCTTAAAGGACAATTACCCCTTACCAATCATGAAACATACATTGCAGACAGTCACCGGATGGAGATGCTATCTCTTCTTAATGATATTTCCAGTTACAATCAGATTGCAGTGGCAGAGGAAGAGCAGATCAAAACAGCTTTCACCACACCGTGGAGAGCGTTTGCTTATGAGAGGATGCCTTTCAGCCTTATCAACTCCGGTGCTACTTTTCAGAGAGCCATGGATTTGGCAATGGCAAACTGGAAAGCAAAGTTTCAATGAAGCTTTAGTCTTCTGCTAAGACCTAAGAGAACAACTTAAACTAAAAATGCGAAAAACAATGAAAGAAGAAACCTGATCTCATATGATGATGGTCATCTATCCATCAATCTCCCCATGGAAAAGCCTTCTCTCAAAACAATTAATCCCCCAGAATGCCAAGGCCGAACCAGTCCCTCTTTTTTGCTGCTCATACAATCTCTTTTTTTTGTCTCCCTCTCTCTGCCCTTTATTGCCTCTCTTTTCAATGGAAGCGTAGAGTATGAGGTGTGCAGTAGTGTATGCATTAATTTAGTTAAATTCAATCAACTTTCTCCTACCCCAAAGGCCTCCATTTCATTAACTCGTATGGCTCTTGTACCTCTCCAAGGGTGGTTGTTAGGTGAAAAATAATAATGGCATGTTGGTGCGTAGTTGGATCAATCGGTATAACTTGTGAATATAAGCATATTTCTCACTCTTGGTCCTTTGTAGACTGACAACCTTCCAACCATCGGGAAGCCTGTTTTTCCAGCTCTCTTCTCTATAAAACGTTAGGAGCTACACGCTTTTCTACAGGACATCATCCCTGGCATGTCCCACTCATTCCCCTTTTAGCCATGCTTTTATTCTTCAAATTTTCTCATAAAGTTGCTATATGTAGAACACTGTTGTTGTAAGTCTGGCCCTCTCTTACATTTGCCATGTGCTTTTTTAATTTTGATGTGCTTCCATCATTTGAGGGCATCATTTGCTTCGCAATTTACCTGCTACACTCCCATCAGAAGGTTCTTCCTTTCCATCACGCAAAGCTGCATCATAAGATTGTTCTACTTGTCAACTTAAGTTTCCTTACTATCATATTGACTTCTACGACTTGGTTTTATTAAAATATAATAATCGTCACCATCTTCTTTAAATGTACTAGAAGAGTATCATTTGGACTCTTTTCCTAGAATTGGAAGAGAGTACATTTTATAATGGCCTACCCTGTTTTGAACTTTTCTCACCAAGTTTAGCACTTGATAGGATTCGTACCAGCTCTCTGCCTTCAGTTTTTATGACCCATATAAAATCGGAATGTCCCCGCTTCAGTACTCATTAATGTATAATAGAGGCCTCACAGCTACGGGTACTAAACTGGAGTTTATAGTCTTCTCAGGGCTGCTACATCACCATACAGGATGTCCCATTTTATTGAAAACTGCTCGTATAGTAGTCGTTTCCATAAATAAACCACATCTTCAGCAAATTTCTCTCTAACGGCTCCTATAGCATTGAATAACAACAACAGACTTGATAACCCTTTGAATAGACAGTGGAAGATTCAAATATATTATCCTTCCAGTTTGAATGTTTAAATTTTTGATGCACAAGTCATTCCAAGCATATAACAAAATCGTCCAGCTTGATAACGGCACCTTTCAAGACTTGTGCCGGCCAAGTCCTCACATCAATCATCAATAGTCGAATTTGCCCAAAGAATTAAATATACCCAGCTTAATTTGGTAACTTTCAAGGCTTCTCCACGTCAACTTCTTTAGTGTCGCGGCAGCTGCATATAGTCGGTTTTCACTTTAAAACCTGGTCGGCTTTTAAAGGATGGCGGTGCTTCATTTCCAATCTTAACATAACAATCGATCCCTGACATTACTAACAATGCTTGATATAATGTAGCGACTCCTTTGTGAATCGATTGGATAAACTGAAGTTGACGGGAAATGATCATATATTAAGTTGCTTAAAATAGGAAATTCGGCTTGGGACAAGATTTCCCGAATTTCCAAACCTTCAACTGTTAATTCCAAATGCGAAATCTACAAGCAATGTCCACTTTTCACCACTACAGTGATCAGCATATAGATGCACTATTTATAACATTACTAGACAAAGCAAATACATGGTTTATTTTTTTTGGAAAAATACTGGTCAGTTGAATCAACTCCAACTTCATGAATGAAAAGTTTTAAATTATGGATGATTATTTTTCCAACACCCACATGATGGCCAAATTTCTCCCCATAGGACTCTTCCTTCCATCTTCAAATCAAGTATATTAATATAGTAGGAAGGGTATCACATATTTATGTGAGGCATGTCTGGGACTTTTAACACATTGTCAAAAATGGAAAAACACCACTTGGAAGTAGAATTTGGAATAGCAGCTAAGTTGTCAAATTGGAATTGGGTATGGTTATCAGTACGACAATGTTTTTTGGGGTTAGGTATATTTTGGGCACATCCAAACAAACAACATATAAAAATCATAAATATATACATATTTGTAGCCTAAAAATAGGAATTAAATTCATAATACCACATATTTTATATATGCTAAACAAAATCGTCAGAAATATTACAAATTTGAAATAAAATATGTTAATTCAATATCAAATTGTCAAATTTGGATGTCATGATAGATAACCATTGCTCAATATTAGAATTAGTAATTACCATCATAAGGGTCATCATTAAGACCAATATCATCGTCATTGACATTAGATGATATAGGTAGATTAGAAGAACCACACACAACCCCATTACCACTTTTAGTAAGAGTATGTTGGCTACTCGACTCCTCAAAAAAGTAAAGATTGTGCAATGATAGAAATATCCAAGTTGGTTGAATCATTGTTTTGGAATGTCATCAACTACAATTAAATCAAGCACTCAACATCATAAAATATTAAAATGAAAATAGCTTGTTTGTGGAGGCTGGTTTGAGCTTGCTATGTTAGCAAAGCAACATGGGGTATGTTGTATGTTGTGTAGGCAAAAGTTCAATAGAAGATGAAACTATTTTGTATTTGCATCTTTGTTCATCATCGCTATTTCATTTGCATTCATGTAAAAATAAGAAATAAATGAAATGCTGATGTTAAGTTTTTTTTTAGTGGTCAATACCTCAATTTTTTTGGGTTGAAGTCCACACCTACATCTAGAATTTTGATGAAATCACATTGGAATTGCCATGTTATAGTTACAATTTTCTCAGGTTTGTTTTCTATTGACTGGCAATGTTTGGTATGCAAAACTCTTGAACCCTATTTGAATACACAAAGGTTTACAATCTAAATCCAATCTTGGGATGTTTCATACTTGGAATCAACCCAGTTTCTTGGTGATTTAGCAACATACAATAACAGTTACAGGTAATGAGAATATGAAGAATATGATGAGGTTTATGCTAAAACACTTCACCTACAACAAGTTTAAAAATACTTCACTATGGTGCCTCAAATCATACTTCAAACTTACACTAATGAGATAAATATATCTTATTTATGCTATGAATAGTAGATGGAACTGTTTTTCAAGTTTGAAATGGTGTCATCCTTAATATGAGACACATCATGCTTTATTTCTTCTTTAAAGATAGTGGAGAAAGTAAGTGGCTAACCCAAGGAAAACCTGCTCCAACTTAAGTTATTTGACCTCCTTGTTTGAGCCCTATTTTAAAAAATCAATGGAATTTTATGTTGGCACAACCACTACAAGAATGGTGCTTAATGAGACTACCTTTTCTTCTTTCAATGCTAGGACAACTCCATAAGGTATTTGCCACTATCTTATGTTTTGGCATGTTTTATGACGCATTTTCCACCTTTCTTCAACTTAGTAGAATTTCACATTGGCTCTGCCACTAAAAAATGATGCCTGAATGACTTAAGTTGTCCCTTTTCCATATTTGTGTGTGCTTTTATAAGGTTATTGCCTTGTTTCATGGCTTTAGGTGGAGCTTTACCTGGTGCAGCCACTTGCAAATGGCACCTCATTTCATTTTCTTATTTGATGAGCAAATCCTAGATGCTTTTCACTAAGAACATTGACAATTTTTAAGCAAGGTTTCAACCTGTCATTGCCACATGATTCATGCACCATTTCACACTAAACTACTTTTCCTTTTGAGTGTGTTTTCCTACACATCTTGCTACTTTGTGACATAACTTTGAGATTGTAATGCCACTCCAAAATGACACCAAATTGTGATTTTAGCTGTCTTTATGTGTAGGTGGAGCTTAGATGGTTTTTTCGCCATATTTCTAATGTTTGGGTGGAGTTTTGAGACGATTCAACCACTCAAAAAGTGTGCTCTACCTTTTTTAATTATTCCCTGAAGATTTAGGTCATGTTTTATAAGGATTATGTCATCCAAAAGTGTTCCTTGATTGAGACATATGTTGATGTGAACCTTAGTTAGAGATGTCTCATTTAACTGCTTTGTTTTCCAACTACCAGTTGAACTTTAGAGGGTACAGTGGAGGAAAACCTGTGCTTAGTTTCCTTATAGTTTTATTCCAACTTTTACTCCATACATGCCTTCACTTTTTTGACTGCTCTATTTATTTCCTTATTTTGCTTCTTTTATTTTTCTTCATTGATCTGACCCATCATCTTCATCATTTACTGCTTGTTTGTTCTTGAACAACTTCATTTTTACTCCCTATTAGACTCGAGGTTATGATCGTTACCTTGCAAAAAATGTTATTAGAAAATACGAAGACATTTGTAGACTAAGAGGAGAACACTATCACTGAACTTGACACACAAATCAAGATAAATTAATGACAAAAATGGACACCAAGTAGGGGAAAGCACCCAGTACTTGAGCATGTTCCAATAGTTGTGATAGCATTTGTTTATATAATGCCCAATATTTTTAACAATATTGGACTAATAGTTGTAACTTTAAAGTTGTTAGTGTTGATGATGACTACCCATAATTAAATGAAATATATTCCTTAGATCTATAAAGCAACAAATCATGTGATGCTACATCAGCGCCTAATAAAACATGATGTAGATGCACAAGTATCGGTCTCACTTTTTTTGGCCATTTTGGACACCCTAACAAAAAATATGTTGATGCAACATCATATTTGATGATGTGGTCCTGGAACCTTTATTATAAGTAGGGGACTTGCGAAGTAAGTTGTTAAAAATTGGGAGTGATTTGAAATTTCCACATAGGATTTTGAGAAGCACGAAGTTAGAGTGCTCAACTACTGGTTCCTCTCCCCTAATACAAATATCAAGTTTTGAATGGGTGCCAATACTTCTTAGGTTCATTAATAAAAAGTTAGGCCCTTCAATGAAAATGGAAGATATCGTTTACACTTTTTTATTGTTTGGGAGATGGGGCTTTTTGGATTGAATTGGACTAAAAGAAAAGAGCCCATGAAAAGAAATGCAATAAAAATTATTTTGCTCTTCCATAAATTGAAAAGGTTATGCTTCCAAAAATCATTACAAACATTGATGGGCATATTTTGTGAAATGTTGGAATTCACATTCTATAATTAACCTTGAAATTAATATATAAAGTAGTCCAAGAAGAATACAAACCCCCAAGCCTAGATGCCAAAAGTAGAGAGTGATTTAGATGTAGAAGAATAACATTTGCCTCCATGTGGTTGTTGTGAAAGAAGACAAAGCTCATGAAGATTTTCTGCATTAAACTTCAAGTGCAGACCATGAAGGTAAAAACTATTTTTCATCTTTGTTCTAAAATGAAACTAACTTCCAAGGTAATGGTGCATTTGAAATTAATACTTGTTAGCATCTACAATCATACCCATTGGTAAAGTAGAGAATTTTGGGTGTCTTGGCCGTAAATTTGAGTTTGCTAGAGCTAGTAAATACATTGATGAAATAGAATTTGATGTAGTGGCACTTATGTGAGGTTTTTTTTTAAATCTAAAGTACTTACTTGGCCTTGTAAATTTGAGTTTGCTAGAGCTAGTAAATACATTGATGAAATAGAATTTGATGTAGTGGTACTTTTGTGAGGTTTTTTCTTTATATTTTATCTAAAGTACTTACATGTGAGATAGACATGCGAACTTTCTTAGATGAAATCAAGTAATTTTGTTCTAGTTTTACCAATGATATTTTGTAGTAAATTAGTTTTATCTTATTTTTATTAATGATATTTTCACTAAATAAGTTCTTTTAGGGATGTTAATTTTTTAGTAATGATATTTTTGAGTAAACTAGTTTTATTTTAGAGATATTAATTATTAATACATTTTTCATTAAATTAGTTTTTTCCTTAAATCTAACAAAAATATTTTGTAGTAAATTAGTTTTGGTTTATTTTTATTAATGATATTTTTTAGTAAATGATTTTTGTTTTAGAGATGTTAATTATTTTGCATGCTAATAATGATATTTTAAAGTATTTTAGTAATAATATTTTTCAAAAAACTAGTTCTATTTTAGAGATGCTAACTATTCAATAAATTAGTTTTTTAAAAGATATTAATTATTGGCAAAAGCTAACTACTAAACAAAATTCACCTATGTGTATATCATGGCCTATACGCCCATAGCGGATGGAGAAAAGAGTCGCAACGAAAGAGGTGAGACCTGCGGCGACGAAAAAGGTTGTCGAACGGAAGGAAAGACATGATGGCCGAACGTCTCATTCCCCGTGCCGTTTGTTGTCTCGTTGTCGGGAAATCATGTCAGCGTCGGTGGTTTGTTCAAAATAATCATTCGACGTGGATGGACAAAAAGCCTCAAATGTGGCCAAACGAAACCATTATTAGCAAAGAATAAAAAGGGCCGACAAGGTCCCATTTTCGCCATTTTTGGACGGCGACGTTTTTGTGGATAGCGAGGGCAAGAGTAGCAGCCAGAGTAGCACTGGAGTAGCAGCCATGCGGAGCTCCTTCAGGTATGTATACCAACTCTGTGTATGTTCCATCTTGCCATTATGCTATGAACAGAGAAGAAATGAACGGCATTTGTTGCTCCATTAAGGGTTTGTTATTTTCAGTTAATGGTTTTAGTTTTGCGTCTCCTCCCGTCTGTGTTTTTAAAATTATGGGGTTGCCGAAGAATGTATTTAGTTGAAACCATTTTTTCCTGTCGAGGGTTTTGAAATTTTTTGTTCATTTCCTCCCCATTTGCTGGTTATCGAATTTTGCTCTTTCCGAATGAAAAAACCGACAACCCATTATACAAATATGAGTGAAATTACTAAATAATGTTTGTAGAAATCATAATCACCTCCAATAATCAAATGCTATATTTTGAAAATGCATGTAAAACCCGCAATGTCGTGATTGTTCGCATAGTTTTTCGGAATGCATAGAAAAGGGCATAACGTGGCATTCGAAATCATAATTGGGAAAAATAGCAAAAATCCCACATCCAATCCCTTTTTTGCCGCCATTTTATACACTGTTGTTTTGGGAAACACACCGTCTCCTAAAACTCGAGCTATTGTGAAACCCACTGTTTCACTATGTCTCTTCATGTTATGTATGTATCCATGTAAGTTCATGTGTATGTTTTTCATGTGTTTTTTCAATGTGCATAGGTGAATTTTGTCTAGCATTTTTCCGGCTCCTGCCCATTTGGTGAAAGCTAATTGGGAAATAGTCAAAAAGCCCACTGAAATAGTCCACAATGTGTTTCCCAAATTTCAAATTAAAACATCTTGCAAAACCCTCTGCTTGCAACAAAATTACCCCTCACCTCGATGTTGTCTATATTCTACTCCAAATCATGCACGTGCACTCCACGCTTCAGCTTATTTGGTCGGTATTCTCCTCGAAGTCGTCCACGTGCTCTCGGGCCTTCACCTTTCCCTTTCAACGTGCACACAGGAAACAAAACAAATAGTATTTTCACCTTGCTTTCTCCAAATAGAAAAGGTGCATGTCATTCCCTTCCACTTTTCCCGTGCCACACAAAAGAAATAGGAAAAATCCCACATCCAATCCCATTTTTGCCGCCATTTTATACACTGTTGTTTTGGAAAACACACTGTCTCCTAAAACTCAGACTATTGTAAAACCCACTATTTCACTATGGCATCTCATGTTATGTATGTTCATGTGTATGTTTTTCATGCATTTTTTCATTTTGCATAGGTGAATTTTGTTTAATAGCTAGCCGGCTCCCAACCATTTGGCGAAAGCGAATTGGGAAATAGCGAAAAGCCCACATCCAATCCCATTTTTGCTACCATTTTATACACTGTTGTTTTGGAAAACACAATGTCTCCTCAAATTCAGACTATTGTAAAACCCACTGATTCACTATGACGTCTCCTCATGTTGTGTATGTATCCATGTATGTTCTTATGTATTTTTCATGCATTTTTTGATGTACAGAGGTGAATTTTGTCTAGGATTTAGTTGAAATGAAGGTCCGATAATGTTTTTCTGTCGAGGGTTTTGAAAAACACACTGTCTCCTAAAACTTGGACTATTGTAAAACCCACTGTTTCACTATGACGTATCCTCATGTTATGTATGTATCCATGTATGTTCATGTGTATGTTTTTCATCCTTTTTTTCAATGTGCATAGGTGAATTTTGTGTAGGATTTTGAAATCGGCATATCCTATGTTCTATACATATTTCAATTTATGCCTGAAACTGGCATATTGTATGTTATATACTTATGTGAATTTGTGCAGGAGTTAGCTTGCTCCCTCCTTAACTCCTGGAGAAAATTCAATTATGTATATAACATAGGATATGGTCCCGATAACGCATGGGGAAAAGAGTCACGACGGAAGAGGTGGGACTAGCGAGGGAAAAGGTTGTTGGATGGGAAGGAAAGACTTGAGGGTGGGACGTCTCATCCCATGTGCCATTTGCTATCCCGTCGTAGGGAAATTGTGTCAGTGTCGACAGGTTTTCAAATTAATTGTTTGGCGTGGACGGACAAAAAGCCTAAAACGTGGCATTCGAAACCATTGTTAGCAAATATCTTGTTCAATGACAATAGTTAGTGTTATGCACACAGTAAAAAGATAATGTATTGAACTTGAGCTTCATAATCTTGAACAACCCTTACTTTCAGCAAAACACTCTTCTTCAATATCTGCCCAACACATTATTCACATAACAGTTGCATCATGGAAAACATAGTGGGCTATGGCTCACTTATTATTTTATACAATTTGTGAGAAATGAATGTTTTGAAGTTCCTATTGTACTCTTTTAACAACACCTACTTCGAGCAAAACAATCTTTTTCAATATCTTCCCATATGTTTCCAACATAAAATTTACATAACAGTAGCATCATGGAAACCATAGTGGGTTGTGGCTCACTTCTTATTTTTTCCTGACTGTAACAAAATTATGTTTTCAACTTCCCTTTCTTGTCTTATGGGAGCCGGATAACTGCTAATCAAAATTCACCAATGTACATCGAAGAACGCATGAAAAACATACACATGAATATACATGGATACCTACTTTGAGCAAAACACTCTTTTTCAATATCTGCCATATGTTTCCAACACAAAATTCACATAACAGTAGCATCATGGAAAGCACAGTGGGTTGTGGCTCACTTCTTATTTTATTTTCCGGAATGTAACAAAATAATGTTTTCAACTTCCCTTTCTTGTCTTATGAGACCCCTTTCTTTAAGAAAAACAGTCTTGCTCACTACCTGTTCATATGCTTCCAACAAAAAATTTACTTAATTGTTGCAGTATGGAAAACACAATGGGTTGTCCCTGACTTTGCAAAAATAGTAAGAAGACAGCAGGTACTGTTATGCACAAAGTAAGAGGAAAATGTATTGAATCTCAGCTTCATAATTTTTAACAACCCTTACTTTCAACAAAACACTCTTGCTGGATCTCTGCCCAACACATTATTCACATAACAGTAGCATCATGGAAAACATAGTGGGTTGTGGCTCACTTCTTATTTTTTTCAA
The DNA here is from genome assembly GCA_007115665.2 of Sequoiadendron giganteum. Classification (NCBI taxonomy): domain Eukaryota; kingdom Viridiplantae; phylum Streptophyta; class Pinopsida; order Cupressales; family Cupressaceae; genus Sequoiadendron; species Sequoiadendron giganteum. Next base: position 78,397,712 of record CM021105.1, read on the forward strand.
TCTCCTTGTTTAAATATAAATGCAAAGCTTAAGGTCTGAGTGCACATGGAGGAGTTGGAGTAGAATACGGACGAAATGGAGGTGAGGGGTAATTTGAAATTTGGGAAACACAATGTGGAGTATTTCAGTTTCTTGAATGTCTTCCAAATTACACATTCCATTGTTGTGTTTAAATTTAAGTCGGTTGATAAAAAAATTATACAAAATTATTCTCAATGGGAAACATAGTGCTGGGTTTCATTTTTTTGAATCTCCTTGTTTTAATGTAGAGGGTTTTACAAGTTCTTTGTCTTTGAAATTTGGGAAACAGAATGGGGAGTATTTTGGTTGCTCGAATGTCTTCAAAATCACACATTCCATTGTTGTGTTTCAATTTCGCACCATTGAAAAAAGAAACTGCAAATAATAATTTTGAATGGGAAACACAGTGCTGGGTCTCAATAAAATTTTAATCATCCACTTGAGATGTAAAGGGTCATCTCATGCTGGGTTGTTTGATTCTTAACACCCATGGTTTTGTAAGATGGAATGTTACAAAACAGTATGAAAGTCTTCCAGATCACACCTTCCATTGTTTTGTTTAAGTTTGAAGTATGTAACAAATTGCATGCTTCATAACACATTGCATTTTTCAACCTCGACATCACAATATACCCTAGGCCTTTCTGGTTTTTAGACCAGTATATCTAGGTGTGCACATTCTGTAGTGCATGTTAGAAAATACAATGTGTTTTGAAGCCTACCTTCACTTCATTCTGTTTTGCAACAATTCATGTTGTAAAACCATTGGTGTTAAGAAAGAAGCAGCCCAAATAGTGTTGTAAAACCCTCTGCAACACTATTGGATAGTACGTGTCACCTGAATTTGGTCTAATTTCTCCTCCAACTTGTCCACATGCACTGAAACGTTCAGCTTTTCCTTTCAATGTGCAGAGTGGAAAGAAATAGTATTTTCACCTTTCTTTCTTGAAACAAAAAAGGGCCAATACCTGCAACTGTTGCCATACCTGAATTTGGTATGGCCGCATATGCTATCATATACACATAGGTGAATTTTGTCTAGCAGTTAGCTTTCGCCTTCAATGAGCCAGCTAACTGCTAGACAAAATTCACCTATGTACATCGAAAAATGCATAAAACAAATAGTATTTTCGCCTTGTTTTCTCCAAACAGAAAAGGCCCATGTCATTCCCTTCCACTTTTCCCGCGCCGCACAAGAAACTTGTCAGCGAAGCTAACCCGCTCGCTTTTTGCACCCAGTAACGGGCGGGAAAACGTACCTAATGGCACCGTTAACTCTTGCCTGACTGTAGATCGGAAGTTTCGTCCCCTCCGTCGATTTCAAGCGTTTGGTGGGCCCCACACTACGACGTCTCGTCATGTTATGTATGTATCCATACATGTTCATGTGTATGTTTTTCATGCATTTTTCGATGTACATAGGTGAATTTTGTCTAGCAGTTAGTCGACTCCCACGTTGAAAGGGAAAGCTGAAGGTCTGAGAGCACGTGGATGAATTTCAGGAGAATACCGACCAAATTAGTTGAAGTGTGGAGTGCACGTGGAGGATTTGGAGGAGAATACACACGAAATTGAGGTGAGGCGTAATTTTGTTGCAAGCAAAGGCTTTTACAAGTTCTTTGTGTTTGAAATTTGGGAAACAGAATGTGGAGTATTTCAGTTGCTCGAATGTCTTCAAAATCACGCATTCCATTGTTGTGTTTCAATTTCGCACCATTGAAAAAAGAAACTGCAAAAAATAATTCTGAATGGGAAACGCAATGCCGGGTTTCAATAAAAAAATTGTACAAAATTATTCTCAATGGGAAACACAGTGTTGGGTTTCATTTTTTTTAATCTCCTTGTTTTAATGTAATGGGTTGTCTCATGGTGGATTGCTTGCTTCTTAACACCCACGGGTTTTCAACATGGAGTGTTACTTGAATGTCTTCCAAATCACACATTCCATTGTTGTGTTTAAATTTTGCAGCATTGAAAATAAAAAGTGCAAAAAAGAATTCTAAATGGGAAACATAGTGCTAGGTTTCAGTTATTTTAATCATCCACTTGAGATGTAAAGGGTCGTCTCATGCTAGGTTGTTTGGTTCTTAACACCCATGGTTTTGTAAGATGGAATGTTATAAAACAGTATGAAAGTCTTCCAAATCACGCCTTCCATTGTTCTGTTTAAGTTTGAAGTATGTAACAAATTGCATGCTTCATAACACATTGCATTTTTCAACCTCGACATCACAATATACCCTGGGCCTTTCTGATTTTTAGACCAGTATATCTAGGTGTGCACATTCTGTAGTGCATGTCAGAAAATACAATGTGTTTTGAAGCCTGCCTTCACTTCATTCTGTTTTGCAACAATTCATGTTGTAAAACCATTGGTGTTAAGAAAGAAGCAACCCAAATAGTGTTGTAAAACCCTCTGCAACACTATTGGATAGTACGTGTCACCTGAATTTGGTTTGATTTCTCCTCCAACTTTTCCACGTGCACTGAAATGTTCATCTTTCCCTTTCAATGTGCAGAGTGGAAAGAAATAGTATTTTCACCTTTCTTTCTCGAAATAGAAAAGGGCCAATACCTGCAATTGTTGCTAGGAAAACGTGTCAGTACTGGCAGGATTTCAAAATAATTTATCGGCATGGACAAAAAGCCTAAAACGTGGCATTCAAAACCATTATTAGTAAATAATAAAAAGGGCCGACGAGGTCCCATTTTTACCATTTTTGGACGGCGACATTTTGGTGGATAGCGTGGGCAAGAGTAGCAGCCATGCAGAGCTCCTTCAGGTATGTATATCCGCTCTGTGTATGTGCCATCTTTCCATTGTGTAATGAACAATGAAGACAAGAACGACTATTTGTTGCTAGAAAATAGCATTTTCACCTTTCTATCTTGAAACACATACATGGATACATACATAACATGAGGAGACGTCATAGTTGGAAAACACACTGTCTCCTCTCTGTCATAGAGGGTTTTACAATACTATTTGGGTTGCTTGTTTGTTAAGGAGTCGGCTAACTCCTAGACATACAATTACACCTATGTACATCGAAAAATGCATGAAAAACATACATGGATACATACACAACATGAGGAGACGTCATAGCTGGAAAACACACTGTCTCCTCTCTGTTGCAGAGGGTTTTACAACACTATTTGGGTTGCTTGTTTCTTAAGGATCCACCTAAATCCTAGACAAAATTCACCAATGTACATCCAAAAATGCATGAAAAACATACATGGATACATACATAACATGACGAGACATAATAGTTGGAAAACACACTGTCTCCTCTCTGTTGCAGAGGGTTTTACAACACTGTTTGGGTTGCTTGTTTCTTAACACCTTATATGGGGACATTGTATTTTCCAACACTGCAAATAGTGCGAGCATTTATTCGGTCAAATCAGATGATGAAAATGAAACGTCATTTTTATCTCATGTTACATACATAGGTGCTTTTTGTTTACGAGTTAGCTTTCTCCTAATTCCTTATTGGAAGAAATGAATTTATCCAACAGAATGAATGTTCATTGCTTCACAGTTCTAGCAAAATGGAAAAATGGCACATATGATTGTTGATATATATACTAGTGTTAGCGATAGGTTAAACTGGAAATTAAATTCCCAATGTACAGTTTAATATGTTCGTTTATTGTCTGTGCAAGCTATCATTTTGCACTAAGCAGAACATATAAATTTTATATTGGAGAAATTTGGAAGAAATACAATTATTTCTAGCACCAATTGTCTTTAATTTGCCAATTTAATCTATCGCTAACACTTGTCTTTCTTCCAGGTGGTTTATATAGGCCACAAAAGAAGATTCAACAAAACAAGGGCAGGTGAATTGACAAGGATGCTTCAGGAGATGTGAACCTTCTGCAGTAAATACAGGTGATTCTGGCTTCCATAGCTTGAATCGCAAGTGTAGTGGACGGTTAAATTTCCAAAATTTAATATGCATTTAGAAGTGCCGATTTGTTTGAAATTGTGAAATGTTGGGGTTTTTATTCAGCTGTCATTTTCATGTCATTCTAAAGTGTTTTGCGGTAATTTGAAATCTTTCACCAAAAGAGTATATATGTGGTGCATAAGTTTTTTCATAATAGTTCTTTTTACATTTTCGCTATTTGTATACAATATTTAGTAAGTTATAAATGGTTCATTTTTTAACATCTTGATGGAAAATTTGTAGAATGCTATTTCTATATTCTATTTCTGCTCTTTTTGAGTATGTTTTGATCTGACCACCACACTGCAAAAAGATGTGCACATATAACAAGCGACTACTCCAAATAGTTCTATGCACTGTATTAAATAGAACTCGTAAAGCCAATGGGTAGGAATAACTTAATTGATAATTTGGCCTACTCCCATTACTTGGCCCTAAATATTATAGACAAATTGTAAAAGAGCTATTAGAATAACAACATACATGGAAACAAAAAGTGACGAAATGGGCAGACGGGACGAAACGTCCGAGCTACGGTCAGGCAAGAGTTAACGGCGCCGTCAGGTGCATTTTCCCGCCCGTTGCCGGGCGAAAAAGCGGGCGGGTTAGCTTCGTCGGCAAGTTTCTTTTGTGTGGCAGGGAAAAGTGGAAGGGAATGACGTGGGCCTTTTCTGTTTGGAGAAAGCAAGGCAAAAATACTATTTGCTTTTGTTTCCTGTCTGCACGTTGAAAGGGAAAGCAGAAGGTCTCAGTGCACATGGATGACTTCGAGGAGAATACCGACCAAATTGAGGTGACGTGTACTATCCAATAGTGTTGCAGAGGGTTTGACAACACTATTTGGGTTGCTTCTTTCTTAACACGTAGGGTTTTCCAACATGAATTGTTGCGAAACAGAATGAAGTGTGTACTATGAATTACACTATGTGTTGAGGGTTATTATTGTCCCCGTTAAATGAGAGATGTGCTATTTGATAAAATAAAACACCATCTATATGTTTGTATATTTGCATTACAAGACAAAGGTTGGGTATACCGTATAAGTAAAGGCAGGCTTCAAAACACATTGTATTTTTTGACATGCACTACAGAATGTGCACACCTTGATATACTGGTCTAAAAACCAGAAAGGGCTAGGGTATGTTGTGATGTAGAGGTTGAAAAATGCAATGTGTTATGAAGCATGCAATTTGTTATATACTTGAAACTTAAACATAACAATGGAATGTGTGATTTTGAAGGCATTCAAGTAACATTCCATGTTGCAAGACCATGCGTGTTAAGAAGCAAGCAACCCACCATGAGACGACCCTTTACATTTAAACAAGGAGATTCAAATAACTGAAACCCAAAACTGTGTTTACCATTGAGAATAATTTTGTACAGTTTTTTTATTGAGACCCAGCACTGTGTTTCCCATTCAAAATTATTATTTGCAATTTTTTTTTCAACGGTGCGAAATTGAAACACAACAATGGAATGAGAGATTTTGAAGACATTCGAGCAATCGAAATACTCCACATTTTTTTTTCCAAATCTCAAAGACAAAGAACTTGTAAAACCCTCTACATTAAAACAAGGAGATTCAAAAAAATGAACCCCAGCACTGTATTTCCCATTGAGAATAATTTTGGACAGTTTGTTTATCAACTGACTTAAATTTAAACACAACAATGGAATGTGTAATTTGGAAGACATTCGAGAAACTGAAATACTCCACATTGTGTTTCCCAAATTTCAAATTACCCCTCACCTCCATTTTGTCCGTATTCTACTCCAACTCCTCCACGTGCACTCAAACCTTAAGCTTTCCATTTACATTTAAACAAGGAGATTGAAAAAAATAAGAAGTGAGCCACAACCCACTGTGTTTTCCATGATGCTACTGTTATGTGAATAATGTGTTGGGCAAAGATCAAGCAAGAGTGTTTTGCTGAAAGTAAGGGTTGTTAAAAATTATGAAGCTCAGATTCAATACATTTTCCTCTTACTCTATGCATAACAATACCTGCTGTCTTCTTACTGTTTTTGCAAAGTCAAGGACAACCCATTGTGTTTTCCATACTGCAACAGTTAAGTAATTTTTTTGTTGGAAGCATATGAACAGGTAGTGAGCAAGACTGTTTTTCTTAAAGAAAGGGGTCTCATAAGACAAGAAAGGGAAGTTGAAAACATTATTTTGTTACATTCCAGAAAATAAAATAAGAAGTGAGCCACAACCCACTGTGTTTTCCATGATGCTACTATTATGTGAATTTTGTGTTGGGCTGTAGAAATTTGTATTAGGCTGTAGAAAATAAAAAACACAATTGACACCAATAAAGTAAAGCAATTCAAATTGAAATTCACTTACCATGGAGCACCCCTTCAGCGGCAGATGATCTTTTAATCAAGTGAGCAACCTTCACGACATGTTTGCAAGTGTTCCCCTCCAAACTCCAAGGGCAGTCACAAACAAAAAGGTGCTCCCCAAATTTTCGAACAAGGTAGTGCATTGACCTACTTTGACTTTTCACCCAGTAGCGTCCAGGATCTGTTTCATTAGGAATACAGTCATCGTTTGAAATTGCCTTGGCCCGCTCCACAGTAGATCGCATATTTAAATAATTTTTGTTCGTCAAAAAACCATAATGCTGCAACTTTTCCTTTTGTCTATAGAATGGTCCCATTTTATACACAAGTGTGTAATACAAATAGTCCATTCTCCTATTGCATTTTTTTAAACGATTTCACAAGTACCGAGTTTTTAGTACGCAATGGTACAACTCAATGGTTGCATTCGTATCTTGGTTGGCATGTAGGAATAGTCTGCAATTTTTTTCCCACATGGCTGCGAACAAAAACATCCAATAGTCAAGTAAGCCACAACGTATTAGATGTGACATCAAAGAATTTGAATGGTGCGAATCATGCGAGGTGACGAAAATTTTAGACTAACCAATTCGACCTTCTCCTTCACACCAAGTCTTCTTGAAGTACTCTAAGAATCGTGCCTAATCATTGAACTCCTCAAAGAAAGAGTTCAATAACTAAGTGACGAAATCTTCGATGTCAACGATTACCATCATGATCATGCCAAGACTGCGGAAGACATCCATTGCCCTTTCCTTGGCTGCATACTTGTATACATTCTTTAGCCAAGCCCTTTTCACATGCCAAAGGCATAGAAGCACATGGCATTGAAAGACAGCCCTAATAGACAATACCAACGATATTGTTTACCGCTCAACTGCATGAAAAAGTGGCATTGAAAATGAATAGCAAATGAGAAGGTACACAAATGAAGAAAGGGATGCACATACTGTATGGCTTGGATCTTTGCACTCGCATCATCAATCAAAAATGAATTGATTCTCCAGTCAGGCCTGGCTCTTCTTCCACGTTCAAGCAATACGCGTAGCCACGCAGAGATGTCCTCAATCTTATTTTGTGAGGATACTACCCACGCAACCGGCACACCACTCTGTTGCTCGTCGAAAATGAGGAGAGTATACAATGGGTACTATAGAGAGAACAACTCGGCATGAGCATTGTGAAGTTTACAGCCAGTAAGATCATTGAAAACACGACGAACTATTTGTCAATGTTTGTAAGGCCTCGTCTCATATTTGTTAGTTGCAAACGTGGAATCCATCGAGATGACTGAATTGTGCGAGCAACTAACCATCCTATCCAACATCCATGGAGTTTGAACCCCGATAACAAAAGGCGTATTGTTCGCATCGGGCCGTTGAAAGTAGAAGAAGTTTTCAAAGTTTTCTCCACTCCACAGTAGGATACTTGTGGAATCAACTTTGTGTTTTTGTGCATGAGTACAACGCACCTTTCACCATGCATTCATTACATCCTTTCTTGTAAGGAATTGATCCCTCTTGGACATCATGCCACATAACAAAGGATCGTTGACGTGTCTATCCATTATTGCATTGACACTGACATCCATGAGCAAAAGGCTTTCAATATAGCTTTTGCACTCTATGGATAGATTAGCGGAAAACATAAAACGCTTCTCTCCACTTGCATCATGAATGCCATGGAAAAATTCACCATTTTTATCTACGTGGAACATTTCTTTCTAGATAATATAGGCAACATCGGGTTTGCCTTCCATAACCTTTACCATGAAGTGGTATTGACAACCTCGCTTTTGTATGAACGTCTTATGTGGTTTCTTCTCTGGTGGAGGCTGGTTTCTATTGTCTTTAGGACCGTATTGACACCAGTAGCTGTAAGAAATGCATCATCTCATCATGTTTAACCAAGAGAGTAAAATATCATTCGGTCATAGAAACAAATGTCGATATATACAAACCTCTTATACAAAATTGTTTTGCTATAATTTTTCTCATAGATGGCACAGGAGGTGGTAGGTTCTCTTATTTTCTTGTCCAAAAATTTTATTTCTACACCTTCAATGTACGTTTCACCGTGAATGAACTGATCAAGTCTTCTAAGAGGAATTGCTGCAACAAGGTCAGGGACCTTATCCTTGTTGACGGAAATAGTAGCCCATTCTGAATCGGAAGACAAATAAGGAGAGCCTCCATTTTGTATATCTTGCACCTCCAATTCGTCTAGCTTCTTCCATTTCAAACCTCTCCCCATTCTAGGAAATCACAACATTGGACGAATACTTAAAATTAGTGTGGATTGTGTGAAGAAGGAAAAAATAATTCATTAAACAAAGATAAAATGTGCTTGCATTGCTCTCACCCATGTAAAACCAATATGAGGTTCCAGCTTCAACAGATGAAAATTAAAGGTGATAGATTCAATCGAGCTACGCATAAAATATAACACAAACACATGCCGAAAATTGGACAATCCAACAACCCAAACATTGTGTTTTCCGAATAACAATTTTTTTCTGCACTTTTCTTTCAATCATGCAAAATTCAAACACAACAATGGAATGTGTGGTTTGGAAGACATTCCATGTTGCAAAACCATAGGTGTTAAGAAGCAAGCAACCCACCATGATACAACCCCATACATTTAAACAAGGAGGTTCAAATAACTGTAACCCAGCACCGTGTTTCGCATTCAGAATTATTTTGTGGAGTTTTCCTATCAATCGACTGATATTTATACACAACAATGGAATGTGTGATTTGGAAGATAGTCATATTGTATTTTAACATTCCATATTGAGACAAGGAAAGATAAAAACAACAAACTAATTTGACAAGATGATTTATTTTAGAATTCACAAATTCAGCAAATATAAAATCAACACTATTCGACTCAGCAAATATCATATTCAAGAACGATCGCAGAAGCACAAAGACATTTGTGATCAAGAAAATGTTAAAAAACTAAAGGATTCAATCATATTTCCTTTTTTTCTCAATACAAAATATGGGTTGAAAGGCTCCATGGCTGCGTAACAGACACTGTTTCCATTACACCCTATGAAATCGGTGACTATTCATAATTACAAAATTTACATGCATGTAAATTAAAGATTAAGTTTCAGTCGATAGAAAACAAATTCACTAAACATCCGGAGGAAGTGGACCCCGTAAAATCTTCGCAAGCATTTCATCAAGCAAATTATTAAATTCCGCTTTCTCTTCCTCTCTATCTAGGACAGAGATCACCCTCAAATATTCAACATAGTTGGACTGTTCCTTCTATGCAAGCGAACGTAGCTCAGAAACAATGTCGAGTTGTTCCTCCTCGAGCCCAATTAGATTAGGCTGAATAATTGGTACTGGCTTCTTTTCGTGTTCCGCAACTTCACCAGGAAGCACCATGTCGAACAAAAACCTAGGATCAAAAATCTACCACCTTAACAAAAAAGCGGGTGTTAAGAAACAAGCAACCGACCATAACAAAACCCTTTACATTAAAAGTGGATGATTAAAATAACTAAAACCCAGCACTGTGTTTCCCATTCAGAATTTTTTTTGCAGTTTCTTTTTTCAATGGTGCGAAATTGAAACACAACAATGGAATGTGTGATTTTGAAGACATTCGAGCAACCGAAATACTTCCCATTTTATTTCCCAAATTTCAAAAACAAAGCACTTGTAAAACCCTCTACATTAAAACAAGGAGATTCAAAAAAATGAAATCCAGCACTGTGTTTCCCATTGAGAATAATTTTGAACAGTTTTTTTATTGAAACCCAGCACTACGTTTCCCATTCAAAATTATTATTTGCAGTTTTCTTTTTTCAACGGTGCGAAATTGAAACACAACAATGGAATGTGTGATTTTGAAGACATTCGAGCAACCGAAATAATCCCCATTCTGTTTCCCAAATTTCAAAGACAAAGAACTTGTAAAAACCTCTACATTAAAACAAGGAGATTCAAAAAAATGAAACCCAGCACTGTGTTTCCCATTGAGAATAACTTTGGACAATTTTTTTATTGAGACCCAGCACCGCATTTCCCATTTAGAATTATTTTTTGTAGTTTCTTTTTTCAATGGTGCGAAATTGAAACACAACAATGGAATGTGTGATTTTGAAGACATTCGAGCAACCGAAATACTCCCCATTCTGTTTTCCAAATTTCAAAGACAAAGAACTTGTAAAACCCTCTACATTAAAACAAGGAGATTCCGAAAAATGAAACCCAGCACTGTGTTTCCCATTGAGAATAACTTTGGACAATTTTTTTATTGAGACCTAGCATTGCGTTTCAAATTCAAAATTATTATTTGCAGTTTTTTTTTTCAACGGTGCGAAATTGAAACACAACAATGGAATGTGAGATTTTGAAGACATTCGAGCAACCGAAATACTCCACATTTTGTTTCCCAAATTTCAAAGATAAAGTACTTGTAAAACCCTCTACATAAAAACTTGGAGATTCAAAGAAATGAAACCTAGCACTATTTTTTTCATTGAGAATAATTTTGGACAGTTTTTTTATTGAACCCCAGCACTGCATTTCCCATTTAGAATTATTATTTGCAGTTTCTTTTTTCAACAGTGTGAAATTGAAACACAACAATGGAATGTGTGATTTTGAAGAAATTCGAGCAACCGAAATACTCCTCATTCTGTTTCCCAAATTTCAAAGACAAAGTACTTGTAAAACCCTCTATTATTTGCGGTTTCTTTTTTTAATGGTGTGAAATTGAAACACAACAATGGAATGTGTGATTTTGAAGACATTCAAGCAACCGAAATACTCTCCTTTCTGTTTCCCAAATTTCAAAGACAAAGAACTTGTAAAACCCTTTACATTAAAACAAGGAGATTCAAAAAAATGAAACCCAGCACTGTGTTTTCCATTGAGAATAATTTTGGACAATTTTTTTTATTGAAACCCAGCACTGCGTTTCCCATTCAAAATTATTATTTGCAGTTTTCTTTTTTCAACGGTGCGAAATTGAAACACAACAATGGAATGTGAGATTTTGAAGACATTCAAGCAACCGAAATACTCCACATTTTGTTTCCCAAATTTCAAAGACAAAGTACTTGTAAAACCCTCTACATAAAAACTTGGAGATTCGAAAAAATGAAACCCAACACTGTTTTTCCCATTGAGAATAATTTTGGACAGTTTTTTATTGAACCCCAGCACTGCGTTTCCCATTCAGAAATATTATTTGCAGTTTTCTTTTTTCAACGGTGCAAAATTGAAACACAACAATGGAATGTGTGATTTTGAAGATATTCGAGCAACCGAAATACTCCCCATTCTGTTTCCCAAATTTCAAAGACAAAGAACTTGTAAAACCCTCTACATTAAAACAAGGAGATTCAAAAAAATGAAACCCAGCACTGTGTTTCCCATTTAGAATAACTTTGGACAGTTTTTTTATTGAGACCCAGCACTACGTTTCCCAATCAGAATTATTTTTTGCAATTTTCTTTTTTCAATGGTGCAAAATTGAAACACAACAATGGAATGTGTGATTTTGAAGACATTCGAGCAACCGAAATACTCCACATTCTGTTTCTCAAATTTGAAAGACAAAGAACTTGTAAAACCCTCTACATTAAAACAAGGAGATTCAAAAAAATGAAACCCAGCACTGTTTTTCCCATTGAGAATAATTTTGGACAGTTTTTTTATTGAGACCCAACACTGCATTTCCCATTCAGAATTATTATTTGCAGTTTTCTTTTTTCAATGGTGCGAAATTGAAACACAACAATGGAATGTGTGATTTTGAAGACATTCAAGCAACCGAAATACTCTCCATTATGTTTCCTAAATTTCAAAGACAAAGAACTTGTAAAACCCTCTATTATTTGCAGTTTCCTTTTTTAATGGTGCGAAATTGAAACACAACAATGGAGTGTGTGATTTTGAAGACATTAGAGCAACCGAAATACTCCCCTTTCTATTTCCCACATTTCAAAGATAAAGAACTTGTAAAACCCTCTACATTAAAACAAGGAGATTCAAAAAAATGAAACCCAACACTGTTTTTCCCATTGAGAATAATTTTGGATAGTTTTTTTATTGAAACCCAACACTGTGTTTCCCATTCATAATTATTATTTGCAGTTTTTTTTTTTCAATGGTGCGAAATTGAAACACAACAATGGAATGTGTGATTTTGAAGACATTCAAGCAATGAAATACTCCACATTATGTTTCCCAAATTTCAAAGACAAAGAACTTGTAAAACCCTCTACATTAAAACAAGGAGATTAAAAAAAATGAACCCTAGCACTGTGTTTCCCATTGAGAATAATTTTGGACAGTTTTTTTATTGAGACCCAGCACTGCGTTTCCCATTCAGAATTATTATTTGCAGTTTCTTTTTTAAACAGTGCGAAATTGAAACACAACAATGGAATGTGTAATTTTGAAAATATTCGAGCAACTGAAATACTCCCCATTCTGTTTCCCAAATTTCAAAGACAAAGAACTTGTAAAACCCTCTACATTAAAACAAGGAGATTCAAAAAAATGAAACCCAGCACTGTGTTTCCCATTGAGAATAATTTTGGACAGTTTTTTTTATTGAAACCCAGCACTGTGTTTCCCATTCAAAATTATTTTTTGCACTTTTTTTTTTTCAATGGTGTGAAATTGAAACACAACAATGGAATGTGTGATTTTGAAAACATTCGAACAACTGAAATACTCCACATTTTGTTTCCCAAATTTCAAACACAAAGAACTTGTAAAACCCTCTGCTTGCAACAAAATTACCCCTCACCTCGCTTTTGTGTGTATTCTCCTCCAAATTTTCCATGTGCACTCCACACTTTAGCTAATTTGGTCGGTATTCTCCTCGAATTCGTGCACATGCTCTCAGACCTTCAGCTTTCCTTTTCAACGTGCAGACAGGAAATAGGAAACAAATAGTATTTTCGCCTTGCTTTCTCCAAACAGAAAAGGCCCACATCATTCCCTTCCACTTTTCCTACGCCGCGCAAGAAACTTGTCGACGAAGCTAACCCGCCCGCTTTCTGCACCCGGCAACGGGTGGGAAAACACACCTAACGGCGCCGTTAACTCTTGTCTGACCGTAGATCGGACGTTTCATCCCTTCCGCCGGTTTCAGGCGTTTGGCGGGCCCCGCATTACGACGTCTCGTCATGTTATGTATGTATCCATACATGTTCATGTGTATGTTTTTCATGCGTTTTTCGATGTACATAGGTGAATTTTGTCTAGTAGTTAGCCGGCTCCTTAATTATTTTGCATGTTAATGATATTTAAAAAATAAAAATGGTTTTTTAAAGTTATATTAGTGATATTTTTCAGTCAATAAGTTTAATTGGTTTTTTAAAAAATGTTCATTATTTTGCATGTTGATGATATTTTAAAGTAAAATAAGTTTTTTTTTAGTTTTATTGTAAATAATTTTCATTTTAATATTTTTTATGATATTTTTTTAGTAAATTAATTTTATTAAAAATATTTGACATGCTAATAATATTTTTGAGGAAAATAGTTTTGTTTTAAAGATGTTAATTATTTTTCTTGTTAATATTTTTTTTAAATTAGTTTTGATTAATTTTATTAATAATATTTTGCAATAGCATAGTTTTGTATTAGTTTTATTAATAATATTTTTCAATAAATTAGTTTTTTAAGTTCTATTAATGATATTTTCACCAAATTAGTTTTTTAGAGATGATATTTTTCATCAAACTAGTTTAGTTTTAGTTTTGTTAATGATATTTTAGTAAATTAGTTTTGTTTTAATTTTATTAAGAATATTTTTTTAGTATTTATTAGTTTGTTTTAGTTTTATTAATTAAAATTCTCAATAAATTAGTTTTGTTTTAGTTTTTACTTAAGTTTTATTTTAGATATTTTATTTATTTTGCATGTTAATAATACTTTTTAGTAAATTAATTTTGTTCTAGTTTTATTAATGACATTTTATAGTAAATTTGGTTAATATTAGTTTTATTTGAGTAAATTAGTGTTTTAGAGATATTAATTATTTTGCTTTTAATAAAATAGTTTGGTTTTATTTTAATGTTATTAATGATATTTTTTTTACTGCAGGTATCAAGTATCCCTTATAAACTGAACTCTAGAGCGTGTTTGTAATTTGTTTTAAAAAATTCTTTCTCTCTATTTATTTATTTTATTTTCCTTTTTTACTTCTTCATCTTTCACTTTTCATTCTATCTACTTTATATGTAGATCTATTTTCCTATTATCTTTTCTTTCTATCTAAGTTATCAAGCCCATTCCTTCCTTTAATATTTTCTCGCTTTCTTTCTTTTTCTCCTCCAATTTTTAATACATCACATGTTTTTAGTCATTTGATGATGCTAGAAATATAGATAGTAATTGAATTATCTATATTAAAATTGAATTAATAAATTGATTTCTATACCCTCATTCTCTTTCCTAAGAGGGAATAAAAGTCAAGGTTGTCCCAAAACTCACACAAATAACAAAAAAGGCTCAACTCATGGGTATCCTCTCCACTTGCGAGTTTTTGCATACATCCCTCGGGGACTAGTCTCGCCTCAATGTGACACCCCATTCCCTAGCTCAACTTGACATAATGTAAGACCAAGGTAATGTGAGATGGGTGTTGAGCTTGATGGCAAAGACACCCTTGAGATAATTTTTTTTTTTTTTTTAAAGTTCATACCTTTTTATCATCTTTAAAAAGAGTTTAGATTAAAATATTTTGATTAATTAGAGGTCAATTTACAAAACAATGATAATGTTATTTTAGTGTAATTGTTGATTGATACACCAACAATCCATTTGTATTAACTGACATATCATTTCTTTTCTTTTCCCTTTGGATCAAAAGTGCCTTAGAATAATTTTTATATTTGTGACTTAGCTCACCTCTTTCTGACCCCAACTTGGCAGAATGTAAGACCAAGGTAAGGCGAAATGTATGTTGGGCTTGGTGGCAGAGATACCTTTGATTCAATAAAAAATAAAATAAAATAAAAAGTCATATTTTTTTATCGTTTTTAAAAAGAATTTAGATTACGATATTTTGATTAATTGGAGTCTAATTTACAAAACAATGATAATGTTATTTTAGTGTAATTGTTAATTGATACACCAGCAATTCATTCGTATTAACTGACATCATCTTTCTCCTCTACCTTTTGGATCAAAAAGTGTCTTAGATTTAAAAATTTTGGTTTCACCAATCAAAACTATTTGTTTATCTTCTATGCCCACATGTTTTTTTAACTTCTATTTGTTTATCTTCTATGCCCATATGTTTTTTTAAATTCTATTTGTTATCTATTTTTTTTTCTTATCCCTAGGGGATTAGTCCCACCTCAACGTGACACCCAATTCTCGACCCCAACTTGGCAGAATGTAAGACCAAGGTAAGGCGGGATGGGTGTTGGGTTTGGTGGCAGGGATATTCTAGAGTCAATAAAAAAAAGTTCATATTTTTTTTAATCTTTTTAAAAAGAGTTTAGATTAAAATATTTAAATTAATTGGAAGCCAATTTACAAAACAATGATAATATTATTTTAATGTAACTATTGATTGACATACCAACAATCCATTCGTATTAAGTGACATATCAACTTTCTTATCTATATTTTGGATCAAAAGTGTCTTAGATTTAAAAATTGTGGCTTCACCAATAAAAACTATTTGTTTATCTTCTTTCTCCATATTTTTTTTATCTTCTATTTTTTCTTATTATGTCAATAATCTATCTTTTTCTATCTATATATTCTTTGCCTATTTCTATATTTTCACATTTTTATATATATTTTTTAAAAAAAATTAAATATTTTTATTTTTTCTCATTTGTTTTTTTTTTTTTTGTAATTAGGGTTATCAGTGGGGATAGCACCCTTTTATATTAATTTCAAAATGGCAATAATTGCCTACATTGTACCAAATTATTTTCATATCAAGCCTTGTGCAGTTACATAGTTGTAGACTATTGCCAGTGCATACCCCAATTTCATTGTGTGTTTCATCCTTCGTTTATTGAACCAATCCTTGTTTTGAACATACCTTGCAAAGGCGTTCAAGTCGTTGTTGATGATGCCAACCCGGTATACATCCCAAGCATTGCCTAAGAAGCTGCTCATGCCCTCCTCCCCTGCTTTGACCTCCACTTCTATCTCTTCTTCCTCAATCCCATTTTCACCGAAAGTATATTTCAAGGAGCTCACCATGCCTTCTGCAGGCATTTCCAATATTGCATTCACCACTGCTTGAATGTTGATTAACGTCACAAAACCTCCCAGCTTCTCCACCAGTAATTCTCTAGCACCCAGAACATCTATTAGTAGGCTTAATACTGCGTCATAGATTTTGCCATCACACCAGTGATTCTCCTCCTATAGGATCTCTTGTGTTATTTGTTTGATTGCTTCGATGACTTGCAGGGACTCGACTGAGAAAATTCTCTTGCACTGAACCCTTAGCGTCTCATTCGAGCAGATGTAGTTTACTCCAGATTTATACACCATTTTCTTCCTCTGAGATTGAGAATGGAGTTGAGACTTAACTCTTTCTACCCCTCGGCTTCCTATAAATGCTTGAACTTTTTACCGTGTACCTAGCACATCCCCGCAACACCTTACCAAATCTCTGATCGGATCTTATCTGCTATCCCATTTGATTTTCCTTGCTTGCCACTTTTAAAGATTTCAGAGATCTTTCATCCACCCAGACTGTCGGTGACTAAAATCTCTAGCAAGCCTGACCACTACTCTATGCAGTTGTCAACTTTTACTGTCAGTCCTTGATTTAGTCCACAGTTTTCCAAAAGGTTCGTAGCCTTGTTAGCTTCCTTATAAACATGTGATAAGGTATAATCATTCAGTTTTCCAAGAAGGGATTTGATTACTCCAATTCAGTGTTTTCCCCAATGTAATTGCCTGAATGCATATTTGAGAGTCACCTTCTATTTCCACCGAATTGATTCCTTTATGTACGTAGATTTCCAATCCCAATGTGAGCGCCTCCAATTCTCATATATTATTCATGCATGTACCTAAATTCTTTGAGGTAGCCCAAACACCCTGTCCTTCTTTGTTTCTAATTATACATCCCGCTCCTGCCTTTTTGGGATTGCGCTTTGCTTACTCACTCACTCTGTATTTGTTTTATTTTTTCCATCCGCGTGGCTTGCAAGCTATTGCATACATCCCTAGGGGACTAGCCCCTCCTCACCGTGACACTCCATTGTTCACCTCAACTTGGTAGAATGTAAGACCAAGGTAATGAGGGATGGGTGTTGGGTTTGGTGGCAAGGATACCCCTAAATCAAAAAATAAAAGAGAAGTTTATACCTTTTTATCGTCTTTAAAAAATGTTTCAATTAAAATATTTTGATTAATTGGAGACCAATTTACAAAACAATGATAATGTTATTTTAGTGTACCTATTGATTGATACACCAACAATCCATTTGTATTAACTGATATATCATAATTCTCATTTTCCCTTTGAATCAAAAGTGTTTTAGAATAATTTTTATACATGTGACCTAGTTCACCCCTTTCTGACCCCAGCTTGGCAAAATGTAAAACCAAGGTAAGGTGGGTTGGGCATTATGTTGGGTAGCAAAGATACCCCTGAATCAACAAAAAAAGAAGAGAAAAGTCTGTATCATTTTATTATTTTTGAAAAGTGTTTGGATTGAAATATTTTGATTAATTGAAGGTTAATTTTTTTTTAAAAACATGTGATTTTAGTGTATCTATTGATTAATACAACAACAATCTATTCGTATTAAGTAACATAGACTCTTTATACTCTACCTTTTGGATCAAAAATGCCTTAGATTTAAAAATTGTGGCTTCACCAATCAAAACTATATTTTATCTTTTCTCTCCATATGTTTTTTTTACTTCTATTTGTTATCTATTTTTATTTTTCTCATGCTTAAGGGACTAGTGTAGCCTCAACATGACACCCCATTTTCTGACCCCAACTTGGCAAAATGTAAGACCAAGGTAAGGCAGAATGTGTGTTGGGGTTTGGTGGCAGTGATACTCTTGAGTCAATAAAAAAGTAAAAGAAAAAGTTCATACCTTTTTATCGTTTTTAAAAAGAGTTTAAATTAAAATATTTTGATTAATTGGAGGCTAATTTACAAAAAAATGATAATTTTATTTTAGTGTAACTATTGATTGATACACCAACAATCCATTCATACTAATTAACATATCAATTTTCTTCTTTTCCTTTTGGTTCAAAAAATGTCTTAGATTTAAAAATTGTGGCTTCACTAATCAAAACTATTTGTTTATCTTCTCTCTCCATATATATTTTTAACTTTTATTTGTTATCTATTTTTTTTGTTATTTCTAGGGGACTGGTCTCACTTCAATTGACATCCCATTACTGACCCCAACTTGGCAGAATGTAAAACCAAGGTAAGGTGAGATGGGTGTTGAGTTTGGTGGTAGAGATACCCTTGAGTCAATAAAAAATAAAAGAAATTTTTTTATACATTTTTATCAATTTTAATAGGAGTTTTGATTAAAATATTTTGATTAATTGGAGACCAAATTACAAAACAATGATAATATTATGTTAGTGTTACTGTTGGTTGACACACCAACAATCCATTCATGTTATCTGACATATCATCTTTGTCCTCTTCCTTTTGGATAAAAAGTGCCTTAGATTTAAAAACAATGGCTTCACCAATAAAAACTATTTGTTTATCTTCTCTCCCCATATGTCTTTTTAATTTATATTTGTTATTTTATTTTTTCGCATCTTTAAGGGACTAGTCTCACCTCAACATGATATTCCAGTCTTGACCCCAACTTGACAAAATGTAAGACCAAGGTAAGGCGGGATGGATGTTGGACTTGGTGGGAGAGATACCTTTGAGTCAATAAAAATAAATGAAAGAGAAATTCATACTTTTTTATCGATTTAAAAAGAGTTTATATTAAAATATTTTGATCAATTGGAGACCAATTTACAAAACAATAATAATGTTATTTTAGTGAAACTGTTGATTGATACACCAACAATCCATTTGTATTAACTGACATATTGTTTTTCTCTTCTACTCTTTAGATCAAAAGTGTTTTAGAATAATTTCTATACCTGTGATCTAGGTCTCATTTTTTGATCCCAACTTGGATGAATGCAAGACTAAAGTAAGATAGATTGGGCGTTATGTTAGGTTGTGAGGATATTTTGAGTCAGCAAAAATAAAATAAAAGACCATATATTTTTATTACTTTTGAAAAGTGTTTGAATTGAAATATTTTTATTAATTTGAAGTTGATTTATAAAAAAATATAATGTGATTTTAGTGTACCTAATGATTAATATACCAACAATCCATTTGTACTAACATAACATCCTTCTTCTCCTCCCTTTAGATCAAAAATTTCTTTATATGTAGAAACCATGGCATCAACAATCAAAATTATTTATTTATTTTATTTGCCCATATGTATTTCGAATTTTTATTTGTTATCTATTTTTTTCTTATCCTCTCAATTATCTCTTTTTGTTTATCTATATTTTTTTTGCCCAATTCTATATTTTCACATTTTTTATATCTTTTTTCAATTTTAATTTTTTTTAATTCTCTCTCCCACTTGCTTGCTCATTCACTCTGTATTTATTTTATTCTCTCTATCTATGTTTTATCTTTATCTTGTTTCATTTTTTTGTCATTTTTTAAAATCTTTGTATGTAGATATGTTATTCTCCCCCTCCCTTTATTTATCGTATTTTCATTTTTTGTCAATTTTTGATATTTTTACCATTTTGTTTACTTTTTGCCTTTTGACATTATTATTTTACAACCTTTTCATTTGTTGTTTCACTATGTCCCTAACTATTTCTCTTTATTTATTTTTAACTTTTACTTGTCATTTTATCTATTTTATATCTAGATCTATTTTTATTTTTTGTATCTAATTTATCAAGCCCATTCCTTCCCTTCATGTTTTCTCTCTATCTTTCTCTTTCTCATTCAAGTTTTAACACATAATATGTTTTGAGTCATTTGATGATGGTAGAGACATAGATAGTAATGAGATTATCTATGCTAAAATTGAATTAATAAATCGATCTCCATACCCTTATTCTCTCTCCCAAAAAGGAATAGAAGTCAGGTTCATCCTAGAGCCCACAAAAATAATAGAGGATTACTCATGGGTATGCTCTTCATGGTGTTGGGTTTGACTTCTAAGACTGGGTTTATCTGGTGCACGTGACTTACGAGTTGTTGCATACATCCCTAGGGGACTAGTCTCGCCTCAGCGTGACACACCATTCTTGACCCCAACTTGGCAGAATGTAAGACCAACGTAAGGTTGGTTGTGTGTTGGGCTTGGTTGTAGGGATATCTTCGAGTCAATGAAAAAAGAAGAAAAAACAAGTTCATTCCCTATTATCATCTTTGAAAGGTTTTTATATTGGAATATTTTTATTAATTGGAAGCCATAGAATAAAAAATGATAATGTTATTTTAGTGTAGTTGTTGATTGATATACCAACAGTCCATTTGTATTAAGTGACATAACATCTTTCTTCTCTACCCTTTGGATCAAAAATGCCTTAAAATAATTTATATAGTCGTGACCCAACTCATCTATTTCTCACCCCAACTTGGTAGAATGTAAGACCAACGTAAGGGGGGTTGGGTGTTTGGTTGGTTCAGAATACCCCTGAATCAACAAAAAAAAAAGAAGAGAGAAGTCCATACCTTTCTATTGTTTTTAAAAAGGGTTTGGATTGAAATATTTTGGTTAATTGAAAGTCAATTTACAAACATATTGATTAATACACCAACGATCTATTTGTATTAAATAACATAGATTTTTTCCCCTCTGCCTTTTGAATCAAAAGTGCCTTAGATTTAGAAATCGTGGCTTCACCAATAAAAATTATTTGTTTATTTTCTCTCTCCATATGTCTTTTTATCTTTTATTTGTTCTCAATTTTTTTCTCATTCTCTTAATAATCTCTTTTTTTATCTATATTTTGAAATTTTTAATATTTTTTCCTTAGTTTTTAAATCTTTTTATTCTTTCTCTCGCTTTGCTTGCCCACTCACATCTCTATTTGTTTTATTCTCTCCATCTATCTTTTATCTTTTTCTTGTTTAATTTTTTTGTGATATTTCTTTTTTATCTTTGCATGCAGATTTGTCATTCTCTCCCTCTCTATTTATCGTATTTTTTCACTTTTTAATCAATTTTTGATATTTTGTTTAATTTTTGTTTGATTTTTGTCTTTTCACATTTTTTTCACTAAAAGAGGGGTAAAAATTTATTCAAACAAAAACAAAGAAGAAAAAAGCAAGGGCATTATACACCCTTGTCAATCTCCACTAAGCGGTCCAATTTTTTGACAAATTTGGGGGTAATTGGCCATTATCCACAATGTTTCAATTTTGCAGATGATTGGAAGCCCATTTGGCCAAGCAATCTGCAACACCACTCCATTCTCTATGAATGTGATGAAAACTAATAGATTGCAAGGAAGCACATAGATTAAGAATTTATTTTATAATCAAAGCTAAATGCCAACTAACATTATTTAATTGTTGCCTCTTCAACAAACTCACCACCACTTGAGAATCATTATTGGTAGAAAATAGCAATGAGGTTGTGGGCACAGGTGGTGTTGTGGTGTCTCATAAATCTCCCAAGCCCCTCGGCCATCAAAATGAGTAGTATGGGGATAAATGATCCCCTTGCCGCAAGCCCCTGGAAGCCCTAAAGAGCTTTGAAGGCTCCCCATTGACCAACATCAAGAAGGAAGAGGAAGTAACACAACTCATAACCCACTCAATCCAAGTATTTTCAAACCCAAATTCCCTCAGAATTTTGGATAAAAACTGAGATTTGACTCAATCATAGGCTTTGGCCATGTCCAACTTAAGAAACATGGCTTCTCCTTGGAGGAAGCCATGGAGTGCATAGTCTTACCATCAAGAATTTGTTTGCTAGACACAAAATCCCCTACTCCTAAAAAATGAACCTACTCAACCACGACTTAAGACATTCAACAATCATCTTAGTAACTACTTTGTACACCACATTGCACAAGGCAATTGGTCTAAAGAGATCCAAAGAGTTAACACCCTCCTACTTAGGGATAAGAGCCAAAAAGGTGGCATTTATTGCTCTTAGCATTTACTTGTTCTAGTGAGACTCCTTAACCACCTTGAGAAGGTCAAACTTACTAACCTCCCAAAACTCCTGAAAAAACTATCGAAAACCCATCGGAGCCTAGAGCTTTGCCTTTTCTCATTTGAAACAATATATCTTCTAGCTCAGTCAAAGAGATTGGTTTAAGAAGAGAATCATTCATTTCACCTATCACCAAAGAAGGGGTGCAAGTTAAAACTAAATCCTCCTCAGCATTGGTGGGAGAGGAATCATAAAAAACAAAGCAGACAAAATCGAACAACCTCTTTTGAAATCTTAGCAGTAGAGCAAAGATGCTCCCCCTCTTGAGACATAAGAGAAGAAATGATGTTGCCCTGCCTTCTATCCTTGACCGAGTTATGAAAGAAATAAGTAATCCTTTCACCTTCCTAGAGCCAATAAACGTGAGACTTATGCTTCCAAAATATTTCCTCCCGAAGTTTCCATTCCTCCACTTCCTTCACAACCCAAGGCTTCCAACCTACTCAAATTCTTAGTGAGACCTTAATCTTGAATTTGACAAGAAATATAGTCCAAATGCTCATGAGAAACCCTTTTAGCCTGAAACACATTTCTAAAGTGGTATCTATTCCAACGTTTTAGCTTATACTTGATGAATTGAAGCCTCTTGACAAAGGAATACATTGTTGCACCAAAATCCAACTTCTTAGCACTCCACCAACCAGGAAAAAGGTTATGAAGAGTCACGTTCTAAAGCCACATGAGTTGAAATTGAAAAGAATTCTTTTTGGAGCATCGAGAGAAGAAATCATGGAATTTGATTAGACAATGATTAGATCCTCACCAATCCAAAATCTCAGAACTAGTTACCCATCTGTCACCAACCCAAAAGCTAGACACTGGAAACCTATCTAACTATGCAGAAATGGTAACATCCCCAATCCTTCTATTATTCCAAGTAAACATCCCATTGACAGGCTTGATATCCACTAGATTCAAATAGGCCACATTGTCCCTAAGGAGATTTGAGGAGGGGTCCAACCGGGTAGTACCACCCCTTTTCTCCTCCAGAGAGGAGATAGCATTGAAATCACCTACCAAAATCCAAGGAAGAAAAGACTCCAAAGAACACAAGTATCTAACATGTGACCAAAAATTCATCTTACCAAGGAAATCATTAGGTGCATATGCGTTAAAGAATATAATTCTCTCACCTAACTCCAAACTAGAAACAACAAGAGAAATAGAATACATATAAGAGAGCCACCAAAAAGAAATAACTCTGTGTGGATCCCATAAACAAACAAGTCCTCAGAGCTACCTTGTGCCCCAACACACTAGCACATACCTTGACCCTAGATCCTTGAAGCCAAAGTCATCATACTTTCAACAAACAACTTAGTCTCTCGGAGGAACACCATATCAAGAGAGTGAACATGAATTAATTCTTGAATAGCCTTTTGTCTAGTGATGTTATTCATATCCCTCACATTCCATGATAACATGGTCATCACTAAGGTTGGGAGAAGTGAGAATCAATAATCGTCACCAAGCCAGACTCCACCAACGATTCACTAATTAACTAAAAAAATTCCTGATCCTTCTTCCTACCTATTTTAAGGGGCTTCTCAAGGATCCCCTTTTTCAAGGGTTTCTATTGTAGGACCAAAGCAACAGAAGATGACTTGGTTCTACCAATCTCTTCAACGCTCTTCTCAATTATGGGTCAAGAACCAAGAATCACAAACCCTGTAATAATCCCTGGCATGGAACTTATCTCACCAAGGACAAAAATTGAGGGAGGTACGCCCATATCCACCTGAACAGATAAACCCTCTAGCGAAGCCAGGTTGCAGGAATAAATTGGTTGAAACTCTAGGTGCTTCTCAGCTATTGAATCATCCACTACCTACATATCCAGAGGAACTTCTTCCTCCTAAATCAAGTCCTCTATGATTGAATATGTTAAAATTCTCCTCTTCATGTTTTTCCTTGAGTGTCCTCTTTTGACCTATATTCCTGTTATAGGGTTTAATCAGAACAAAACCATCCTTGTCCACCACCACCCCTTGCATGAGAGTTTTACCGTTGTCCATCTTTTGAGCAGGCTGAGAAGTAACATTACCCAAACCTACAGAATTAACACCTTTGGGACACTTCTGTTGAAGATGACCATATTCATGACATTAGAAGGGAAGAGCATCATAATCCAACTATTGGGTTCATGAGGTTGTCCCAATACTCATATGAATCAAATTTGACATTGGCTTGTTCAAGTCAATTTCAATGCACACTCAAGCATAGGAAAGGACCCTTTAAGACATTATTTGTTGTGAAGGCCCAATAGGCTTACTAAGCATGAGAGCAATCATTTGCAATATATCACTTCACCAACATTCTAAAGGTACATCAGAGACACACTGAAATCGAAACCCTAGAAGGGAGCTCCTTAGCAGAGTTGAATCCCACATGCCAATATTTAATAAAAAGACCCACTTGATTGTAGAAATAAGGCCCACCTTCGAAAGCTCATTTGATATCAACAACACAAGAAAAATCCACCATGAAGAAATTGTTGGCTGCCAACATAGTATCAAAGTCATCCTCCGGGTTCCAAGTCTTGTGCACGAATGAATCCAGAAAAAGGAGCATCAACTGCATCCCCATGAACTTGCAAATCAGAACATGGTTTATATAATATTCAACATCCTTTGCCACAAAATCAAGTTGTATAATCAACATCAGACGATCCTGTGATATTTTCAAGCACCCATTCACCTTGTGCAAACAAAAACCACTATTTCTCAGCAAACCCTTGCCAGGGTTATCCATGCTAAAACAAAAAATACCATCTCCAAGTGGAATTGAGATAAAACCAACATGCCACAATAAAATCTAGACCAAGCTCAAGAGAGCTCAAAGCCCTACCTGAGCAGCTTAAGCAACAAAAGACGACTTTTAAATAACCTACACACAACTGGAAAAGAAACAATTTGCAAGAAAGAAAAAAAAAGAAAAACCCACCTTGTAATCAACAAAGAACCCCCCCCCACAACAAAGAACATCCAAACACCCTCAATCCTCAACCACTAAAATGCATGCATTAGAATTAGAAGATATGTAACCATGGCCTTATAGGTCACATGCAGTCTCCTCTGCGCAACTCAGACCATTCACCATCCTTTGTACAACTTGAAAACTAATCTTAAATTTATTTATTTTTTGTTTTCATTGCAATTCTGGTAAATGTAAAGCTAGGGACATTTATTTCATATTTGTTACTTTTTTTGTGTGTTAAATACATTGCTTCTATTTTCATTTGTTTCAACTTGTTCAAATGCTCTATCTAGATCTCCCCAAGTAGAATTGAAATTGTATGTATACTTATCCTATTTTATATTTATTTGTTTTCATAATAGTTGTATGCATCTTCAAATGTTCTCAATCCTTCTTTTATTGTATTTTCATTTGTCTGAAAAGGTACATATAATAATAGTTTTTCTCTACAGTAGTTGTCATAATCAACATGCTTGTTATATTTAACAAATCTTATGATACAATTTTTTTTTTTTATTGATTCTATATTCTGAAGCAAAATTGAGCAAGACAAATTTGTTTCAAATTTGTAGGATGTTGAATGTAGTGATCTATGACCGATTTACACATTATTTTATTTGAATCATCAGGTTTAGATTTTTTTAATGAGTTAGGCTTAAGAATAAATGTGCATTCTTCTACTAGAGATGTGTTTATGCAAACAATTATTTTAGAACTTGTATGTAAAGGTAGTGAGAGTATAGTGTGTATTGCTAGTTGAGTAAACATTTGTTGCAAGCTAAGAAGATTATTTCCAAGACTATGAATCATTTGTATAACATCTATTTTTGTTGTCTCATGGTCTTTTCATATTGTTCTGGAATTCGTGTTCATAGATTTATCAATTTTTGTCATGTATGATGAACAATATGCTACTTGAGCATAATCATTGAGAAAAAATTATGCATTAGTGTTTGCTTGCCATAATTTAGCTATTTTCTTACCAAAAATATTATTCCAAGCATGTGATGGTTCTCTTTAAAGAAGAATTGTTGGTTTTGTTAGTGTTGATTCTATTACTTTTATGTAATCAACTTCTTATATTTTTATTTCACGTAAGAAATCATGAAAAGTGATAGAGTGGTCATATTCTTTTTTCTAGAGTTGTAAATATTTGAATTGCGTTATTTATAATAGTATGACTATTTGATGTAATTGGTTCTAGTATATTGTTTTCTTTCTCATAGGCGGAAATGGAAAATTGTATCTGCAATGTGTTTTTTTTGTTTTTTGATAACTTTTTGCGTGGTAGTGCGGATGTAACTTACCAAATATTTCATTGAGAATGTGTGTATTGCATGTAATATATTTGTCCATAAATTATTCAATATGTTGAGGATTTTATATATACACATGAATATTCCAGCTATATTGGCCATACACAATTAGGGAGCATTTTTCTATCAACTATAAAAAGATAAACTAAAACATTTTAATGATGAAGTTGATGATCTCTTCTATTGAAATAATGATAGGATGACCAAAAAATTTTCCCTACTTCATTCATAGGAAGTAATTGCACATTATTTACATATTCAAAGATAGACTAACTTCTTAAAGGCTTCATTACTAACCATCATATCCATCCCCCCCTCATTTGCATAGAGCAATGAAAAATGAAAAGATTAAAAAAAGAATTCCTATAAAATAAAAATTGCATGAGAAATTTTTAAAAACATAATCACAACTTAAATTGCAAAAAATAAATAAAACTTCTTAATAACCCCCTCAATGAAAAGGGAAAAGGTGAAACAAAAATAGCATAAATTTTGTTCATTTTCATGAAAATTATGAGAACTCCTTGCAACAACAAGAAACGAGAGAAAGCTTAGAAACGATCGTATGAAATGAAAACCATGTTTCCCTATGAGAAGAGAGATTTAACTATGTTGGAGGTATTTTGATTGGTTTAGCTATACAAGCTACAAGAGTTGCCTATTGTGGAGGAATGATCTACGAATTCACTTACAACCTGTACACTAATGTAGTGTGAGGTATTGAAGATGCTCCCAAAGAGTCATCAGAATTTACAAACTACATAAAATAAGAGTATGTTTCAATAATACTTTATTCAAACAAACATAAATGATGCAAGAGCATCTAGGGGTACTAGCAATCTTGCATCACCAGAAATACTGTAATTTTTCTTTTTTTGATTTTAATAAAGGGCTTAAGGGTTAGGAAAATAATATTTTAATTTGCAACAATGTAATTTCCCTTTTGTGTGAAATTGTAAACTTAAATCAGATGGGAAATAAGTCTTGGTAAAACAGTAAAAGCATCTTGGAGGGGAATATGCTTTTTGGGTGTCCACTTTTGGAGGAGGTCAAAAAGTCTTGTTTGCATGTACATGTGTCATAAAACGTCTTAAATTTGGTTGTGAAATAATCTTGCATGTAATTGCATGTTGGCCACAAGCTTTGCATGTTGTTGCATGTCTAGGTCATAATTATGAGATCTAGTCTTAGTAAAATGGCCATAACTTTCTCATACAGAAACAAAATTACGAATATCAAAATGATCCGAAAAGTTGGAAATGAGGCACACCAAACCCAAAAAACATTTTAGAGAATTATGACAATGATAGAGCATTGATAGACATAAAGTGACAGGTTTTCTTGGTGGTTGTTTTGAGAAACCACTAGTGGTTTCTTCTCACAAAATTTTATATATTGAGGCCTTTTTCATTTGAGAAGTTGGATTTGGAGGAGTTGCAAGTTTATATAACTATGCAAGTTTACATAACTAGATGCTATCAGATTGAGGATATGATTGAAGACTCCAAGCGTTACATATTTTGGTATGTAGAAAGCCCATATTGTAGGGGAACTTATGAGCTTCCACATATTGTAATCCCAATTCATATTTTCTACAATAAAAATAGTGTTTTCCCTTTTGCATATGTTGTGGTATTTTGAGTTGTGTTATGATTTTTTGGATTTGTAAGGGGATTCCCCTTCATTAGTGCTATCAAAGTTAGAGTTCCTGAGTGTGCAGGCAAAGTGTCAAATGTGAGGCAGTTTGCACTAGGACGTAGGGTGGAGTGTGTGTGGTGTGTAGACCAATCGCCAAATGTGAAATAGTTTATACTTGAAAGGTTGAATTTTGAGAGTGTGTGGAAAGTAAGGTTGCAACAACAACAAAAGAGTTTAGTGAAATAGAGGACATTTGAAGAAAGGGAAAACCAAATTACAGCAGTAGAGGATGTTGCAGTTAAAACAAAGTATGCAGTGATGTATGGGGATCTACTATTTGATGATGAACTTGATGAAGACCAAGACTTTCTTGAGGAAGAGATCACAGAGATAAAGAAGTTGTTCAATGTAACAACAAATAGTAACATTCAGCATTGAGGAAGAAGATGTGATAGAAAAAGTCATTGAGGTAAAATCTGATTTTTATGAGTTTTATAATGTTAAATTTGTAAAGAATTTGCATTGTGAGATGAGAAAAGAGTTAGAAAAGAAAAAGGATTGTGAGGATCTAGAGAGGTATATAGGTGTATACTTGCAGGTAGAGGCTATGGAGGAAGCTACAAGAGAGATTTGGTGGAGGTGGTTGATTTATGGTGGGTCAAAACCCATGAAAGAGGAGATGAGTAGAAAGATTATTCATAGGAGGATGGTACATGGTGGATACAAGTCCACAAGAGGAGAGAAGAATGGAGTGCAAAGTTGTCGAAGGAGGAGGTTGCTTGTTACAACTAAGTGTTGGAAGAAGAGAAGGAAGAACAAATCAGAGCTACCAATTTTAGTGATGGAGTTTGCTCAGGATTGCTTTCAATTTGAAAGGGTGGTACTACCACTCAACTCCATTTTTTGAATCCATATTCACAAAAAAATCCTACTTCAGATGTTTGATGCAGGAGCATCTAGGGCTACTAGCAATCTTGCATCACCAAAAATATTGTATTTTTTCTTTGTTTGATTTTAATAAGGGCTTAAGGGTTAGGAAAATAATATTTTAATTTGCAACAATGTATTTTCCCTTTTGTGTGAAATTGTAAATGTAAATCGGATGGAAAATAAGTCCTAGTAAAATGGTAAAAATATCTTGGAGGGGAATATTCCTTTTGGGTGTCCACTTTTGGAGGAGTTCAAAACGTCTTATTTGCATGTACATGTGTCATAAAATGTTTTAAAGTGGGCCACAAAAGAATATTGCATGTTTATTGCATGTAATAGCACGTTGGCTATAAGATTTGCATGTTGTTGCATGTTTGGGTCCTAATTATGAGACCAAGTCTCAACAAAATGGCAATAACTTTCTCATATTTTAAAAAAATTACGAATTTCAAAATGATTCAAAAAACTTGAAACGAGGAACACCAAACCTAGAAACCGTTTTGGAAAATTTTGACAAATGATTGAGCATTGATAGATAAAAAGTGGCAAGTTTTCTTTGTGGTTTAGTGGAGGTTGTTTTGAGAAACCAATAGTGGTTTCTTCTCACTAAATTCTATATATTGAGTCTTTTTCATTTGAAAAGTTGGCTTTGGAGGAGCTGCAGGTTTACATAACCAGATGCTATTGGATTGAGGATAGGATTGAAGACTCCAAGTGTTGCAGATTTTTGTATGTAGAAAACCCATGTTGTAAGGGAACTTATGAGCTTCCACATATTGTAATCCCAATTCATATTTGTTGCAATAAAATATAGTGTTTTCCTTCATGCATATGTTGTGGTATTTTGAGTTGTGTTATGAGTTTTCATATTTGTAAGGGGAGTCCCCTTCATCAATAAGGGTGCAAATCGTGACAATGTCTACCTCAAAAACAAAAGTGTTTCTACTATGTTGGGAAGAAATGATTAAAAAAGAGAATATATGCATTATGGTGAGTTTTAGTCAAATGAACTCTTTCAATTTTTGTATGCCACTTTTCACTTTCTATTTGACTGACAATCTAATTTTAATTGTAATTTAAAACACTTTTTTTATCTAAAAGGGGGTAAAAATTTATTGAATCGAAGAAACATTGCAAAGCAACAAGCAAAAGCCAATAAAAGCAGCCAACCAACCCCACAACAAAATTCCCCAAAGGAACCCAACCAAGGAGCCAATTACAAATGAAGGTCTCCCATGATCATCTTTTTGAGGGACAAAGAGAAATATTAGGATAAAAGTCCCCAGTCATCAACATTCTACCCATCCACGTGCTCAGAAGCCCACTTTTCCAGAAGATTTGCCACTCTATTCCATTCCCACGAAATATGACAGAAGGAAACAAATTCCAAAGAGTTGCGCATATTCATAATTTGTTTGATCGCCATAGCCAATTTCCAATTAATACCATCAAATCTCTGCTCGTTTAGGATATTGACTACAATCTGTGAATCAGATTCACAAATAGTCCTCTTCCATCCTAGAGAACCTCTTTCAATAGCATGAAAAATAACCAGAGCCTCGATGAAATTGTTAGAATGCTGACCCTTATAAATAGAGAAGAAAAATACCTCACCTCATTACTGTCTTTGTCAATACCATCGATCCCAACATGCATAGGATTCCCCCCAGAAGAGCCATCAATATTTATCTTGAAAACTCCTTGAGGGGGTGGTTGCAATCTACCCTCCCAATGCACCTTCTTCTTGACCTGCCGAGGGCCAATACCAATAGAGAAACCAAACATGTTTCCCTCCAAATGAAGCTTCCTCACATAGGATAGATCACTTGGATCCATAGTCACCGATAGGTCACACTTGGCTACAATAGTCTCCTAGATCTTGTTGAATATCCTCCTCCATAAAAGATCCCCTACCTACTTCACATCTTGAAAAATCCTCCTATTTCTCTCAAGCCAAAGGTGGCAAATAATAAAAGTAGGGCCAATAATCCAAGCAATCTGAAGAAAAGTCATCTTAGCAAGGGGTCTTCCAAAGCTTTCCCAAAATTCTATCAAAGAAGAGGCATGAACATATGGTTGTCCCCAAACTCCCCACCAAGAATTCCAAATATACCTAACATAAGGACACTGAAAGAAAAGGTTTGAAGTACACTCCTCATTATTATTGCACAAAACACAGATGGATAGACCCTAAAAGCCCCTTTTTCGCAGATTTTCCCAAGTAAGACATCTAATCTGAATAAGCAACCACAAAAATAAATTACACTTTGGCCAAGAAAATTTATTCCAAACCTGCTTCCACCAAGGAACCCCAAATTTTCCATACACCTGCATATCTAGCTCCATATATCTAGAGACAACCGAGAATCTGCCTAGTATGGATCCAATGGGCCTACTATGGTTTGGTTTTGGCTTTGTAATGAAATAAGGTCCTAAGGACCATTTCAATTTTTTTTGTAAAATATCTCTTAGGTGTTTTGTTGAGTTTCGATCTTGGTGATCAACTTCATTGTACAAACAAGGCCTCCATCCTCATTTTGTAAGTCTGGTGCACCTTGGAAAATTAAGAAATAAGAATGCCATGATGCAACCAGATACCTGAGGGGAGTTACCTTGATAATTGGAGGGGTTTTAGATGCCTTTGACACATCTTGCAGGCTCTTTGTGGTCAATTTGGTGCAAGTTGCACAAATTGCCCTAACTAGGCATTTAAGTGTCAAAAATGAGGTTTTTGTTTTTCCAACGGGAAACTAATTCAAAATTTAGTTACAAGACGTTGGAGGGAGGTTGTGAGACTTTAAATATGCCTCTTGTTTGAGGCAAGGCTGTTGATGAAGAATTGAAGGAGTTTTCAATAAAAATTTGTTGTTTTCCTGAGTTTTTGTGAAGAAATTATTGATCTCGTACTTGGTACGGCCTGTAGATTCACTTTCATGCTTCAAGCCTATAATGGTTCGAAAGGGGGTTGAATAAGCTTCCTTTTTGCATTGGAGTGGTGAGTTTTCATCAAAGAACAAGGGAGATATTTGTGTTTTCCTATCAGGTGGTCAGAAAACCCTCAAAACCAGGGTTTTGAGTGAAATTGTCCCAAATTGTAAAATTATCCAATCTTGGTGGGATGGAAGATATGGGTGTGTACTATCATGTTCTCAGGGATGTGGAGAATGACAGGTTGTTTGGTGGGAGTTGTGCATGGTTCTTGTCCTGACATCTCCATGTGGCAGGCCTAGCTATTAAGCAAAAAGTTGAGGTTTTGCTTGATTATGAGAAATCTATCAAGATGGCACTTAGGGATGTTGATAACAGGTGCAAACAACCTATAGAAGTTTAAATTAAGGATTTTGGGTGAAGGGGAGAGACTAGATAGCGAAGACCTAGGGGTAGGCCTACCAATTAGGCCTCTTGGAGCAGCGATATAATTGGCCATAGTGAACTTTGCATTGATAGTCAAGGCAAAAGGTTTTGAGGCCTTGAGGGAGTCCATATTAGGTGCCTAAATCTAGTGGTTAGGTGTCATAACAGTCTCCCATGTGAATTTTAAATTGATTGTCCTATCGGGCAAGGGCTACAAGCCTTTAGAGAAAAAGAGGCCTAAGTCATTATAGTGATGAATTTGTGATGTATCCTAAGTGGAAGAAGGGGGGTTGAACCTTGGTTTGGTCCATTTTGACATGGTCAAGGTTTTTCTAAGTCTGTTGGATGGTCTGAGCATATGAACCCTAGGTGTGTTTGGTTTCATCCTTGAAGGAATAGTGGATTTGGTGACTCCTCATAAGAGTATTTGAGAGAAGCATTGTAAGAATTGTCTTTGCCATTTGTGGTTGATTGTTTTCCTTCCCTGCCACTTTGCTTCATAGTGATATCAAATCCTGATTGTAGGTAGTTGTTGAGGGGAAGACATCATGCCTCCAAAACCTGGACTGGTGGTTGCAAAGGAGTTGAAGGCCTAGAGAGAAGAGATAGAGGCCTTGAAAGCAAGAGACAAAAGGAGAGGAGTGGCACTCGAGGAAGAGAGTTCCTTTGAAGAAGATCCAAAGGGTGAAGAAGATGAAGAGAACCCAAGGGGGCAGAGATACCCCCTCATGAGAGAAGAATCCTTAAAGCCTTGCAAGCATCCAGAGGAGAGTCCTCTGAGGTAAAGATTGATCTACTAGTATACAATGGAAAGATGGATTTGAAAGAAGTGTTAGAGTTGGTGGAGGAACTGAATAACAATTTTGAATACAAAGACATGGTAGAGAATAAGAAAGTAAAGTTTTCCAAAACAAAGTTGAAGGGATCCGCCTTAACATGGTGGAATTTCACCCAAGGAGAAAGGGTCGAGTTGGGTAAGTCTATGATCAACTCATGTGATAGGATGGTGCATAGGTTAAAGGCACAATTCCTTACCGTTGATCATGAGGTGCAAGAATTCAGAAAGAGGCAAAATCTAAAACAAAAATATATGGATGTTTCATCCTACACTGAGCAATTCTACAAGTTGATCATGAGATGTGATCATGTAGAGAGCGAGAAGGAAAAAGTGGCTAGGTATATCAATGGCCTAAGACTCAACATACAAGATGAGATCAGTTTGGTTATCTCTAATACCATGGAGGATTGCATACAAATTGCATATAGGGCTGAAGAGAAGATAAGAAGAAAACAAGAGTAGAAAAGTAGAGGTAGAGGCAGCTTTGGGGGCAGAAATCAGTCCCAAAAACATCAAGAAGAATCTAGCCACAATGAAATGAGTGGAGAATCAAGTAATAGAGAGGGATTCAGGGGTAGGAGACCCAATGGAAAAGACAAATTTAATGGAGGGAGAGGTTCTAATAAGTTTTTAGGAAGATGTTACACTTGCAACCAGCCTGGGCATCTGGCCTTCAAATGCTCTGAAAAGCAAGGTTCAATCTCTCATGGTGGGGAGAAGAGGAATCAATTAGTGCATGAAGATGAAGAGAGTGTGACTTTACCTATAGTGAACCTCACATCATAAGTTGGAGAGAACTTGATGATTAGGAGAAAATTTCTCAAGGTACCTATCCTTGAAGAACC
Source organism: Sequoiadendron giganteum (assembly GCA_007115665.2). NCBI lineage: Eukaryota > Viridiplantae > Streptophyta > Pinopsida > Cupressales > Cupressaceae > Sequoiadendron > Sequoiadendron giganteum. The sequence continues at coordinate 78,432,161 of CM021105.1, forward strand.
CCCACAAAGGAAAGCACTCTTTATAATCAATTGCAAGGTACAAGGTAAAGTGTGTAAGATAGTAGTGGTTTCAGGATCAACTGATAATCTTGCTTCAATTGAGATGGTAGAAAAATTGAATTTGAAAAGGATTTCTCATCCTAACCCATACAAAGTTTCATGGCTTAGTAAAGGACAACAGGTCTTGGTGGATGAGCAAGTGTGGGTAGAATTCAACATTGGGTCATAAAAGGATAAGATCCTATGCGACATCATCCCTATGGATGTGTGCCACTTTCTGCTTGGTAGGCCTTGGCAATGATAGGAAGGCCAAGCATGATTGGGAGAGGAAACATATTCCATTGTGAAGAATGGGGTGACTTACAACCTATCACCTCTCCTAGAAGAAGGAAAGACAACGCGTGAAGGGCCTAGTGTCTTGATGGTGGGTGACAATGAATTCATGAAGACTTTGAAGGAAGGAGGAGGAAGAGGATTCTTCCTGATTATGAAGCCAAAGAGTGAAGCAGATATGCCCACAAAGAAGGAAGATGCACCTAAAGAGGTCCAAGAGTTGTTGGAAAGCTACAAGGACATAACAGTGAATGAACTACCTAGTTCCCTACCTCCCATTAGGTATATAAGCCACCATATTGATCTGATTCCAAGGGTTACGTTGCCCAATAAGGCTGCATATAAGATGACACCTATCCAAAATGAGGAGATTGCAAGACAAGTGCAAGAGTTGATGGATAAGGGGCTAGTGAGGAAGAGTTTGAGTCCATGTGTTGTTCCTACTATCCTAACACCAAGGAAGGATGGGGATTGGATGCTTTGCACCAATTCAAGATCCATTAATAGGATTACAATCAAATATAGGTTCCCAATGCCAAGAATGGAGGACCTCATGGATTGTCTATCAAGAGAATCTTACTTTTCCAAGATTGATTTGAAAAGCGGTTACCATCAGCTAAGGATCAGAGAGGGTGATGAATGGAAGACAAATTTTAAGACTAATGAGGGTCTCTATGAGTGGTTGGTGATGCCCTTTATGTTGTCAAATGCCCCTAGCACCTTTATGCGCCTTATGAATCGGGTATTGAGACCTTTCATTGGAATTTTTTTTGTGGTTTACCTAGATGATATTCTTGTGTTTAGTAGGTCTAAAGAAGACCATTTAAAGCACCTTGACATGGTACTAAGGAGGTTACAAGAGGAGAAGTTTCTGATCAACATGGAAAACTATGAATTTATGAAAGGAGAACTAGTATACCTTGGGTTTGCCATCTCCAAGGGAAGTTTGAAGATGGATCCTTCAAAGGTGGATTCTATTCTTACTTGGTCAACCCCAAAATCCATGGGAGATGTGAGAAGCTTTCATGGACTTGCAAGATTTTATAGAAAGTTCATCAAGAACTTTAGTCAAATTTGTGCACCAATATTGGACACCATCAAAGGAGGTGATAAGGGTAAGTTTTCTTGGACCAATGAGGTTGATAAAGGGTTTGAATATCTAAAAAAAAGAGTAGCACAACAACCTATACTTGTGCTCCCTGATGTTGATAGGGTTTTTACCATTGAGTGTGATGCTAGTAACCGAGCAATAGGGGTTGTCTTGAGACAAGAAGGAAGATCAGTTGCATTTTTCAGTGAGAGGTTGAATCAAGTAAAGAGGAGGTATTCTTCCTATGATTTGGAATTGTATGCTATGGTACAATCCCTCAAAAAGTGGAGGCACTACTTGTTACCTAAAGAATTTGTTGTTTACACTGATAATCATGCTTTGAGTTTCTAGAATGCACAAGACAAACTCAATCATAGGCGCATGAAGTGGGTGGAGTCTTTTCAAGCCTATACATTCACAATAAAGCTTAAGAATGGCCAAGAAAATAAGGTGGCAGATTCTCTGAGTAGAAGGGAACTTGTAGTGAAAGAGATCCAACTCCAAAGTATGGAGGTTGATGCATTGAAGGACATGTATCATGAAGATTCAAATTTCAAGGAGGTATACAATGTTTGTGAACAACATTTGAATACTTTTCATGGTGAATACTCTGATTTTTTATTGTAGAATAGTTTTCTCTTCAAACGAAGTCAATTGTGTATGCCTAAATTTTCAATGCAAGAGAATATTATAAAGGAGAAACACAGTGGGAACCTTGGAGGTCATTTTGGCCTTGATAAGACCTTAGAACAAGTGAGGAGGTTCTATTATTGGCCAAGGCTGCAAGTAGATGTGAGGAAGTATGTGGAAGGATGCACAATATGCCAAATAGCAAAGGGAACTTCATCAAATGTAGGGCTCTATCAACCACTCCCCATTCCCAATAGGCCTTGGGAGAGTGTAAGTATGGATTTTGTATTGGGGCTGCCTAGAACCCAAAGAGGTTTTGATAGTGTTTTTGTGGTGGTTGATAGGTTTAGCAAGATAACTCATTTTCTTCCTTGTAAATGTACCAATGATGCATCTCATATATTAAGTCTCTTCTTTAAGGAGGTTGTTAGGATACATGGTTTTCCTCTAAATGTTGTTTCTGGCAGGGATTCTAAGTTCATTGGTCACTTTTGGAGGACCTTGTGGAAGAAAATTGGCACAAATCTATCCTTTAGCTCTGCATACCATCCACAAACGGATGGACAAACTGAAGTGGTGAATATATCATTAGGAAATCTCTTAAGATGCCTTACCAAGGAGCATGGACAAGCTTGGGATATGATCTTACCTCAGGCTTAATTTGCACACAGTGACTCCATGAATAGGAGCATTGGTAGGAGCCCTTTTGAAGTATTCTATGGTATGCACCCTAGAGGGGTTTATGAACTAAGAGATCTACAAGGAATTGAAAAAATTAGTGCTCGAGGAGAGGATTTTGTTGTTGCAATCAAGGAAATTCATCAACAAGTGAAGGAAACCCTTCAAAAGAATGTGGACAAGTACAAGGAAAAGGTAAACTTAAAGAAGAGGGATGTCCAATTCAAGGTTGGAGATTTGGTGATGGCACACTTGAAGAAGGAGAGACTTACAAAGGGAAAGTATACCAAACTCATGATGAAGAAGATAGGACCTTGCAAGGTGGTATACAATTTTGGCCAAAATGCTTATGAAATAGAGCTACTTCCTAGGGTGGCAATCTCTCCTATCTTTAATATTTCTGATTTGTATCCTTTCAAAGCTTATATGAATGCATGAGATGAAATAGTTCCAACACGAATGGAGGATGAAGATTGGGTCAAGGAACTACCCCCAAGCCAACCTATGACTCTTGAATGCATCCTAGACACCAAGGAGACAAAGAGGACTAGAAGGAACGTCTACAAGGAATATCTAGTTAAGTGGAAAGGTCTACCTAAAGAGGATTCCACCTTGATGTCTGATACTGACATTAAATAACATGGGACTACTGTAGAAGACCTGATCTCAAAGAGGACCTAAGATCTTTTTCTTGCTTGGGAGTATGGTGCAAGAGCACCTATGGTTCCAATGGGCCTAGTATGTTTTGGTTTTAGATTTGTGATGAAATAAGGTCCTAAGGAATATTTCAAATGTTTTTTAAAAGATCTCCTGGGTTTATTGTTGAGTTTTGATCTTGGTGATCAACTTCATTGTACAAACAAGGCCTTCATCCTCATTTTGTAAGCCTGGTGCACCTTAGAAAATTAAGAAATAAGAATTTCATGATGAAACCAAATACTTGAGGGGATTTAGCTTGATAATTGGAGGGGTTTTAGATTCCTTTGACACATCTCGAAGGCTCTTTGTGGTCGAGTTTTTGCAAGTTGCACAAATTGACTTAACTAGGCATTTAAGTGTCAAAAATGAGGTTTTTGTGTTTCCAATGGGAAACTAATTGAAAATTCAATTGCAAGACATTGGAGGGAGGTTGTGAAACCTTAAATATGCCTCTCTTGGTCTATGAAACATTGTTGATGAAGAATTGAAGGAGTTTTCAATAAAAAGTTTGTTGTTTTCCTGAGTTTTTGTGAAGAAATTGTTGATCCCGTACTTGGTACGACCTGCAGATTCACTTTCATGCTTTAATCCTATAATGGTTCAAAAGGGGATTGAATAAGATTCCTTTTTGAGTTGGAGTGGTGAGTTTCCATCAAAGAACAAGGGAGATATCTGTGTTTTCCTGTCGGGTGGTCTGAAAACCCTCAAAACTAGGGTTTTGAGTGAAAAATGGTTCTTTCTTCCATTCCCACGTTGTAAAATTGTCCAATCTTGGTAGGATGGAATATATGGGTGTGTAATATCATGTTCTTAGGATTTTGGAGAATGGAAGGTTGTGTGGTGGGAGTTGTGCATGGTTCTTGACCTGACATCTCCATGTGGCAGGCCTAGTTGTTAAGCAAAAAGTTAAGTTTTTGCTTGATTCTGAGAAATCTATCAAGATGACACTTAGGGATGTTGATAACAGGTGCAAAAAACCTGTAGGAGTCTAATTTGAGGCTTTGGGGTGAAGGGCAGAGCTTAGATTGCCAAGACCTAATTAGGCCTCTTGGAGTAGCAATAGAATTGGCCATAGTCACCTTTGCATTGACAGTCAAGGCAAAAGGTTTTGAGGCCTTGTGGGAGTCCATATTAGGTGCCTAAATCCAGTGGTTAGGTGTCATAACAGTCTCCCATGTGAATTTTAAATTGATTGTACTACCGGGCAAGGGCTAAAAGCCTTTAGAGCAAAAGAGGCCTAAGTCATTATAGTGATGAATGTGTGATGTATCGTAAGTGGGAAAAGGGGCGTCAACCCTTGGTTTGGTCCATTTAGACATGGTCAAAGTGTTTCTAAGTCTATTGGATGGTCTGAACATATGAACCCTAGGTGTGTTGGGTTTCATCCTTGAAGGAATAATGGAGTTGATGAATCCTCATAAGAGTATTTGAGAGAATCATTGTAAGAATTATCTTTGCCATTTGTGGTTGATTGTTTTCCTTCCCTACCACTCTGCATCAGGACCCCATGCCAAAATATCCTTATCTTGAAGAGAACTGCACATTCTATTAGCCAAAATGCTAGCAAGCTCCTGCATCTCCAACTCAGAACCTCTTGGAGGCCACTCTTGGGGATCCTTCCAATGCCACACATCCACCTGACCCAAAGATTGAACAGTTTTGAAGTCCTCCACCTTGCATCAACCCACATTCATCAAGCTATCACAAAGAGGTTGCAAATGAGGAAACACAAAAATCATAGAGGGGTAACCATCCCAGGAATCAAACCAAAAGAGGGCATTAAACCCCTTATTGCAGATCCAAAACAATCCCTCCTTAACCAACTTAGCCCCTTTTTTAAGAGTATCCCAAATCGTAGACCCTTTTCCCTGCAGACAATATTGAGGAACATCATCAGGGCCCACCCCACCAAGGTACTTAAGATTGAGAATTCTAGCCCAATCTTGATCCTAGGAATTACACCAGTGCCAGTACAACTTCACAACTAAAGCCTGACCCATCAAACCAATAGACTTTAGACCCAAACCCCCCTCCTATATAGACCTACACACAGATTCCCAGCTCATCAAACTCCACTTAGAATTAAGAAGATTACCTGCCCAAAGGAACTGACGAATGAGGGCGTCAAACTCCTTAACAAAACTAGCAGAAGCCACTTACACAAAACATTAGTAAAGAGGAAGAGATTGAACCATAGATTTTAGCAAAACCACATGACTTGTTGAAGGCAGCCACCTATGAGTCTAATGGCTGACCCTCTTGCGTAATTTATCCCACATCTTGCCAAATCTCTTTTGGTTGAGGGTCCACCATGAGGGGAATCCCCAAATAAACCAGAGGGAGAGTGCCAATTTGAAATCGAAGAACTTGAGAAATCTTTGCCTGAACAAGCCGAGGAGTATTGAAAAATTAAATAGAGGAATTGTGATCATTAATATTTTGACCCAAATAAATATCCAAGCCTTCTTGAATTTCACAACTTCATTTATTTTGGCCACCTCCATTAAAGTCGTATCATCAACAAATTGAAGATGAGATAGAGATGGAAAAATGTCGCCCCAATGCCACCCCTAAATCAATCCATTGCAAACATATGACTTGATAAAGCTCCCTAGCCTCTCAACCATAATGATGAACAAATAAGGGGACAACGAGTCTCCCCGTCGAAGACCACTAGAGGCTCCAAATAACACTGAAGGTTCTACATTGATAAGCACCGAAAAGGAAGTAGAAGTCACACAACTCATGATCTAGTCAACCCACTCTTTATCAAAACCAAAAGCTAAGAGAACCTTCTACAAGAAGGCCCATTTGACTCTATCATAGTATTTTTCCATATCCATCTTGATAAACATAACCTTCTCCTTAGAGACTTCCATAGAATGAATAGCCTTAGTAGCAATAACAACCCCATCTAGAATTTGTCTACTTGCCACAAATCACCCCTGCTCATTGTAAATCAAAGAATTGAGCCACAACTTCAGTCTTTTCGCAATTAGCTTAGTAATGATCTTATAAACCACATTACAAAGGGCAATGGGGAAAAACTGATCCAAGGAACAAGGCCCTTCCTTTTTTAGAATAAGAGCCAAAAAAGTGGAGTTCATGACCTTCAACATTTTTTTATTCCTCTAACATTCTTGAACAACCTCCAACAGATCCTCCTTAACAATATCCCAAAAGACTTGATAGAATTTAGTAGGAAAACCATCAAGGCCAGGGGCTTTAACTTTTTTATTTGAAACACAATAGTCTCCATTTCCTATAAGGAGATGGGTCGTAAAAGAGCCTTGTTCATATCATGAGACACCAAAGAAGGAATACAAGCCAAAATAGAATTTTCTTCAACAATCACAAGTGGAGAATCCTCATTAAAAAGAGCTGAAAAGAAATGAGCAGCCTCCTAGGAAACGTCAGCTTGAGAAGAAAGTTGAACTCCCTCAGAAGAAACAAGAGAACTGATAAGATTACCATTTCTCCTAGCAGCAATAGAGTGGTGAAAGAAGGTAGTATTTTTGTCTCCCTCCTGAAGCCAATCCATACATGACTTTTGCTTCTAAAAAATATCCTTCCTCAACTCCCATTCATCAAGAGCCTTCGCTACCCTAACGTCTTCCCTACACAACTCAACTATGAGACCAATATCTCAAATATGGTGAGTGATGAAATCCAAATGAGATTGAGCTGACAACTTGTTCTGGTGAAGATTCCCAAAACACTACATATTCCACTTCTTGAGTCTATATTTCACAGATTGCAATCTCTTGACAAAGGAATACATAGTCGTACCAAGAGCAGGTTTCCCCATAATCCACCAATCAATAAACAGATCATGGAAAGAAGGATCTCATAGCCACATGAGTTGGAACTTGAAAGAGGGATTTTTATGGGCTCTAACAAGAACAATATAAATTTTAATTGACCAATGATTCAAACCTCACCAATCCAGAATCTCAGAGCTGGTAGACCAACTATCCACAACCCAAAACAAAAGACAAGAAACTTTTTCAGTCTCTTGGAAATAGCAACATCGCCACACCTTCGATTATTCCAAGTGAAGATGTCATTATTATGTTTCACATCAATAAGATTTAGGCTAGCCATGTTGTCTATAAGAAGTAACAGAGCAAGGTCTAGCTTGGCAATACTCTCTCTCTTCTCCTCTAAACAAGAAACATCATTATAATCCCAACCATAATCCAAGGATGCCAAGGAAAACATGAGTAGACACAAATAAGATGAGTCCAAAGTTGGGACTTACCCTACATATCAGTGGGTGCATAGAAATTACTGAAATGACAAGATTCACCAGATTCAAGACTAGAAGCATTCATAGAGATAGAAGAGCCACTCCTGATCCAATACAGACGACCAACCTTTCTTGGATCCCACAAACAAGCCACACCTCCAGAGCTACCAAAAGCACCCACACACTAATAACACCCATGAGGCCAAACAATAGAGGCTATATTCAGCATACCATCCACTGATAACTTAGTTTATTGAATAAAGACAATATCCAGAGAGTGACAACCAATCATTTCATGAATAGCCTTTTGTCTAGGGGTGCTATTGAAATCCCTTACATTCCTTGAAATAAAAATCATTTTTGGGGGTGGGAGTAATGAGAATCCAGAGTTTTCACCAACCCAAATTTTACCAGAGTCTCACCCAAAAACTTAAACTTCTTAATGTCTTTCTTGCAACCCACCTTAGAATCTTTCTCAAGGGGGGCCTTTTTAAGGGGCTTTTGTTGCAGCCCCAAGGCGTGAATTGGCCCCACGGGTTTCTTTGAGTCCAAAGTCTTATCCACCTGTGAGGGAGAAGAAACCACCACAGCTCTATCATCCTTTGGAATCAAAGATCCACCAAGATTGGTGGCTTCCTACTACTGGAGAGGATCATCCATTTCCATCTGACCAACCTCCAACTGATCATCCTACAAGGTTACCCTAGACAAGTTTTGATTCCCAATTACTTCCTCCTCATGCAAGACCACCTCAAATAGGCTAGAACTAGGAGGAATCGAAACTAGAAAACCCTCTTCCTGAACCAGCTCATCCAAACCATCAAATCGATTAAAAGGCTAGTGTGAAGAAGGAAAAGAAGAAGGTTGAATCTCCTTCATCGAGTGTTATTCAATGTGAAGATTTGGAGGGGGTGGGAAAGGGATTGGCTCGTCGAAGAAGAAAAAAGCTTCTAGGAAGAAGGGAACCTCTCCTCCCCTACTTGGGGTTAAAAGAAGAATTTAGTTAGGGGATAGTGGAATGAAGAAGGTGGGGAAGACTTCTATGGAAAAAGGACCCCCATCTATGAGTGAAGGAAAGGGAAAGATTGGTGAGGATGCAGAGCCGATGGATGGTATGGAGTTTGTTCTTGAGGAATCAATGCAAAGGATAAAGTTTTCACTCCTGATAAGGAGACTGGCCTAGAGGCCAAGTCTTTGGATGCAAGTAAAGAGAATATGGTCACCCCAGATAGTAAGTTTCATTTTTTTGTTGAAGCTCTCTAGTTGATGGATGGAAATGATGCTTATCACCTCACGAGGGAGGCGACTAGTAATATTATTTTGTTGTTGAAATGGATTCTTAATGAACTTAAGCTTCTTCATTTGAAGATTAATTTTGTGGCTTGACTCAATGTGTCTCTCATTGGTAGTAACACTATGGAATCTTCGATGGCCAAAATGGTTAAAGTGATGTAGAGTACCCTTGATGGATTTATGGTTGATGTGGAAACACTCAAGGTTGATCATGAAACCAAATTGGTAGCTCTTGAAAAATGATCCTGATGATTCTTGTTGATATTTCTACCTTAGTTTCTATGAGCCATGTTTCTTTGTAGAGTAGTGTGGAGGGATTGATTATTCTTAATGAAAAAGCCAAGCAATGGACCGGTAAGCAACTACTTGATGGTAAGGAGATGTTGGACTTGGAGGATGCGAACTTATTGGGAAATGTTGAGATAGGTAAAGATAATGGACCTTTCATTCAAACTAGGAGAAAAATGAAGAAAGGGGGAATGGTTTTTGTCAAGGAGCTTAACGATGTGGTTAAGATGCATGACAAAGTAATTGCTAATGATGTGGAGGTAGTGAGAATTATGAAGAATTTTTAATAGTTGTTGTATCTCTTTTTGTCTATGTTTTTTGTTGTGTTTATTGATTTTTTGTTGCTAGTTTAGTTTATGGTTGATCTTTTTCTTGGGGGTTGCATGGTCTCAATGTTTTTTCTTTAATTAGCAACCTACTTTATTCTGTATGTAGTTGTTGTTTCTCTTTTTTGTCTACATTTTTGTTGTATTTGTTGACGGTCTACTACTGGTTTAGTTGATGGTTGGTCTTTTTCTTGGAGGATACGTGGTCTCAATATTTTTCTTTAATTAGCAACCTGCTTTTTTTGTATAGGGTCTCAAGAACCCTTCAAAACCCATTTTCCTAATAAAAATAATCAATTTGGAAAAATTCATTGTTATTGAATTGATCTAAGTGGTATCAGAGTGAGGAGACGTGTTTGGAGAAGACCTTGAGAGTTTTTGTTGTGGGTAATTGGAAGAGACAAGGGTTGCAACTATAGAGGGTACCAACATGGCATATTGAGGATGAGGATGTGACTATAGAGGACAATAAAATGATGACATTGTAGTCATCATGGAGATGCTAAGATACATCACAATGAGAATAGATGCAATGAAAATGGTGCAACAGAGAGGACTGCCTATGATAGATGTCAGTAAGGATGAAGAAGAAATCAAAGCCCCCAAAATTGATTTGGAGATGAAGGTGACAATGTGGAAGAGTAGATTTCTAAAAGAGATGGAAAAGATTAGTAGTAAACCTTGATTGGACCCTCCTATTTACAAGGGGAATTTGAATCTCGAAGACTTGATCTATTGGATTTCAAAGATGGAGAAGTACTTCAATTATGAATTGTTTGAAGACCGAAAACATGTGAAGTTCACATGCACAAGGTTGAAGAGGCATGCATCCCTATGGTGGGATCATATGCAAATGGAAAGGTAGTGAAGAGGTAAGGATAAAATTAATTCTTGGGAGAGGATGGTGGAAAATTTGAAGGAAAAATTATTTCCTGCAAGTTAGAAGATTACAAAAATTAAAGAAAAAAGAGAAGAATGTGCAAGAGTATACAAAGGATTTTTGCAAGCTAAATATATAAGCGAGACATGTAGAAGATGATGTGGAAAAAGTATAAAGGTATGTAAATGGGATGCATAATTCTATTCAAGATGAGATGAGCATGATAAGAATAACCAAAATTGAAGAGGCATACCAATATGCACTGAAGGTGGAAGAGAAAATAACAAGAAGAAAAATAACTCCCAAGATAAAGGTAGATTTTTATGTAAAAAAGAACAACCCAATAGTGGTAAAGGTTATCAAAATAAACATGATGAAGCAATCACATCTCGTGTAAGTGAATGCATTAATTATGTGTTTATTGTTGGTGTGGGTAGTAGGGTATCAACAAGGCTTGGAAAGAAAAGTGTGTGAGATGTAGTGAAGGCCTGGTGAGTACAAAAGTAGTGAGTTCATAGTTAATTCATGAAATTTGATGCTTGTACTAGGTTTTATTTGTGCTTATTGTTGTTTATTTGTTGTTTGTTTAGAATCTTGTGTGTTTATAGCTTTTGGTTCGGGTTTTGCATGTTTGTTATTTTGTGGCAGTGCACCGCTGATGAGTGCCTTGTTTCTGTGTTTATGATACTTGGTTGTTGTTATAATGGCTAACAAGGAATGCTCACAAAAAAATATCGTCTTGGTCTATTCTTTTGCAAATTTTATTAATCTTTTTGTGGTTCATGTTTATGAATAGTGTATTATATGTTATGGACTATGTTCATTTGTCTAATTTGTCCCTGTAATAGGAACCATTATTTGCAATTGGAGTTGGAGGCAGACATCTATATGAGTAAAAATATACTTGGTTGTTGAAGAAGGAACTGGAGGGTCAAATTCTTGTAATGTTCTTCCTCTTTGTTTCCAATAAATTTTAAGTCTTCCAATGTGCATAAAATTTATGCTTTGGAAGAGTTGTGGACAAGAAAGGATAAGTTTGGCTCGGGAATTTGACTTAGTGAATAAACAAATGAGCATAGTGAATGGCAAGTCATGTAATTCATAAGCACGAAACTTTTTTTGTTGAAAGGCAGGTTGCTATTGCAATTGTTAGTTTATGTCAATAGGCAAGTTTACAATTGCATTTGTTGAATTTTCTTTTGAAATAATCGCTTGTTGTTCTTAAACTTTTCGTGGTGAATCAAATTGTATTGTTTCAATAATTTTGTGTGTTTTTTCCATAGATGGTTGGAGTGGGTCTATTATTGGTTCCTACCATTAGGCAAGTTTACTATTGCATTTGTTGCATTTTCTTTTTAATTAGTCACTTGGCCAATGGCATTGTATTGTTTAAAATATTTTTGTGTTTCTCCTATAGTCAGGGTTTAAGCAGATATTTTTTGTGCTTGAAAATTATGGTTTATTCATTTTTAAATAACTAAATTGGAAAAATAAGGGAACATTATACATTGTGGGAAATATTTGGTCATGCAGCAGTCAATACATGTTTATTCCATTGGATGCAAATTATGTGAGATGTGTTGGAGAGCTGGTGGGTACTAATTTATGGAATCTTAGGCGAGTGTTGAGTTTTATCTCTAGTAAGTTTTCTTTGTAACAATGAGCTATTCATGGTGCTTCCACAATAGTGGTTTACACTTTCTGGGAGATCCTATTTTTTGTTGAAATCACATATTTTAAGAAAATATAATGATTTAAGCCTTGAAAATTTCAATTTAAAGGATTCCAATTGAAGAGGGTTTGATCAAACCACATTAGACCAAGCCCCCTTGGATAGAACTCCGCTAGTTTTAAACCATACCTATAACGGAGTCTCCTTTACACCTTTCAAAATGCTGATAAAAAACCACTATTTATTTACCTTTTGAAGGATCAAATGAATTCATTTAAAATTTATTTTTTGTAAGTATGTACTCCTTATTATAAGCTTCCAAAAAAGTATAATTTTTATTAAATTAAACTTGATTATTATATTTATTTTTTATTTCTTGTGAATGTAGGTTTTTCACTAAAAATCAATCTCTATGTTTTGCACATGTGGAAAAATAGTAGATTATCAAAATAAAATTTTGAAAAATATGTGCATATTGTGTATTGATGTCCTTGATCCATTAAAAAGAAAAAAAATGAATTTTGATACAAACAAAAAAAGTTATGTTGTATACAATCTGCCTATGTCTAAATTGTAATTGGTTTGACTTCGAAACTTGATTAAGCAAAATTTATTTAATAAAAAACTATGAAACCAAATGAACTGGTTAGATATCATAGTTACAAATCTAGATTCAAATATATATATATATATATATATATATATATATATATCCTTCATACAAAAAATTTATGTTGTATACGGTGAGCATCACTCTTTAAAAATGATGTTTACTGATAAAAACTAGTTTTCGAAGGAGATGAAAAAAAAGTGCAATCTAATTCCAAAAAAATTGAAAAAATTATATTTAGAATCTATAGAAAAAATTTCACAAATCACTAGTTTCCATCATATTCAAATTCCTCGCGGTTTAGCTGCTATAGGAGCCTGAAAGTGAAGATTTAGTTTAAAAAATCAATTCAATGTCCAGTTTGCCCAAAAATTGTAAACCAATATTGTGGGATCACCCTACATCTAGTTATCAAGTATGACAAATAGACAGATTAGCTGGTCATCAATAGTACATTGTTCCTATACATATGCTTTTGTGTTTCATGTTTAACAGGAAAAATAATATGCTTACATGAAGAAATAGAGAGATAGAATAAATATTTATTATCACTCAATTGAAAATGAGACTGTTGCAATTGTACCCTACTTGTTGGCTTCATGTGTTTTATGTCCTTTCTTATCTATTGTACCTATTTGTACAATTGGGTATTATAACAATGAATAATATATCTAGTGCAGCGGCATAAAAGTAGTTGTTAGCTTATTGGCTAAGTTTGCAGGATTTATATTTAGTGTCTAAATGTTTGGGAAAAGTTATGTTGCAAAACTTGCATTTAATATACTATTGTTTGTGATCTAATAGTTATGTCATTTAATGTATTCAACATGCATTGATCGCTTCTATAGCCACTACCTTGTGGCTAAGGGTGGCATAATTTGTATGCAATGTTTGACTATTTGCAAAAAATATAATGGGTTCCTAATTTGCTGATATATTTTTACAAAAATGAATGATACAGTACCCTTGGTAGTGTATTGAATTGTATAATGTAAAAATTTGTGTGTTTTATTGGTTCCTTCTGAATGGCAGGTTTACTATTGCATTGATTGCACTTGCTCTTCAAATAGTCGCTTCGCCAATGAAATTGTATTGTTTAAAATATTTTGGCCTTTTCCCTATAGTCGGGATTTAATGAAAACAAGCAATATAACAAAGAATTCTTGTAGTTGTCAACTACCATAGAGACACAACGAAGCCATTCACTTGTAGTCAACTTTTACAGAATAACAAAGATGCAAAAGGCTAAAGTATTAACAAGCTTTCCAACAAACAATACATAAATGAGAATAAGAAAAAACAAAACCCAATCCTAATATTTCATGGGTTAAATGACAATAAGTAGAAACCAAACTCAACACTCACCTAACATTTCATGAATTAACTATATGTTCACTGCATGTTGGAGTAGGTCAAATTTGCAATTATATCATGTGTGTTGGATATGGCACACTTGTCTATCAATGTATAGCTATTGCATTAAATGCTACTGTCTACTATTAAATTTTGTTTAAGTAAATTGGGAGAATATGACATTATATAATTTTGGAAATTTCATGGGTTCACATGTAGTGAACGCATAACTAGTTCATGAATTCTTCGGGGAGTGCTAGATTTTGATTGTGTTTATTATCATTTGTTGGAAAGATTGTGGGTTTTGTAGCTCTTCGTTGTGTTTTCCCATGTGGGTATATGTGCATTGAATGTGTAGTTAATTTATGAAATCTTAAGCGGCTATTGGGTTTTTTTTTGTGTTTATTCTTGTTTGTTTATCATTTGTTGAAAAGCTTGTGGGTTTTTTAGCTATTGGTTGCACTTTTGCATGTTCATTACTGTAAAGTTGTATTGGTGGTGAATGGCTTGGGTGTGTGTTTTTGACACTTGATAACTACAAGTATCCATTCCTTGATGTTTGTTATTTTGTCACAGTGTACTATTGGTGAGTGGCTTGTTTCTGTGTTTATGATGCTTGGTTGCAGTTACAAGGGAAAATGTAGGTTTACTATTGCAATCGATGCATTTTCTTTTGAATTAGGAACTTGTCCAATGAGATTACTTTGTTTAAAATATTTTTGGCTTTTCCCTCTAGTCGCGATTTAAGCGCATATTTTTGTATTGGAGAATTACGATTCATCTCTTTTTTTATTGGTTTAAGTAGGTCAATTTCTCATTTTGCTTTAAGCAAAATAGGAAAATAGGGGAACTTTATAAATGGTGAGGAACATTATATATTGTGGAAAATATTTAATCGGGGATGCATGTAGTGCGAGTTATGGTGGCCAACGTGTTGGTATTGAAGCAGTAAATGCATGTTTAATGCATTAAATGCAAACCTTGTGATATGTGTTGGACAACTGGTGTGAAGATAAGCAAAGAATGCTTGGTTAATTTGCATGTTGTTTATTTACTGTTTGTTGAGAAGCTTGCGTGTTTGTGGCTATGGGTTGTCATGTTCGACGTTTGTCATTTTGTGCAGTGGTAACGGTCTGCAACTGGTGAGTGGCGTTTTTGTTTATTTTTTAAACTTAATAACTAGAAGCGTTATAGGGAAAATTGAACGCTTTTGGCAATGTCTTGTGTAATGTGGGTGCACATGCAGTGAACGCATAGCTAATTCATGAAATGTTAGTCAGGTTCTCGGTTTTGCTTCTGCTTATGCTTGTTTGACTATTGTTTGTTGGAAAGCTTGTGGGTATTTTAGCTCTTCATTTCATTTTTTCATGTGGGTACACGTGCAATGAATGTATAGTTAATATATGAATTCTTAGGCAAGTGCTAGGTTTTTTTTGTGCTTATTTTCGTTTGTGTGTCGTTTGTTGAAAAGTTTGTGTTTTTTAGCTATTTTTGTTATTCTGTAAAAGTGCACTACTGGTGAATGGTTGGGTTGTGTATTTGTGATACTTGATAAGTTTGTGGGTGCAGATGCATTGAACGGATAACTGGTTCATGAAATCTTGGGTGAGTGTTGGATTATATTTCTGCTTATTCTCATTTTATTATTGTTTGTTGGAAAGATTATGAGTTTTGTAGCTCTTTGTTGTGTTTTTGCATGTGGGTATATGTGCAATGAATGCATGGTTAATTCATGAAATCTTAGGCGAATGTTTGGTTTTCTTTGTGTTTATTCTTATTTGTTTATGGTTTGTTCAAAAGCTTGTGGGTTTTTTAGCTATTGGGTGCACTTTTGTACATTCGTTATTTTGCAAAAGTGCATTGGTGGTGAATGGATTGGTTGTGTATTTTTGACACTTGATGACTAGAAGTATTGTTTTTTGTTACAAGGTGTAATGGTGCAAATGGGTATAGTGGATTTCATATGCATGATAGGGGATATTAGGCAAATTAATGCATTAATTATGTGTTCATTGCTTGTGTGGGTAGCAGGGTATTAGCAAGGCTTGGAAAGAAAAGTGTGTGAGATGTGGTGAAGGCCTGGTGAGTAGAGAAGCCGTGAGTGCATAATTAATTCACTAAATCTGATGTGAGTACTAGGCTTTATTTGTGCTTATTGTTGTTTATTTGTTGTTTGTTTAAAAGCATGTATATTTCTAGCTTTTGGTTTTGGTTTTGCATGTTTGTTATTTTGTGGTAGTGCACCACTGATGAGTTCCTTGTCCCTATTTTTATGATACTTGGTGGTTGTTACAATGGCTAACAGGGAATGCTCACAAAAAAATATCATCCTAGTCTATTCTTTTACAGATTTTATTGATCTTTATCTGGTTCATGTTTATGAATAGTGTATTATATGTCATGGACTATGTTAATTTGTCTAATTTTTCCCTATAACAAGAAACATTATTTTCAATTGGAGTTGGAGGCATACATCTATATGAGCACAAGTATACTTGGTTGTTGAGGAAGGAACTAGAAGGCTAGATTCTTGTAACGTTCTTCCCCTTTGTTTCCAATGAATTTTAAGTCTTCCAATGTGCATAAAATTTATGTTTTGGAAGAGTTGTGGAAAATAAAGGAGAAGCTTGGTTCGAGAATCTAATTTAGTGAATAGACAAATGTGCATAGTGAATGGCATGTCATGTATTTTATAAGCAAAAATTTTATTTTGTTGAAAGGCAGGTCGCTATTGCAATTGTTAGTTTCTATCGATAGGCGGGTTTACAATGGCATTTGTTGAATTTTCTTTTGAAATAATCACTTGTTATTCTTAAACTTTTCATGGTGAATCAAGTTGTATTGTTTCAAGCATTTTTTGTGTTTTCCATAGATGGTTGGAGTGGGTCTATTATTGGTTCCTGTCAATAAGTAGGTTTACTATTGCATATGTTGCATTTTATTTCTAATTAGTCACTTGGCCAATGACATTGTGTTGTTTAAAAAAAAAAAATTCTCCTATAGTTGGGATTTAAGCATATATTTTTGTGCTTGAAAATTATGATTTATTCATTTTTATTTAAATAAATTGGCAAAATAAGGGAACATTATTTATTGTGGGAAATATTTGATCATGAAGTAGTCAATACATGTTATTCCATTGGATGAAAATTTTGTGAGATGTGTTGGAGAGCTGGTGGATAGTAATTCATGGAATCTTCTAGGTGAGTGCTGAGTTTTATTTTTGCTAAGTTTTCTTTGTAACAGTAAGCAATACATCTAGTTATCAAGTATGTAAAATAGACAGATTAGTCGGTCATCAATAGTACAGTGTTCATATACATATGCTTTTGTGTTTCATGCTTAACAAGCAAAAATAATATGCTTGCATGAAGAAATAGAGAGACAAAATAAATATTTATTATCACTCAATTGAAAATGAGACTATTGCAATTGTACCCTGCTTGTTGGCTTCATGTGTTTTATGTCATGTGTTATCTACTATACCTATTTGTACAATTGGGTCTTATAACAATGAATAATATACCTAGTTGCAGTGGCATAGAATTAGATGTCATCTTATTGGCTAAGTTTGCAAGATTTCTATTTAGTGTCTAAATGTTTTGGAAAAGTTATGTTGCAAAATTTTCATTTAATATATTATTGTTTGTGATCCAATAGTTATATCATTTACTACATTCAACCTGCATTGACCACTTCTATAGCCACTAACTTGTGGCTAAGGGTGGCATAATTTGCATGTAATGTTTGACTATTTGCAAAAAATATAATGGGTTCCAAATTTTATGATATACTTTTACAAAAATGAACCAGTGGAGAATGCAAACAAAGATGAACCTCCAATAGAATGAAAGTGTAAGATTTGTAGTTGGAAATGTAAAAGAGAAAATAAGTGGCAGCTAAAGTTTGACACTATACAAAATAATAACGGTAAAGTTTATGAAAAACAAATCATAGATGAAAAGGAAAAATTGGTAGTAAGATGGAAATAAAAGGAAGAATGTCTTCATGTTAAGTATGCCTTGTAATATGATGAGAATACACAAAGAATAATGAAGCTTGTTGTATGTGGAGGTTCAATTGAAGTTCAATTTGGAAAGGCAATAAAAATAACACAATTAGCTTTAAAACTATTTAGATGAGTGTTGTTTTGTATATTTTGTCTAGAGGGTGTCCTATGTCAGACTACCCACAATATAGTAATTTATTATCTTTTTTAGGTGTTCCTAACTTTCCCAATGCACATTAGTTAATAAATGTTGGATGGGAATGGGAAAGTTATCTTGCTGAGGTAGAAAAGAAAGATATATAAGAGAAAATAAAAAAGAATCATACTTCATTGCATTATCTTTAGATGAAGTTACTACGGTAGATAATACTTCTTGGGTTTGTATGCATGTGTATACTGTACAACATGTTTGCCAACCTCATCTTCTATATGCTCATAAAATGAAGTATAGTTCAACATCACAAAATCTATTTGAACTAGTTAAGAAATATTTGATTGAAATTGGAGGTATGGATGACTTGAAAATTGTCAAAAATTTGATGTGTAGGAGTTGATGGAGCTGCAGTAATGCAAGGTCACATGAGCGGTCTTTATGTAAAGTTAAAAACTACTTGTGCACCATATATGCTTGGCATTCATTGCATGGCTCATAGAAGAAATTTAGCATTTAAAATTTAAGAAAGTTTCCTATAGTATCAAAAGTTAAAAATCTAGTATGCAAGCTCTACACATACTTCTGTTGAAATCTCAAATGTTTTGCAGAATTTCAAAATTGTGTTGAGGGAATAACAGGAGGAAGCAAGCTTTTTAAGGATGTTGATACGAGATGGATCTCCTTACATGGACTAGTGCAATGTGTTCTTTTAGAATATCAATCCTTGATTGGAATAATGTATGAACATCACAACACTGTAGACAATGCTCCTGGCCTCTTACATAGGTTAAGCGATATAGAGACACTCTTATTTTAGCTAGTAATCTCCCCATGCTGGATGAAATGAAAAATCTTGTGAAGAAAGCCAAAAAAAAAACTATGTATATCTATGAATATACCAAACTATGTAGAATGATATGCATGACCCTCGATAATTTGTATCTAGATATAATAGATTATAAATCTCAAAGTCCAAATTTTGTAAACTGGTAGATAATTACATATTTGAATAATCTTGAAAAGAAATTATAGCTTAATGCAAGTGGGCAGTCATGTATCTTTGTATGTGGATTTTAGATACCAATGCACCATTGTACGATGCTCAAGTGCTCTACTAGAGAAGTACCTATTATAAAGGAAAATTTTAACGACATTGTTAAATTTGTTAGTGTTAATTTAAAGGAGATTGCTAAAACTATTTCCTTATATATTTATGAACGATTCCCTCGAGAGGAAATACTTGAAGCTATGTCTATTGTGTATCCTCAATTTTGGACTCAAGGCAACTGAGATAGCTAAGGTGTTTTTCATAAAAAAGTAATTACCTTGGCTAAACACTTTTTGAAAAGTTTAAAATACAATGGACAAAAAATAGGAGGAATTATAAATGAAATTAAGAATAGCGAACAATCTAAGCATTTTGTAGTAATTATTATTTACCAGTTTGACTCCATGGAGAAACCCATGTAAGTGGGATCAATAACAAGGGATTATAAAAACTTAGCTTAGAGTGAAATATTGCATGATTCGTTATCAGAATATTTCAAACTTATTGATTTATGCAAACAATGATATTGGGGTTGTTGGGGGATGAGAGAGTTTTTAGTGCATTGGGGTTTTTGAAATCAAAGATAAGAAACAAACTAGACAAGAATTTGGAAAATTACTTGAGGGTGTTTGCAACTAGCTACAATGTCCAAAAATTTCCTTTTGAAAGGGCACTAGGTGATCTCACAATACTGGTTTACATGTTTTGGCCAAACTGGACACTGAACTAATTTTTTCTAACTAAATCTTCGCTTTTGGGCACCTATAGCGGCTAAATTGTGAGGAATTTGAATATGATGAAAATTAGTGATTTTGAAATTTTGTCTATATATTCTAAACATATTTTTTTCAAAAATTTTGGAATCAAATTGCACTTTTTTTTCCATCTCCTTCAAAAACTAGTTTTTTCAGTGAACACCATTTTTAAGGAGTGATGCTCACCGTATACAACATAACTTGTTTTTTCATGAAGGATAAAATTATAATTTTTTCAAATTTAGATTTGTAACTATGATATCTAGCACTTTCATTTGGTTTCATAGTGTTTTATTGAATATTTTTTCCTTAATCAAGTTTTGAAGTCAAACCAATTACAATTCAGACATAGGCAGACTATATACAACATAACTTTTTTTGTATGTATCGAAATTCAAATTTTTTTTGTTGGATCAAGGATTTCAATATCTAGTACATTGATATTTTTCAAAAAAAAAATTGATAATCTACTAATTTTCCATATGTGCAGAACAAAGAGCTTGATTTTTGGTGAAAAACCTACATTCACAATAAATATAATAATAAAAATAAATCTATTTAAAATTATACTTTTTGGGAAGCTTACAATAAGAATACATACTTACAAAAAATAAATTTTAAATGAATTCATTTGATCCCCCAAAAGGTAAATCAAAAGTGGTTTTTTATCAACATTTTGATAGGTGTAAAGGAGACTCTGTTATATGTATGGTTTAAAACTTGTGGGGTTCTATCCAAGGGGGTTTGATTTAATATGTGATTTCAACAAAAATCAAAATCTCCAAAAAATTGTAAACCAGCATTGTGGGATCACCCTTGCCACTCACAATCTGGAAGTCCATATGTGAAAGAAGAGGTTTGTGCAACACTTCAAATACTAGTAGTGGTGGCAGTGGCAAAAATGACAGTGACACAATGAATGTTGATCTTGAGATGCAATTAGCCGAATATAAATCAAGTGAAGAAAATGAAGACCAAACTTAGAGTCAATATGACTCTCAATCTCATCGTCACAGTAAGGACTAGGACTCGATTTGGAAAATGGAAGTGAATTAGTAGTTTTTAGGTATTTATACTACACTTCATGAATCATATTCCAAAGTGTAGTTGATGATATTTTATATTGTATTCCATGAAATTTTGAATCAAATTGAATACATTGACATATTATTAATAATTTCATATTTTAATTGTGACATACTGAGAAGTTTTACATGTACTCAGTGATTCATCATTCCACTCAATGCTTAACGTTTCCTTGCTAGTGTGGATTTCTGCATAAAACATAAAATTTGTAGTAAAGTAAAATTTTGATTTTTGATTTGATATGTGATTCTGCATCAATCTTCAAACTTTATGAATTATTTTGATCAGTGCCTTATCCACAACAGAGTCAAAAAAGAAATATACTCCTACGACTGACTAACTCACGGCTTCTTATAGCCTCACCGCCTTATGGTGAGAAACCAAGCAAAGAACAACACTTATCACACTACTTATAAATTCCTATTGCATTCACATAATCTTTGATGGATAACTAAAAGAAATATTAATCTATTCCTTGAACATAAGCTAATAATTCAACATCCATAACACATGATGTGATATGACATCTTATAAATAACCCTTGATTATTTTGAGTTAAAAGATAGTTAATACAATACTGGAGAGAAAGATAGGTTGATATTCAAAATTAAATAAATACAATAAGTATTTGAGCCATCTATTGTTATTATAGATCAAAATTACAACCTTTCCTATTTGTGCTATCAAATAACTTAAATTGTGCAAAAAGAGCTTATCGAGAATAAGATGAAAGATAAAAAAATTAGAACCCTTTGAAATTTTGAATGAGGCTTGAGATTCCCTTTTATGACATAAGGGAAAAAACAAAAAAAGAATCTCATCCCAAACCTTTCTGACAACCAAAATTGAAAATAGGAGGCATGGGAATAAAAATATGGATCCACTCACGAGTCAGGTAAACAATTATACTTTTCATTCCATTCCTTAAACATATCCTCATAAGGCCATTCATGAGATAAGAGATTTTTTGCATTCTTCAAATTTTGATGATACTTGGCATCAAGTAAAGCACTGGCTTCTCTACAAAAAATTTCCATCAAATTTTCTACATTGACCATTATGTTTGAATAGGAATTAAGCTGATTTAAATCAACTTTGTCATCTTTGCAAAACAAAGAGAGGAGTGTGGGGATTACAATATTGAAACTATCCTTCCATTTCTCTAGGGTCTTCAACTCCTCATTATCTTCTAATAGGTGGGGTATAACCCTTTTGTAAAAATTAATGAAAGAGTTCATTTTTGCTTGTGCAACTTCAATTATACTTTCCAAATACCCTTTATGATTTCATGCCATCTTGACAATCTCAAGAGTAGGATGGATACCAAGTGGGGAATCGGATGTGTTTGCAGATTCCTTATACATACCTTCCAAATATGAAAATCTAGGATTCTGTTGTTCAAATATACATTTGAGCCACTCTTGATCCCCATTTATTCTAGTAATGGCATCTCTCAAAATCAAATATGACACATGGGTATCTTCTAGCCTTTTTAAGGTTTAGACAGTATGTGCTCGAGGATGCACGTTGCAATGCACACATTCTCCTTTTACTAATCCTGCTGAGAATTCTTCAAGTGCTCTTCCAACATTTGAATCTTTTCTTTAAGCTCTATGTTTTCAATCATCACATGAGCAAGGGGAGTTGTAGAAGAGCAGTCTACTTCTTGTATAATTTCAAGAAGGGGTTTTTTGAGCCAATTATGCCTACTATTGGTTTTAAGATTTCATGAGATCATTGTGTTCCTTCAACATTGTATTAAGTCTTTCGTGCAAACTTCATATAGTAGCCTTATTAAAGTGGCAACATCTACCACTAATGCAACAACTTCAGGGGCAAAGGTATCAGACACCCTCTTTACAATCAAGCTCTTTTGATATCCTTTGATGCTTCAACAATTATAGGATTATTTGTAGTTAGGGCAAGAGCCTAGATTATAAGGGATTCCCAATGTGGGTTGAACCTTGATCCTGACAATGCCATCTTTGCTTCCTCTTCTGTGGAGAAAACGTCTCCTTCTTGTTTCCTAACAATATAAAAGACAATTGAAAAAGTAATGCACCATTAAGGGAGCTTAGTAGCAATCCACTATCTTGCACCATTCTTCTCCCTTCTTCAGGCATAATAATTTTGGACTCAAAATTCATTTAGCCCTTACATTTGCAGTTACTTCATCATACTTTTCTCTAGGCACATCTACTTGTGCCAACCAAAATCTTTTATGGTACTCCTCCCTCTTTGATCTAAAAAACTCTTTAAACTCTTGGGATTTTATAAACTCATCATCAGAAATGAATTGTGAAGATGCCAATTCCATCACATTATTAAGGCTATATCTCCCCATAGCCATGTCCAACCCAACCTTTGTTGAAGAAGGAAAACAATATTTGGTCTTGGGGGGATGGCGCATATTGTTGAATTTTATGATTTCATCCATGGTTAGATGAACATCTTCACTTTCATCTAGATTGATGGGATTGTCAACCAACAACAGTAGTTTCTCAACTTTCATCCTCTTTTATGGTTTCTCTCTTGGGGGAGAATTAGAATCCACACTGATTATTTGAGGGGAAGGAGAGGGGGTGACCTATGGTGGGTCCGATTGCACATTTTCTCTAATAACAAGCCCCTAGGGCCTTCTAATAGAAAGCTCAGGTCTAGGGTGCTTTTCTAGCTTCTCTTCCAAAATAGGGGCCTTGCCTACAACTCTGTCAAAATTCTTCAACACCTCAATCCTGGAAATTGGGTCAACAATATCAGAAAATTCTCCACAATAATCCTTATCATTCTTTATCTTGGCAACCTCTGCATTGATGAATGCAATTTATTTTTCCTTTTTCATTTTTTACCTCAGATCCATCCTTACAATTTCTTATGATATCTTCATTTTCATCAACCTGATGACAAAAATCAGAATTTTTGATACTTTTTCTAACCTCGTTTATGAAACCTTCAAGTTCAAAATCTTTGAATTTTAACTAAAATAACCTATATTCCCCAAGAATATATTTCAACCTAACTAAGTTGTCTCTGGTTGAAGTGAAATCTGAAAAGGCAGTAACATAAGGGGAAAAGTACCCTTTCTTTTATTTCCTTTAATGAAACTGATCAATCCCATTCAATTTTCATGAAAGCCACCCTAGGTCACACATATTTGGGTATCACATGAGGGGCTTGAGGGAACCCATATATTCTAATAACAACTGAGGTGACATAGAGGTAAAAATATCCCTAGTTATGTCGTACTTCTAACTCCAAACTCCTCTTTTTGGGCCTAAGGAAATCCAAAATTTCCTTGTGAAATTTGATTCCAGGTAGACCTAGCCTTGCCATGACTTACCTTACAAATCAATTCTAAAAAAATATTATAGTTGGACTCACTACAATGTTTGTCCCAAATATGGGTCCAACATTGCACTAGGAGATCATTTCCCTCTTTATCTTTCATGTTTAGTTGTAAAACTTTGCTGAAATGATCTTTCACTCTGTACAAAAGAATATGGAAAAGGAGAGAATACCACATGAAGTTCACCTTCTTATCACTTCTCTTAATTTCCACCAGCTAATTGTGAATATCCTCGGCTAAAAAATTTCCATAGTTAAAGTCACTATTGACAAAAGGATTGTGTATATCAACAACAATATACATAAGAGGTGTTTGCATTTTTTAGCGTGCATCTTCTCCCAACACCTGGCATAATTCCCAATATGTTATTTTGAAATATTCTTCAAAATAATTGACATCAAAAGGCTCATGTTCGTTATCGGGGATTCTCAATGACTTTCCATAGAAGCCTTTCTGTCTAAACCTAGGGATCCATTTCACTCTGAAGCTATTTCTATCTTGGTTGTATTTTTTCTGAAAGAAGCAAGGTCTATAACCTTATTTGCGTCCACATTGAGTCTAAATCCTTGGAAGACCAAACAATTATATATCAAAATCCTTTCCAAAACCAACTTTGGTGCCCAAATTTAAATTCTTAAGGAAAGAGATGTTGCAATGTGTGTGCCCTTGGTCTCCTTGTGTTGTGCATTATAGTGCTTGAGTTTTTGACATGGCTTAATCACCTCTCATGGATTCACTAACTCTAGCAGTTATATCAAGCATTAATAGGTCAATATTTTGGTGCAACAACATCCATATTTGCAATAATCGGTATCATATCCTGGGTCATGGGTTCAAAACCCTCACTTGTGCTTGGGGGACTGTTGCAAGGTGTGTGCCCTTGGTCTCCTTGTTTTTTCCAATGCAACACTTAGGTTTGTGACATGGCTTAACCACCTCTTGTGGATTCATTAGCTCTGGTGATTTTATCGAGCATTAATAGGTTGATATTTTGGTGTAACAACAACCATCCTTACAACAATATTTGCTTGCATTCCAAAAATGTAGCTCCCACTTGCCAAAAGTGAAGTCACCAAAAACATCTTAATCCCAAACTACCAAATTACATATCACTCGCCTTTTTCCAAGAAACTCATGCCTACCTTGGACACCATTAATATTTCAAAAATATTAATTTATTTGTCACTGTGACTAATATAATTAATATAATTTGAAAAACCCACTTTCCCAATTTTTCCTTAGGTCTTGACTTACTATTTCAGGAAACTAGGTTTACTAAAAATAGTAAATGCTATTTTTAGAAAAGTAGGCATTACATAATCAACCTAGTTTCTTATAGACTAGCTCAACCACTTGATTTTCATCATATGCATAATAGTTTTTTATGTATCCTATTTTAAAAAGTATTTATCTAAATTTAAGATTATTCTTGGATGGAATTCTCTCTAGGTTTTGGATCCAAGAGTGGTCATGTTTGAGCCACTCATATTTCCCAAAGTTCATAAGCTTTTCTTGCATAATAGAGAAGTCACTCAATGCAAGGTCTACTAGGACCAATATTCGGAGGATAATGCCACCTAAAAATATTATGAAGAGTTCCATCAAAGATTTTCTCATTTTTTTATTAAGTTAATCGTAAGAGAAACTATTATTCTTTATTATCGCTATCTTGAGCTAAGTCATTGAGGATGATGATATTTAACAGAGAGGAGATGTCACACCATCTTTTCAACTAGCTTATTTATGCTATTTAAACTAGTTATAATATAAATGCTTTTCTATAAAATTTAAATTATGCTATCAATTTTTTTAATTTGATGATAATTGTGTTGATATAGTTTTGTTTTTTTCATTATATGTGGAAAGAGAATAACAATTAGCCAATGATTAAAATAAATAGATGTAAATTTCTTATCTTAATGATGATTATTAGGAATTTTTTATATTATATTATTGATACTATGATTAATGGAGTAGCTACCTTGTTGATTAAATGAGGTGGATATAGGAATCTATTCCCCCTTCCTTGTCAAGGAGGGAGAGTATCACCAAAGAGAGAGAAGTTTATTAGGGATAATGAATAGTACATCATGATTTTGATAACTCACACAAATAGAATTGTGCAATGTTTTATATGTTAAATTGATATTTTTTTAATTTTTTGTTATAAATGTTGAATTGATATTTTTCTTTTTTTTGTAAGTGTAATCATACATTGCATCATAACATCATCATTGATATATTATTTGTTTTTTTATCTCACTTAATTGATAATGTTCACCTTTGTGTTTTAGCTAGATGATTTGAGCATCCAACACTTTCAAAAAAGTTGTTGCGCAATTAGAACTGACTATTGTAAGTTCACCCTCATACATCACTCAATCACATTCTTCATACATCCCCCAATCATCCTTTTCTTATATTACCAAATCTTATTCCTCTTCTATCCTAAAAGTTTCTCTCTTAGCTCCCTCAAAAATATCACACACCCATCACCTCATATTCCCTTCAAACAAACCAACTGCATTCCACCTCATTTATTTTCTCTTCCTAATAAAAAATACCACCATCCAACCCATAATATCTCATCCTCCAATAAAACATTCAATATATGTTATATATCAAGGTTCACCACTTAACAAAGTACAAAAAGCTATCAACACTCCCCCAAAGTAGTTTGATGAGGAGTGAGAAGAAATTAAAATTTCCCATATTTTATATTTTGGAGACACTATTGATTGCATTCATCTTCTCCTTTATGGAGATTACCATTATTTATTTTTTGTGAGGGAACACTCTAACTCTCTTGTTCATTTTCTACATGAACATTCTTCATTGATTGACATGAGTGGATTCCTTTGAGAAGAATTTTGAGGATGATCTTCCATCTTCACTCATCTTCCTTTTAGGATTGGGAAGAAATTTTACATACATTCTTAATTTTTTTCTTCCTAAGGGGATGAATGTTGTTTGATACTCTTGGATCATCTTCAAAATTTATTTTTGGGCATCTACCATCATTGTAGGGGACTCTACTTTGAGGGGAGGTTGAATAGTCTCTCTTCTTCTTCTTCTCTCTTATGAGGAGAGGGGTTTTTCCTTGCATGTGGTTTTGTCCTCATTCTTCATTCAGAGCATTTTTCATCTCTCTTTTAAGGATGAGTTTTGTCGCATTGAGTTTTATCATTTTCTTCATTTGTGAGAGATTACATTTTTACATGGGTACCTAATATGGCCTAGTATTTGGAACCCATCCTTATTTCATTTGCATTTGTTTTCTTCTACCTAAGTTGCACTTAAATTGGGGTGTTAGTGTGAATAAGGTATTTTACCTAACTAGCTCACCTAGTAGGTCCCATTGACATGTTAATTTTTCTTAGGTCACAACACTATTTCTAGAAGTCTTAGTTGGCATTAGATCTTATATTATCTTATATCATTTAGTTCTTAAATGTCCTAGCTCATTTAATATTAGTTGTATCATATCATAATATTAATATACATTTCATGATCTTCTGATATATTATGCCCCACATTGGCTATATAACCAAGGGGTCTCCTTTATAATCTCATATTGAATCATCATTGTATATTTGCTTTCATTAATAGGAATATAATTTATTCTCGACATATTGATCTTCTCTTTCCATTGTGATTTACATTAGGCCTCTAGATCTTGGGTGGCTATCTCCATAGCTAACACTTACAATACTTGACATATTTCTTAAAAATGTTCTCAACTTCATACTATTCATTTATATCTTCAAAATCCTTTTTTCCTAAAATTTCAACATGAAAATCAATAGAAATCAATAGCCAATTATTTTTCACACTTATAGGAGTGCAAGGATAGGTGAGAGAAGATAAATATAAGTAAGGTGAGTAGAAATTCATTGAAATATGAGCATCAGAACACACCAAAATTGGATTGAAGTATAGTTAGCATACATAGATCTACGCTAGATAGGAGAGGGTATTTTCTCACTTGTCATGCAATCACCAAATTAAAGATCAGTGTGAGATAATGCTTCCATAATTGTTTATGGGCCTTCTAGATTTGAAAACTATGATATTTATTTCAAGAAAAGAAACTACTACAAGACTAAATGGAGGAGTAAAAAAACATTTTTCTAATGGTTGATATCATGAGCACCTATAAGACATTGCTACAAAATATGGGATTTGTCTCCACCAATAGAAAATGTGGTTGACCTTGTGCTGTAATACCCCTTCGTTTTGCTCTTTTGATGTGATTGTAATTTATTCAGATGTTATTATTGTGGCATGCTTTAGATTAGCATTGTGAATATTTGAATTAATGATGTTTTATGTTGGATAATATTATTGATGTAAGATTCGTCAGTTGGTAATACTGTATTGGTGAAGGGGACGGGATTGCATCACTCGCTTGCAAGCACCCTACGATTCTGAGATTCCCTCTTCACGGTGTGTTTTATATGATGCAAATATACATGTGCGATATTCTATTGTTTGCAGGTTAACAGGTACAGGACATCGACTCCACCTGGTTTCACAAGGTTGAGTGTGTCCATTGCCAACGGCATTTGATTAGGAGATAGTAGCTAGGTTTTCCGCATCAAGTCATCACCCTAGTCTTGAGTGTGTCATCAATTTTAGTCTGGTTCAATTGTTTTAATATTTTTTTATTGCCTTGATCTTATTAAATTGCAAGTTAGAAAAGTTAGATAAATGCCCTATGCAATTAAGTTGTTGATTAAGTGAATCTGATTATAATGTTAAAAATGTTATCTTATTTATTGATTAATTTAATTTAATTAATAAAATAATTAAATCTTGGATTAGATTTATTTTATTAATTAATTAAATTAATTATGTTGAAATGAAGTTAGCTATGCATTTTGGGAATTAATAGATATTTTGAATTTAAATTAAGTTTGAAAATTGAAAAAGGGGTTTTAATTTCATTTTTGAAAATTTTAAATGTGAAAATTGAAAATTGGAGATATTTTCTGTTTTTGTTTCTGAAAATTAATTATGGTGGTTGAATGGATATTTTTCACTTTTTTTCGGTTATTATTTGGATTTTGGGGAAAAAATGGGAGAGGATGAAAATATTGAAAAATGGAGAAGGGAAGAGGATTTTTGATTGTTGGTTGTGGGTTTTGGAATTTGGGGGTTTCTGGTAAAACTCAGTTGGGTTTTTGGGGAGGAGCTTGGATCTGAGGAGACGGCTTGCACCATTTTGCCAATCTCTCAAGCTTTTGGAACCAGGTTTTCTACTTGATAAATTTGTTTCATTTTGAAAGAATTCACAATTTAATTTGTTGTTTGAAAATTATATATTTAAACCATATTTGATTTGCAAGATAGAATCCAGATTAAATATGTTTTAGAACTTTAAAACCTTGGTTTGCAAATGATGTTCTGCAAGAGAAAAATTGCAATATGAGTGCATTTGAGCATTTTAAGTTTGGTTGTAAATAGCCATAAATTGTTCTTTGAATCTTTGGTTTCAATAATCTGTATATGTATATATATTTGAAAAGAAATATATACATATACATAAATTTATATATATATATATATATATATATATATATATATATATATATATATATATATATATATATATATATATATATATATATATATATATATTTTATCATTGCTAAATAAATCTCTTTAAAGCAAGAAAATAAAATGAAAATAAAAAATAAGGGTTGTGGATATCTCGGGCGAAAACAAAATTTCGCAAGAAGCAACACGAAAAATAAATAAAAAATAAAAAAATTAAATTAAATTTTGTTTGGGGAGTCCGAGGCTCTCCCCACGGCCGCCATGGGAGGCGTTGTGGAGGAGGCAGCGCTGGGCGCTGCCCCTCTCCACAGTCGTGCCCCATAAGGTAGGGGGTAGGTTGTGTAAAGACACAGCCGCCCCATGTAATGGGGTTCGATTGTGTCTTTACACAGTCGCCCCACACCAACAACTGGGCGCGCCTCCCAAGACTCACACGTCCTCCTAGAGCCACGTGTTTGACCTTTTTCGTTTCATTTTTTTTAAAGAAAAAAAATATATATTTTAATATTAAATATTTTATTATTATAATTTATAATATTAAAATATTATAATATTTAATATTATATTTTATAATAATAAAATATTTAATATTAAAATATTAGAATATGCATGTTAAATATATAATAATATCATAGTGGGTATTGGAAAATTTTATAATATAGTTATTGAGTATATGTATATTTAATGGTTGATTTTTATTAAGGGTTTCTTTTTAAGGTAAATGAGAAAATATTAGTGTTTCAAATAATGGTTTAATTATTTAAATATTTAAATAGATATTTAAATGTTGACTTAAAATATTCAAATATATATACATTAATCTGTCGAATTAAAATAACATGTTTCAGAGGTAATTGAGGAATTTAATTTATTGTGATCATGGTCAAACTATCGATTTTATTCTTTAATGATATATTTGATAAAACAGAGATTGGATTTATAAGTAATGTGTTTAATAGAGAGTTTAACTGATCTCAAAATGATTAGTTTTGCAAAGGATAAATAAGTATTTTAAAACGACGTGTTTTGAATTAATAAAGTAACTGCTTTAGTTTATTATAACTTTGCAGGTAATTAAGAACTAGATATCTGGTTTAAAATTTATCCTTGGACTAAAGGAGAGATTGTTAAATTAGTATAATTGAGACAATAATCTATTGAATCTTATTAAAAGCAGTGGAACTTTGTTGTTTGTAAAAGTAATCATGGATTTGTATTATTTATTAAAATTAGTTTTCCCTTCTTAGTAATTGGAAAGGCAATGGAGTATTTTATTTAATTATGTTGTTAGGGAAAGTGTTTTGTTTACTGAGAAATGAATTTTAAAGGGAAATGGATTTAGTATATCCAAATTAAATTATTTCCTTGCAATTGCTTTCGCAATATTTTTCCTCTATGCCTTGTTTGGGGAAATGGGTTAATCGAGTCTTAATATGTAAGTCTTCCAATGGATCCTAGAAGATGGGGGTTGTCGTTTGTGATGTCAAATGCTTGTTGATTCCCTTGGTTAGTACTTGTGTGGTTCCTTGTCAGTAAGTAACCCAGTTATCACGAATGGGGTTGTTTTGTGCCTCATGTGGAAGGAGTGGATTATGTGATTTGTGGCTCCTTGTAAGGAGTGGCGTTGTTACCATTATTACCTCCAGAGTTGGAGTGAGTTCTTCTTTATGTTTCCTCCTAGAGTTGGAGTGGTTGTGATGTCTTGTTGTACGCATTTGGGTTTTCGTTGTGATCAGTTATGTTTGGTGTGTCATCAAGTGGAAGAATGACTTTCGTTAGGGGCCAGAGTCGTGAGAGGTAAACTGGGTAACCTTTGGAAGGAGTTTATTCGAGTGATAACCAAAGCAGTGTAATCCATGTCAATGATGTTATGGTTTACTTGTAGTTGGTACTTGTTTGTTATGTGTATGGTTTTCTTAACATACCTGATCTGTTATTTCTGGAAGCAATGTAACCGTATTTGAGTTGTATGTATGTTGAACTTGAGTTCTACTTGTGTGGTACATGTGATTGGTTGTGTCAGTTTGGTTCAGTTATGATTCAACGTGTATCTAGTGGTAGTTGGTCTTATCTAGGATTCCTTGTTACTATCTCCTAGCACGGGGGGTGGTCCTTTGGGTTCCACTTGGTTGGGTGGCATGCACCTTACTCCGTTGGGCTTTCTTCTTGTTCGTGTTGACGAGATTTCCAGTTGGAGAGCTCGTGGGATCCAGTTACTTTTATGCTTTATTCATTTTAGTTGATCTTGTTTTTATTACCCCTCTTTGTAATCGAGGTGGAAGTTGTAAATTTTAATCATGCTTTTGGATTTACCTCATTCGGGGAATGAGAGTTGTAACCTTATTGTACTTTGGTCCATCTTATGGTATCTTTTACTTTTATGCTATAATTTATCTTGTATGGAATGTATGTGTTCTTAATTTCATAAGTAATTAAATGTTGTGGTTTCAATTCATTAATGTTGTTCATGGGTTGTTAAGTAATCTCAATCTCGTAACCTTAGAGGTTGTTGCAATGTGTAGTGAACTTGCATATCAATTATACTTTAAAAAAAAATTAGTTTGTTTGTGTAGTTAATTGCAACTTCCTCTAGGGTTGTGTGGCGGGGCATTACATGTGCAATAGATAAACAATGATTTTGATATGTTTAGAATTATCATCAAAATAATAAGATAAGGACTACATAAATTAAGCATTGGTTTAATTCATTCTTATTCTACCACCAAATCAATGAATACAAGACTAGGAATCCAAGCTAATTTTATGAAAATGAAATAGAAACACAAATTGCAGTCAAATAATGTTTAAAAAATTAATAGTATGGAAAAATAAATGTGCTTGAAATTTATTTATCTTGTATAATTATTATAAAATATTACTTACCATTAGAATTAATCAATGGCCCCATCTAAGAAGACTCGATGTAAATTCATTCTCAAAATCTTGATATGATAACTTTTCATCATTTTTTGTCAAATTTCCTTATTCCTATATGTGAATCCTATGGTATGAACATGGAGGGAGGAATGAGGGACCAATCTTAAGAGGATGTTAGAATTGGATAGGTAGAAGGGTTATAAGCATGAATATAAGAGAATAATTAGGACATTATTAGAAGAGATATAGAAGAGGGGTATTAGATTGAGGTTCATGTCTAGATTTCTAGGAATAAGATTAGGTGGGTTGAGATATTTCCCATAAGGAATCCATATATTGAGGGGTAGAATAGGGTGCATGATATATGAGGTGAGAATTTCCTAGAATGATTTGATCAAATTTAAGAGAACAAAGAATTAAGTTATAAGTAGAACAAAAATATTTAAAAATGATATTAATGATATATAAAAATAAATTATCTCAAAATATAAATAGAATAAGGTCATCAAGGGGATGAAAACCCCTTCGAACAAGAAAGGTAAATAAATAAGAAATGAAGCACTAGATACTCTCACTAACACCGTGTTTGCATCACACCAACTATATAAGAGATACATTAGATTCCAAGTCATATTAAAAATGAGAGAGAAATCCATGAGTCAAGTTAGAACAAGAGTGTATGAAACCAATAGGTAAGGTGTAGAACTAGTCTAAAGCAATATCTCTCAATGTTCTAGGTAATAATTTTTTGAAGGCATCATCATCATAGGTGTGATTCAAGCAGGTTGTGAATAATTACATTTCACACAATAAAATAGATATGCATGGCCATTATATTTGTTAAGAGAAATAGTAATCGTACTAATAGGAGAAAAGTATGAATTAAAATTAGAAGATAAAGAAGAGCTTAGTGATGTAGATGTAGAACGAGAAATATAAGGTAGCTCACAAGAAATAGATGGTGATTCCTATAGAAACTAAAATGATATAGAAGTTGTATTAGACAAAGTAGGTGGAAAATTATAATAATAAGGTTTAAGGTATAGAAGAGATGGATTTTACATATCATAAGAAATATTAGAGATAAAAGAATCAAGAGGATGATCAATATCTATCAAATAGTTATGTTTTGAAATGTTAATTTAAGGAAGTGATGAATGATTCTAGCATGCACAATATTATCCACAAGATTTGGTTCGAGGAAGGGGACATACAAGAAAGGATTCCAGTTTTACAAGAGAAAAGATCAATATAAGAGTGAGGATCATAATCACTAAAACTGATATTATCAATAGAATTCTAAGAGCCATGTGGTGAAGGATTATATAAAATTGTAAGGATAGGATTTTCATAGGTAGTGGGGGAACTGAAGGATGCCTCAACCTTCTGTAAATTATCCATAAATTTTGAACATGTAGCTAATAGAGGTGGAGAAGAGGGAAAATAAATGTTATCATCATGGACTATTGAAGAGTTAGATGATGTAGAAGAAGAATTATCAATAGGATGACAAATAGAATAAAAGATAATAAAATTATTATCAACATCTATCCCATACAATACACTATCAAGATAGGTCATGGTGCTTAATATAGTGAAGCCTTCTAACATAGAAGAGAGGAAATACATAAGATATATAATTATAGAAATGTTTGAGAGTTAATCAAGCATCCCACATAGAATGTGAATACGTTTCTATTATATATATGAAGGTTATATCATTCAATACATAGGATTACAAATCAATGAAATGAGAGATTAAGGCATAGTACATGATGTACACATGTAAATATTCACAATAGATGTAAGTAGAAGAATCCATTAAAATAAATGAAAAATAGAGAATTGAGGAAGAAAGGCATAAATTAGTCTAGCCTAAGGCCAACATTTTTCTCTTTTAGGACTAGATGTAATAAGGTTCAAGGAAACAAATTTAAAAAGAGATATTTTTTTTTTTTTTAAATCTAGAAGAAAATTAAATGAAAAGGATGAAGGAAGATGCTCGAGTGTGAAAGTGATAGATTCACCAAAATCTAAATTAGAATTAAAAAAATGTTAAACTTCTATATTATATTATGTAAGTTGATTTATAAATATGTAATTTAGAAAAGCATGATCAATAGAAGTAAAAATATTATTTCATAACATGAAATAAGAATTCAAGATGTACCTAGTATCCAATCTTAGAAGCTTGTCATCTCAAAATATATTGCATTGTATAGATTCCTACGTGATGCATTATTATCCTAGATACGTGTTGTACTCTCTATCTCACACTATTTTCCTAGAAAGTTATGAAACATCAAGTATGTTTCTAAATTTAAGTTTTTTTTTTGCACAAAAAATATAAGAACAATAGGAATAGAAAAGAGAGGAATAATAGAATATAAAAATGATAGAATTTAATTTAATCTATTTATTTTGATGTGTAAACATCTATATGAAAAGAAAAATCTAATAAAACTTATAGCTTGAACAAGAAAATGGTTTAGGACTCCTTGGGACCTTGTAGAGAATGATCAAGCCCTACTTTAGTCTTTCAACCTCCATGAGTAGTCAAATAAATAAATATATATTGGAGTGTGTGCACACTTATCTTACACGTGTCTAGGATTGAGAACAATAAAGATAAAGTAAATAAAACTATAAGAATTAATATTTGGTGTATGGGAAGAAATACTCTAGTATTTATGGAAAGGAAAAGAGGCGATAATTCGATAATGGAAAAAGAAATAAAGAACTTATGCAATCTATAGTAAAAAAAATAACAAAGGATAACACACCAATCTTCATAGAGACAATGAAGGATACTCACAAGGCCAAGGAAATACAATAAAGCGCAAGAATTTTGCAATGTGTTGTAGAGCCAAAGTGTGTGCTAGAAGTTGTCTTGAAGAGAAATCTTACATTAGAGAATGTGACTTCAATCTTGGAATAATGAGAAGGAAGCCCAATAGACATGCTAAACATGTAAATTTTATTGTTGGACTTCCAAAATCTAGATAGATGGTGGTTACAAAAGAATTTTTAAAATTTGGCCATTGAAAAGTAAAGAATATGCATGTTATATGACTATACAATCAATCATAGGATGCTAGCACATTGCACCAATGTCCAAGTACAACACACTAAAAAATTACAAGATGAGAACAAACCACAAAACATGTACATGATAACATATGGCAACACATGAAATATGACTAAAGTATTAAAATACAACACCACACAAGCCCTATAAGTAGGTAAAAAGGCTAAATATAGCCTAAAATGATCCTAAAATATGTTGTAGGGGATGAGCAATAAAGCAAGGACAATTTTTAGTGTCAAAATTACAGATATGCTATTTTAGACTTTGCATAACTAATTGAAAAATTAGAATCCATTGTTTTATTGTAGAAAATAGAACAAAAACTAGTAACAAGTACAATTGTTTAGTCTATTTAATATTTTCATACAATGATTATCTATGTAACTCACTAAGGTAGAGTGGTTATCAGAAAGACCTAAATTAGATATTCAAATGGATTATCATAAGAAATCAATAGACATGTCATCATAATGACCAAATTGAAAAGCATAAATTATATGATATGAATTGAAGGGAAGTTGTGAATTTCAACAATTGTAAGCATACTACTATTACTATGTGTATTAATATTTTTGCCTTATAAAAGTCACTATATTTTTAATTTTATGTTATTTGTAATGTTATATAATTTTAATGGATGTATGAGTATTTATATCAATGCATATTTAATTTTAATAGTTGAAATCAACCATATTTAAATAATAGAAAGCTAGTCTAACTACAATTATAACTGTAAATTATTGTTAAGAACAAATATAATCTAAAAATAATTATCCATATTTATTTTAAAAAATCATCTCCATGATAATGTAGATTTAAATACAATATAAATAATTAACATCTTTCTTTTAAGAATATTCATTTATATCTACCAAATCCTTTTTTTGCCAAAATTTTAACATTAAAAATAGCAGGCAGATATTCTTCACACCTACATGAATGCAGGGACAGACAAAAGATAATGAGTATGAAGAGTTGGAACTTGTTGAGAGAGAGGCATCAAAAGAAACACAAAATAGTCTGATTAGTGTAGTTAGGATAGATCCAAGATAGACAAGAGAGAGAGTGGTATCTTACAAGTATTTTAAGATTAGTCTCTTGCACCGTCCAAGAAGACTTGATGTTAAATTACTTCTCCACATCTTGATATGATAACTTGTCCTCATTCTTTTTAATTATTTTATTTATTTATCCCTGTGCTTTTTCCTCCTCCACATCTTATATAATAATTATTGATCATGCTTCCACATTAGAAAGAACATATGGTCAGCACAACTACAATTTTAGCTCAGAGTACTGCCACTGGAATGGAAAATATCCATCCATTGGTGCTGTCATATATTTTCTAATTTTGTATTACTGAGTCTTTTTGTTGTTGAAAAACTATGTTCAGGTGTACTTGGATACAATGGGGAAGCAGAGAGTGTAGAATGATGCACTGGAGATATATCACATTTGATTGTAATAATCCCTGCCACTATTTCTAGACTATGCATATTCTATATTTAAAACTCAAATATGTGCATCAATAGTTGATGAGTTATCCAAAGCCCATGAAGTAGACGGTGATATGAAATATCAATTGAAAAGCATATACAATTAAAATGAAAAATACACAATTAAAATTAAAAGTTATGCATTTTTTTTTAAATAAGATATTTTACTCTTGAAGTTTGGAATTGTGGGCAAACAAAGGAGGAACCTGTCCACTAAATAGATTATTGACTGTGTTTGTGTTTCATGCTAAAAACTAAATCCTTTCTAGTCAATTGTGCATTATTTCGATAAAAACTCTACAAAATCATTTATAACGAACTATTCTATTCTACCAGAATAACAGAACTTTAAACACAATATTAATGCATAAAACATAGATAAAGCAATGGGGGAATAAATTACAAATCTATTAAATGCAGGTCAGCTAATGTATCAACACTACCGCTGAATCGGTTGCCCTGAAAATTCTTACAAATAAGTTTGCGAAATTCTCAACTCTTCTAATAGACATAAAAGTTATCAAGCAAATTTTCCTTGCATTAACCAGTTATGATACAAGAAACTTACAGGGAAGAGAAGCTTGGCAATGCACTCAACATAATAATGAGATGGAAGATAAAATTTAGCCCAATAAAACAAGAAGAGGCCTATTGTACATCTGAACCCAGAAAAGAAAAGAAAAAGTGTTGCTCTAAAACCTATGACCAGAAGACCATGAAAGAATTTTAACTCGAATGGCAAGCTGCCTTTTCTGTTCGATGCCGAATTTTTCAGCCAACTTATACAACGACAATCTCAGTGAAGGACGATTCAAGGAACATGTCCTTACAACAAATCTCCTTGATATCAACAAATCTCCTCTATCATTCCCTGCATAAATGTCATGTGATCATCTGGAGCATCTCATTAAAACATGTATTAGAGCCAAGTCAAGTTAGGAGCCCTAAATATTCTATAATGTGGTTTAAAGAAATATAGAAAATAAACCACACCGGATCAAACACTGGTCCTAGAGAACCCAATAACTCAGTGTGAAAGCACTCCAATAACAAATAAAAGATCATAGATCCAAATCCCTACTGATGAATGAAAAACTCAACTTGAAACACATAAAAACACACTAAATTTTCCAAAATTATGAAACTCATTTGCAATACATTTCCTCAACTTTGCAGCTCCCAAAATATGAAGCTATTCACTTATTTATCACAGATTACAATTACACCAATGTCTAGTACTACGACTACAACAAATTATTTCCAGCATTTCTATCTAAGGAATGCATTATTTTCACTGAAACAGGAAAATCATGTTTGCTAAACCAAGATATGCAAAGATGGAACATTAAATTCAATTATTTCGGGTCTCCTATAACTAGTATAGTATTGTAGACAGTGTGTTGCTGCTTGCCACATTCAATGGTATGAGTTCTGGCAAATTCTTCAACGCGGTGAAAGCCATCCTAGTTTTAGAAATCCATTTGAATAACCGAGTTCTGGCGATTCTTTGCAACTGGAATTGCATTTCTCAATGAATGCAGGTACTTAACATCACTACACAATTCGTACTTCAAAACCTCATTACACAATTCGTACTTCAAAACTTTTGTGTGCAGTTTTTGGATTTTGGATTCTTTTTTGAATTCTTTGCAAATGGCATTGCATTTTTCAACGAATACAGTACTTCACATCACTACGCAACTCGTACTTCAAAACCTTTTGTGTGCAGTTTTTGGATTTTGGATTCTTTGCAACTCGCATTGCATTTCTCAATGAATGCAGGTACTGAACATCACTAGGCAACTCGTACTTCAAAACCATCACTCTCGAACTCATACTTCAAAACCTTTTGTATGCAGTTTTGGAGGTTATGGGTTAACTAAGCAAATTTTCATATTCATCTGTTAAAAGAGATAAAAAAGGCAACAAGCCATTTTATGTATAAAAACAAGAAACACCTTCACAATTTGCATAGGCCGTCCCCTTTCCAAGGGGCGAGAATTAACACTTTTAAGTATCACCAATCCGCTTGGCAAATGAAATATCATAAGTTGATATTAGCATCTAACATGCTTAGATATGCAACTTTTCAAGTTCACTTACCCAGTTGGGTAACATCTCATGTTGTCCGCATCGTGAGTTTTTCCAATACCCCCTATTCCCACTGTAGGCCGGTCTTCTCTGCGCAGACCATGAATAGATGTTAAAAACACAAGGATTGAAAAACAAATATGTTAATAAAGACATTAGGATTTTTTTTTTAACCTAGCCATTTCTCCTTGTGCAGATAATGAATGGATGTTAAAACTAGAAAGAGTTTTTAAAAATTGGGTCGTTGAATCGCCTCTACAGATTAGAAAAGAGATGTTTCGTATGCATTTCATATTTAAACACTCCTCTGAAATTAGAAAACAGATATTTGCACAATATATTCAAGAAAAATAAGCCCAAAACATAAAATGCTAGCAAAAGCTGAGAAAAATGCGTAAATTGAGAAGAAAACGGATTAAATCACACCATTAGTCATCAGTCATCAGGATAGGCTCCACCAGTAACTCCATGGAAGCCTCAATGCCGTCTTGCTGGGGTGGCATCTCCCAAAACAATTAGCTTCTGTTTTCAACCACTGAAATACTGAATTACAGGGCACTTCAAGAGGGCAACAAATACTGAAGCATTCCCCTTCTGCCCAAGTCCAATGCTAATTGCAACTACCCAGATCAGGATAACATTGAACACCTAGTATTAGTAGGCATTGGGACAACACTTACGGCTTTCGCGGGTTTTGCGTTGTACACTGCAAGGACTATGAGTACGACCAGACCAACTGATAGTGTACATCAGAATCATATTTCCGATATTCTTCGTTCAGTGTATCAAATAATGTGCAGGAACATGTGTTGTCCTTTGAGCTCCTAACTGTGCTTAATTTTTTTCCATTAAAATATGAAAATACAATCACCAAGACAAAATCATAACATAGGTGAAATGGTGTGTGTGTGCCGGAACCAATAAATTTATATTTCATTTTTCATTTTTTCGTTCTTTAAACTGGTTTTGAGCACAAATGTTGAATGAGATAACCATCATTAGAATTTAATTAACATTCTATTTAATTTAATTAAAATTTGATAAAGTAATTTAAAATTTATCTCATTTAAAATAAAAATTATAATATTTTATTAAAAATATTGTAAATTAAAAGTAACTAAACATGTATATATTTCATACTTAAAGTTAGCAACTCATAGTAATGAAATATATCAGATCAACAACAAGAGATATAGCAATTTAAGATTAGCAACTCATAGTAATGAAATATATAACAATTTAACCCTTAACTAGTTTTACAATAATGATAATAAAAACACTATGCACACACATATGCACAAGATGACACCATATTTACATGGAAAACCCAATGAGGGAAAATCCATGGTGAGATTTAACTCACAAAAAAGATGCTCACTATAAAATTTCAATTAGGCTCATTGCCAAGGACTTACTGACTAAGGCTACAACCTTAGGGAAAGATACAAGAGACTTGTAAAAACTAAAGTTGAGACAAATTTTGGGGCAAGATACAAGAGGACCTAATGATATTCACTATCAAAGAGTTTATGAAAAACAAATAAAGATTGTCAATGTAACACTCTGTTGATTGAGGCAATTAAGAAAATTGATCTCCCTTTTGCACTTTTTTTGTTGGATATTCTTGATATAATGAAAATACACACACTTCCACACTTGTTCTCTCATCTTCGTCAAAAATATCAGCTTGCATTTATATCCACCACAAAACTTCATATCATCAATTAGCTTAGCTAAGAAGAAGTTAAACAATGAATCACCAAGTCAGTCACGAGAAAATAATGTCAACTTGGTCATATCTCGAAGATAAAGAGGACCAATAATAGCCTTGTTACATATTTAAATGTGATATAAACTAATTCACACACCGGTGCACATAAACTTAAGTTGACAATAGGGAAACGTGTATATGAAACATAAAGCACATAACTAGTCAACCCAAAAACATACTTACAATTGAATTTACTCAATACGGTCCCCAACAACATAGGTTGAGAGCCAAATCTATCATAACAGATCTTCATCTACAAGCACAAACTCGTAAGAATTAAGCACAAACCAAGAAACAAGCCCTGTCAACTAAATATCCACAAATAACCCAAGAAGCTAACTCAACACAACATTTGGCACCAAAGAGATCAAAAAAACTTATGCACATCATAGAGGGATGTTCCTTGAACATCCAAAAACACTTTCAGATACTTATTTCATACTTTCATTCAATCAATAGCCACCACAAACAAGATGGGAACAAAATACTACACTAAATTAGAAATACAAAATGCATAACCATGAGATATAACATAATCAGAACAACTTGCAAACTACTTTAACACATGATATTTGAGCTAAGGCAGTACATAGACATTGTAAGCATATTCACTAAGGTATAGGAGAAAAGACATAAGTGTAGAGAAATGTAGAGCATTCTTCAAACTATCCCAAACAACCAACAACACTACCAACCTTTTTCTATTAATAGGAACCTCCTCAAGAACTCTGGTGAAATAAAAATATGGGATTGCACCGTACACATAACACTAACATTGAATCCAAAACCACAAGGCTAGATATTCAAAGGTGGAGGAATGCAGAGCATTATCTAGAACAATCTTCAACATAACTTCTTGATTAGAAGCACATGAACAACTTGCGGAGGCCAGAGCCTTCTTATACTAGCTTATACATCATCAACAACAATAGGAGAGAGAACAAGACATACAAAATACTATCAACAACATCTCTCCACCATCAACAATGCTTCTAATCTTCACCTAAATATATCTTCATGAAAACAATTCTATTGATAGTAACTATATTCAGTACTAGATAGTGCATGACATCCAATCATGAACTTCTCAAGAACTTCCTCAATGATTCTTCAATTAGATAAAGCATGACATCAACCATGAACTTCTTTCTCAATGCTTCTTCCATTAGATAAGGCATGACACCCAGTAATTAACTTCACAATGCTTCATTCATTAGATAAGGCATGACATTGAATCATGAACTTCTTTATGTTTTCTTTCATTAGATAAGGCATGACATCCAATCATGAACTTTGAACAACATAATCATATCAATGATGACCCAAGTTGAACTAGCTATCAACAAACTCCCTTATAAGACAACCTTCATCAAGTTCTAACATAATGACAAGCAACACACAACTAGCCAAGTGTTGACATCAATGACATATACCTAGCCAAGTGTTGACATCAATGACAACAATTGCAAATCTCCCCCTTTGGAATTGATTGAAACACACACTGATCATTCTCCCCCTTTGACATCAAGGACATAGGGTCATTCACAAAATTGTACATATTTCTCATTCTCCCCCTTTGACAAGGGTATTCTCTTGGATATCAAGAACAAAATGACAAAATATCTTTTATTGAATTAGCAAAACATTCTCCCCTTTGACCAACAATACTTTTTCTATGAATAGCTTCAAAGCTCCTCCTTACTACCAACTCCCCTTGAGAGGTAGCACACATCAATCAAAGAGAAAAGGATATGGCATGAATTTCTCCCTTGTACAAATGCACCATTTATGCATCTAGTTAGAAAAAGGAGGGGCAATAATCCCTAACTTCTACCAAAGATACTCAAAAGTATCCTTTGACAGTGCCTTTATGAAAATATATGTAATCTAATCCTGGGTAGGCACCTACTCCAATTTGACTTCATGCTCTACAAATTTCTCTCTTAGAAAGTGATACTGGATAGATATATGTGTTTTATTCTTGAATGCATTACTTAATTCTTGGAAATATTAATTAAACTATTGTTATCACACAATATAGGAATGGGTTCATCATATTCTAATTTTACATCCTTCAGAGTCTAC
The DNA here is from genome assembly GCA_007115665.2 of Sequoiadendron giganteum. NCBI lineage: Eukaryota > Viridiplantae > Streptophyta > Pinopsida > Cupressales > Cupressaceae > Sequoiadendron > Sequoiadendron giganteum. The sequence goes on from CM021105.1 coordinate 78,475,627, forward strand.
TTCATCCAAAGCACCTAAGAGCAGCAAGATGTCACAACAATGTGTTTAGCTTCTATTTTAGACAAGGACACTGAGTCCTACTTTTTACTAAACTAGGTGACCAATCTGTCTCCCAAAAAGAATGCACTTCCACTTTTACTCCTTCGTTCATCCACACATCCAACCCAATTAGCATCAGTATAGGAATTTAAAGAAAAAAAATTATCCTTTTTGTACCATAGACCATATTTTAGAGTCCTTTTCAAATATCTAAAGACTCTTTTCACTACCTTCTCATGATATTTCTTAGGATTAGCTAGAAATCTGGCAACCAAACATCATACACAACAAACCTAATGACCACACCAACTCATATAATTGATTTTCTTAAGCATCTATTGTCACAAGTATCTAAACATATGTTTTATATAGCACAAATAGGTGTTATATCACACTAATATCTACAAATGGAGCTTTGAAACACACCAAATTATCTCATACTTCAAGGTAGCATGTTTAGGACATGTCCATAGATCTGTATTGATAAAACATTGCTTCTACAAAACATTTCAACAAAACTCCAACATCACTATACTATGCTAGAGAGCAAACATGGACTCTATCACAAATATCTTCTACTTTGGAAGGTAAAAAGACTTTAAAACTTGGATATGATACTTTCACATTTTGATTAGCTTATATTTTAGACCGCAAGACGACAAAAAAATCTATGTAGAGACCTGCAAGCCAAAATATCTTAATTTTACCAAAAAGAATGCACTGTGAATGCCTTTCCAAACATTTGAGACTTACTTTTCTAAAGCACTTTCTTCATCTGTGGTATGCCAAACAAGTGTACCAATCCTTACATGCCTTCTTCTTGCACCAAAGTCATCAATAAAAGACTCATTTTTTTCTCAACAAAGCTATGTTATATTTTGGAGACCAATCAAACTCATATGCAAAATAATCACCATTTTTTTATTAAATAATTGCCACACTTTTGTATATAAATATACAGTTACAAATAGTTAATGTTGTAAATGAAAAGTTACAAATATTTAAAATACATTTAAAAATAGTTAATGTAATTGCTCAAAAAGAAAAGAGTTATTGGTTGCATTAATGAAAACAAACAGTTACGTCTTTTATTCCAAGGAGATATACATGTGTGGGAAGGTATATAGACACACCTTTTTGGGTTTTCATTATGGTTGGGCATGAAAAATATGAGAAGCTAGTCATATATTAGTTGCAGGAAAAATGCAGGAGAAGCTACAGGTACCCACAACAAAGGCTGTGTAAAAAATCAATAGTGAAAAATGTGGTAAAATATTGCTGCAAGTTGTAGTAGTTGTTTCATGTCTTTGTAAATGTTATTTGTTGGAAGGTTAATATACTTTGGACTCTCTATTGTTGGATGTAGCTCGTATTTGGATGAACCACACTAAATCTTTGTGTTGTCTTCTTGTTGTCAATAATTTATGTGTATTAAATCTATTGTGTATCCATGAATCTACATTTAATTGGTAGTAATCTACCTGCAATCTCTAAAAAGTGGTATTATAGTGGGTTGTGTTCATGTATCCTCTGCAGGAAGGTCTCAAGTTGAGTGGGAGTAATGGCGAATGAGAGTAAATTGAATTTTGACTAGTTCAATGGGAGGAACTATCAATTATGGAAGATGAAAACGGAGGATTATCTTTATTAGAAGGATTTATGGTGACCATTGGTAGGGAAAGCCAAGAAACCATTAGCAATGTCTGATGAGGATTGAAATATTCTTGATAGAAAGGCACTTTCCAGTATTTGATTATGTCTGGCCCAATCATTGGCATTTAATATTTCAAAAGTGAAGATAATTATAGAGTTGATGTAGAACCTGGTGAAACTATATGAGTTATCCAAAGCCCATGAAGTAGACGATGATATAAAATATCAATTGAAAAACATATACAATTAAATGAAAAATACACAATTAAAATCAAAAGTCATGTACCTTTTTTTAAATAAGATATCTCGAAGTTTGGAATTGTGAGCAAACATAGAGGAACCTGTCCACTAAACAGATTATTGACTGTGTTTGTGTTTCATGCTAAAAACTAAATCCTATCTAGTCAATTGTGCATTGTTTGCATAAAAACTCTACAAAATCATTTATAACAAACTATTCTATTCTACCAGATAACAAAACTTTAAACACAATACTAATGCATAAAACACAGATAAAGCAATGGGGAAAAAATTACAAATCTATTAAATGTAGGTCAGCTAATGTATCAACACTGCCACTGAATCAGTTGCGCTAAAAATTCTTACAAATGAGCGCGAAATTCTCAACTCTTCAAATACAGCCTATACTAATAGACATAAAAGTTATCAAGCAAATTTCCCCTGCATTAACCAGATACAAGAAACTTAGGGGAAGAGAAGCTTGGCAATGCACTCAACATAATAATGAGATTGAAGATAAAATTTAGCCCAATAAAACAAGAAGAGGCCTATTGTACATCTAAGCCCGGAAAAGAAAAAGTGTTGCTCTAAAAGCTAACTCAATAGAGGATGATTCAAGTTACATGTCCTTACAACAAATCTCCTCTATCATTCCCTGCATAAATTCCATGTGATCATTTGGACCATCTTTGATCTTAGATGCCATTAGAACATGTAGTACAACTAAAAGAACATACCAAAAAAACAAATTAATTATAAATTACATATTTATTAAGTATTTAAACAATGAGAACAAAAAGGAGTAGTTCAGCAGTAGAGCAATCCAGCAACAAATAGAAGGTCTTAGATTCATATTCTAGTTGGTCCATGAAAAGTTCAACATGGTATTAGAGCCAAGTCAAGTTAGGAGCCCTAAATATTCTATAATGTGGTTTAAGGGGGTGTTGAAAATAAGCCACACAGGATCAAACACTAGTCCTAATGAACCCAATAATTCAATGTCAAAACACTCCAATAACAAATAAAAGATCATAGATCCAAATCCTAACTGATGTATGCAAAACTCAACTTGAAACAGATAAAAACACACTAAGTTTCCCAAAATTATGAAACTCATTTGCAATACATTTCCTTAACTTTGCAGCTGCAAAAATATGAAGCTATTCACTTAGTTCTCACAGATTACAAAGTTATTACACCAATGTCTAGTACTACGACTACATCAAATCATTTCCAACATTTCTATCTAAGGGATGCATTATTTTCACTAAAATCAGGAAAATCATGTTTGCTAAACCAAGATATGCAAAGATGGAACATTAAATTCAATCATGTTTGAGTCTCCAATGGTATGAGTTCTCGCAAATTCTTCAACGCAATGAAACTGTTATTTTTTAGTCATCCTAGTTTTAGAAATCCATTTGAATAACCAAGTTCTGGCGATTCTTTGCAACTAGCATTGCAGTTTTCTCAATGAATGCAGGTACTTAACATCACCACGCAACTCGTAATTCAAAACCTTCTCTGTACAGTTTGCATAAGCCGTACCCTTTCCAAGGGCCAAGTATTAACACCTCTAAGTATCACCAAACCGCTTGGAAAATGAAATATGAAAAGCTGATATTAGTATCTAACATGCTTAGATATGCAAATTTTCAAGTTCATTTACCCAGTTGGTTAACATCTTCAATTGTCTCATTGTGAGTTTTTCCAATACCCCCTATTCCCACTGTAGGCCGGTCTTCTCTGCGCAGACCATGAATAGATAGATGTTAAAAGCACAAGGATTGAAAAACAAATATTATAATAAAGACATTAGGATTTTTTTTTTTAACCTAGCCATTTCTCCTTGTGCAGATAATGAACGGATGTTAAAACTAGAAAGAGTTTTTAAAAAATGGGTCGTTGAATCGCCTCTACAGATTAGAAAAGAGATGTTTCCTATGCATTTCATATTTAAACACTCCTCTGAAATTAGACAACAGATATTTGCACATTATATTCAAGAAAAATAAACCCAAAACATAAAATGCTAGCAAAAGCTGAGAAAAATGCGTAAATTGAGAAGAAAACGGATTAAATCACACCATTAGTCATCAGTCATCAGGATAGGCTCCACCAGTAACTCCATGGAAGCCTCAATGCCGTCTTGCTGGGGTGGCATCTCCCAAAACAATTAGCTTCTGTTTTCAACCACTGAAATATTGAATTACAGGGCACTTCAAGAGGGCAACAAATACTGAAGCATTCCCCTTCTGCCCAAGTCCAATGCTAATTGCAACTACCCAGATCAGGATAACATTGAACACCTAGTATTAGTAGCCAGGCATTGGGCAACACTTACGGCTTTCGCGGTTTTGTGTTGTAACTGCAAGGGCTATGAATACGACCAGACCTGCTGATAGCGTACATCAGAATCATATTTCTGATATTCTTGTTCAGTGTATTTCTGATATTCTTGTTTTACTTTGAGCTCCTAACTCTGTTTAATTTTTTCCATTAAACCTGAAAATACAATCACCAAGACAAAATCATAACAAAGGTGAAATGGTGGGTGTGTGCGGGAACCAATAAATTTATATTTCATTTTTCATTTTTTCGTTCTTTAAACTGGTTTTCAGCACAAATGTTGAATGAGATTTTGATAAATTTAAAATTTATATCCAATTTAAAATAAAAATTATAATATTTTATTAAAAATATTGTAAATTTAAAAGTAACTAAAACATGTATAATTTTATAACTTTTGGTAATCTTTTCTTTAAAGCTTCTTTTAAATATTTAAAACAAATTTTTAGATAGGTAAAAATAAAAATATTAATTTAATATATTTTTTTTCAATATTTAATTTCAAAAATATATTTGGAATAATTCAAACTATTCTTTAAGATAAAAATTGAGATAGAAGATAAAATTTAAAGGAAAAATTATAATATTAAATTTAATACAAGATAATTTCAACATTATGCATAATTATCTGATTTGATTTTTTCAATAGTTTATTCCATGAGGATAAACTAAAATAAAATAATTTAATTCTTCTACTTAAAAGCTAAAATAATGTTTATCATTTATTTCAATTTATTTTATTTTTGAATAATAATATTTTAATATGTTTATTGTTTATTTAGTTATAATAATTAATTATTTTTATTTAATAAATATTCACCTTTAAAATTAATTATTAAAAATTTTTTTTAGTACCAACATGAAGGGGTCATGACACCTTACAACCCTAAATTTGATCGATGAAGCTATTGGAATGTCTCCTACCTTAAACTTAGGAAAGTCTTCAAAGCCTTACACTTACTAATCACTTGTGCTATTGAAAAATACATAACTCTATATTCCATCTTAAGGCTTGCTTCTCTCTATATTGCTAGCTCTAGTTGGAATTGTTATGGTTAGATATTTTATTTTTTGGGCTCTCTATCCTCTTTATCATTAGTTGTAGTTTGTTCCTAGTTTATTATGGTCTCTACTTATTCAATTTATATATCTCTTCTTCCTAGGTGGTGTTGGGGTCTTCTCATTATTGTATCTTCTCTAAGCTTCCTTTTGGTACTTTTTTAGTTTAGAGCATTCAAAATTTGATTTATTATCAAATCCTTTTAATATTTAATATATAAACTTGATCCCTTATCACCATGGATCAAGAAAAAAAAATGTAGAAGAAGTTTAAGATGGCCTAGGTGTATTTGATGAAAATAGTGACATTTAGGTACTTATACAATAAAGTTGATGTAGGAGCATCTAGGGTGAAGAGCAATCTTGCATCATCAAATTTTGTGTTTGTTTTTTTTCAAATAAGGGTTGATCATGTTCTATCGGTAGGACTTTGGCATATCAGCGAGACGTTCCTTCAGGTCCCTTCAACATAGTGACGTGGGGAAGATGCAAATTTGACTAAGTCATACTCATTGATGAGACAAATAAAATAATTTAATTCTTCTACTTAAAAGCTAAAATAATGTTTATCATTTATTTCAATTTATTTTATTTTTGAATAATAATGTTTTAATATGTTTATTGTTTATTTAATTATAATAATTAATTATTTTTATTTAATAAATATTCACCTTTAAAATTAATTATTATATTTTTTTAAGTACTAGCATGAAGGGGTCATGACACCTTACAACCCTAAATTTGATCGACGAAGATATTGGAATGTCTCCTACCTTAAACTTAGGAAAGTCTTCAAATCCTTGCACTTACTAATCACTTGTGCTATTGAAAAAATACATAAATCTATACTCCATCTTAAGGTTTGCTTCTCTGAATATTGCTAGCTCTAGTTGGAATTGTTATTGTTAGATATTTTATTTTCTAGGCTCTTTATCCTCTTTATCATTAGTCGTAGTTTCTTCCTAGTTTATTATGGTCTCTACTTATTCAATTTATATATCTCTTCTTTCTAGGTGGTGTTGAGGTCTTCTCATTATTGTATCTTCTCTAAGCTTCCTTTTGGTACATTTTTAGTTTAGGGCATTCAAACTTTGATTTATTATCAAATCCTTTTAATATTTAATATATAAGTGATCCCTAATCACCATGGATCAAGAAAAAAATATATGTAGAAGAATTTTAGGATGGCCTAGGTGTATTTTGATGAAAATAGTGATATTTAGGTACTTATACAATAAAGTGTTGTCAACTTTGTGATATTTTTTCAATATGATTTCCAAGACTTTCCTATAGCCTTCCTTTACCCACTTTCTAATGTTATTCATATAGATGAAACATTTTCCAAGAAAATCACCACCTTTCACATACTTCAACCATATTCTTATCATTTAAAGACTTTGATGAGTGAATAATAAATCATCTCTTTACCTCATCCTAGCATGAGACAAATCATGATTCTCCTAGTCCAAATAATTTAAGCATAAATAACTTTTTATTAGACAATCAATAGATAAAACTATTCTATGTGATAATATCTCACATAAAATCATTCACTTGGGAGTACAAGTATATGACAGGAATTTTCCCTAACATCTACACTCACCAAATTTAAATAAAATATTTAAGACTTGTTAGGAAACCACAAAAAAGACTAAACCCAACAATTTAGTTAAACTATTAAAATAGAAACTAAAAAAAATCTACAAGTAAGATTTGTCTACCTTGCAATAGATAGCTATTGGGTGTCACCATTAGTCATTCTCTCTAAAAAGAATGGTAAATAGTGAATTCATGTTGGTTATAGAGAGCTCAATAAGGAAAATTGAAGAGATTAATTCTCCTAAAGTTCTATTAATTTATTAAATCTTATATAATTTGACTAGGAAGAAATATTCATTTTTCTTAATAAATTAAGTGGGTTCAAATAGATAAAAATAGCTCTAAAAGATCAAGAAAAAATAAAATTTAGCTACCATTAGATAACCTTTTCTTATATAGTTCTTCCTTTGGTCCATTTAATAAACTAGAAACTTTGAAATGAATTTTTTTCATAACATTTACTAAATTAGTGAATGAGTGCATAGAGACATATATGGATAATTTTACTATATACATGGAATTTATTTTTATGAATCCATCCATCAGTATAAAATTAGCTTACAAGTTTTGAGAAGTATTATTTTTCCTTAATATATGAAAATTATATGCTAATGGTTAACCATGAAATTGTAATAGATCAACATGTCTTTCTTGAAGGTATAAAAGTGGATCCTAAAATGCTAGTCATAATAGAAATTTATCCACTTAAAGTACAAATATATGTCAAGATATTCCTTTTTAATGTATGACACTTAGATTTTTTAAAATTATATTACCTATGAAAGAAAAAATAACCTTTGATTCAATTTTGAGACATCCAAATTAAAACATTTCCTTTTATATACAAATATATGCTTCTACAGGTGGTTTTAGGATGAAAATAATGAGGGGTTGGAATGTAAAAAATATATTTTCCTGACAACATCTCAACACCACCCAAAAGAAATTAGACAACTTCAAGATAATTTCTTCCTTAGTGTATGTCATCAAAAAATTCTATCATCATAGTATTTGATATAAGGTAATTATGTATTACCAATCATTCAATAATTAAGTATGATAAATGAAATAGTAGTGAGTGGTAGAGTCATTATATTTTAATTACTTGTACAATACTTCAATATAACAAAAATTGAGAAAACTAGAAAACCTAATGTTTTTAGTTTTTTTGTCAAGACTGTATTTTGTAGGAAAAGACTAGGAACCTATTAAAAGTGAATTATTAGTTGAGTAACTTTGTTCTTGTCTTAACTAACATTCCATGGTTTACTATAATAGCTAATCATTTAGCCATAAGAGAGTTTCAATTTGAGTTTATTATTAAACAAAGGAATTTATTAAATTAGAATTGTTTGATTATACAATTATTTATAGAAGTGTTATTTTAAAATGGTCTTTATTTCATCTTGCATATATGTGTTAAAATGATGACATCTATGACATCCTTGGAGCTTATCGTGGAAATTTTTAAAAAGACACTATTTATATTGGAGAGCAATATAAAAATCTCTTGGTATTGGATTTTATTGTCCCTATTTGCATACATTTGTCAAGAATCATGTAAGCCAATCTGACTAGTACCATAGGATGGGTTTTCCTATCTTGTCCAATAAAATTCTTGTCCACACTAAAGTATTTTCTTGAACCAGTTGAGAAATGGGTGTTGAATTTCAATGAACCTACAAAATGATATACTATAGAAAAGAGTGCATTAATGTATGTAGTGAAATGTGACTATATGGGAATAAATCCAAGCTTAATTTTTTTTTAAAGGGAACAATATGTTATATTTTGTATGATAATACATTCTTGAGATTTGTGCACCTAGAGAATTTATTTTTTAGGATACAATCCATGTCTAATATTACCCAAGCATTCAAATAATAATTCTAGACAAAGCATAGAAAATAATCACCTTAGGTCACCCATAGGAAAATAGTCGAGTAGATGTTACAAACAAAAAAATAGAAAATATAATCATAAAGATGGTAGAAACTAATAGAAGGAATTTGTTAAATAAGTTACATGAGGTAGTTTAAACTTATAATGCCACTTGAAAATGTACCATAGGGTTTACTCCTAATGATTTTATTTTTCAAAAAATCCTTATAATTTAAATTGATCTACAAAAACTTACGATATAGACAGTGGTAGGATTATATTTCTCTCAAACAAAATATGAATGAGTATTTCAAATAATTGAGATGGATGAAATGTGATTGTATAGGCGCAAATTTGCACCCCTAACGCAAATTCCCCTTTCGTACATTTCCACTTTAGAAAACTAAAGGTAGGGGCTTAATTCCACATAAGCCCATTGTTCACATCACACTTGGCGCCCATTTTGAGTGTTGGTGGAGGCATTTTTGTCAAGGATGCCCACGTGGCGCATAGACATCCATGTGGTGTGCTTACGTCCCTAGAATATTCTTTCGGATGGAGTCTGCAGAGACGTTACACTTCCTATTGGAAGTCGAAGTGTAACGCCCTTCTTCGGTTCGCTGACCTGAATATGGTCATTTTCTTCCATTCTGTTGGCAAAAAAAGGATAGACAACTGAGAGGGGGGTGAATCAGTTGTTACCAAAATCAAACTTATTCAATATTAATCAACCTTTAATTTCAAATCTGATAATTAACAGTGCAAGCATAAATCAATAACACGTCAGAGACACATGAACACCAAGATTTTATACATGGAAACCCTGTTAGGGGAAAAACCACAGTGGATGTTAGTCCACAAGATTATACCCTATTAGAAGTATAATGAAGAATGAATAAGGAATGTACTTGTATTCAGGTGCACTGCCTAGAGCAAATTGCTTAGAGGAAGGCTCACTGTCTTAAATACAATAATCAGATTAAATCCATTTGATAAAGTTGAACTGAGAAATTAGCTTCTACAAAAGCCTGATTACAGTTGTGATTAGGCGCACAAAAAATTCTACACACTCTGTTCAATCTCTTTCACACTTTTCTCTGCTCTCGGATGATTTGACCTTTATTCGCACATGTACATCACTTGCACACACTGAGCATTGCCCCAAAATGAGGAAAATAATCACTCTTATATATCCACTACACAGATTTACATCAACTACTTTGTTAGCCACAAATAAAGAATAAATTACAACTTCCAGCCTCAATACATGAATAAATCTTAATGCACACCAACACAAGTCGGTCACAACATAGTGAGGACCCAAACAACCACCTTCAAATAGGCCAAGCAATAAAATGTTAATCTTCATGGATCTGCAACACGCTACTACCATCATGTCGGCCAAGAACATGAAAAATCGAGCACACATCTAAAAAAATTCGATCACAAACACTCCAATCAATGCAAACATACAGAAGGGATAAAGCACGATCTAGACTCATCCATGAATATCACAGGTACATGCGCAACAACTAAAATTACCAGAATTTCATTCTCTTCTTCCAAGAACACCTACTATAGAAACTGAATAACTATAGGCACACAAAACTTCATAACTTCCATAAATCTTGATGTGTACCACTGAAACTTTCAGACAACATACTAGAAAGGTTCAGCAACAAACCCTTTGAAGCGCACCTTCAGATTATCAACTTACAACACATTCCACCATTCCGGCCTTCTCAACTTCATTGGTTGTTTGCAATATATTTTTTACAATTTTCTCAATATCTTCAACATATACAACCTTTAGAATCACCAATGTTAATAGTGTTGACATCAATGACAACCACATATCAGAAACATAACCACAACATCCAACACATTCTTCCTTCATATTCTCATTCAATTCTTCCATTTTCATCTTTTGGTCATCTCTTCACTACTCTTACACACTTGAGCAATCACTCTAAGCTTTGTAGCAGCACTTCAAACTCCATAGGAGCAATCTACCACTCCATCACCCCAATAGAGCAAGTGCAAGATGAATCCATTGCAGCAGAGGCTTGAGTTCCTCTCATCTTTCTCCTCCACTAGCCTTGAGCGCTTTAGACGAAGGTGGAAAGCTCCTCTCATCTTCTCTATTGTTTGGTTGAGTAAGCACATACTGTTTTGTAGTGTCTCTTGTATACTTTGATTGTATTCTCTTCTTTATCATATTATTCTTATCATTGCAAACTTGG
>CM021105.1:78488615-78672195 GCA_007115665.2 Sequoiadendron giganteum
ACCCACAAACACATGTTTCTACCTTTAACATCTTATGCACAGATTTCTTCCATCACGATGTGTTGATGGCAAAACTATTCCCTGGATCACTCAAGGATACAACACTCGAACGGTACTATTCCTTGCCCGAAAATTCCATCTTTATGTTTGATCAGTTTGTGAACCAGTTCTTACGACAGTTCCAAGCCAACTTAAACAAGGGGATAATGAGAAGATTACCAACTTCATAGCGCAATATCAAGCGCTCTTTTCACAAATATTATACCCGTTACCTGATTCCAATGTGCAGAAGGTGTTCATAGGGAACTTACAAAGACCTTGGCAAGAAAAGTTTGCCCTTATGAAGTAACCTTCTTTCGAGCATTTGTGTTTAGCTTTACAAGAGTATCAGTAGACGGTGGTTAAATTCGGGGGATCTTCCTCCCACTCCCGTCCTGAAGGAAAGTCCATTATATCGATCTCTAGAAAATGAAAAGTCATTGCAAATGAAGTAGCCACTGTGGACAACAATGGCCTTAGACGTGACCGAAATTTCATGAAGTTATCAAAATCTTATTCTTCCATCTTACAAAAGCTATTGAAGGATAGGATCGTTAACTTGCCACCCCAAAACCAATTAGAGAACCATATCCTAAAAGTTACAAATAAAATACCTATTGTCAATACCATCAAGTTAACAGACATGATACTAAATGTTGCATGTGCCTACATCATGAGATACAGGATCGCATTGAGGATGGTACTATTCATCTTGATGGAAGCAAACAAAATACGAACAAATCAGTGGCGAAAGCTAATAGTGAATTGTAGATATACATGGACCCATTTCTGTCACATTCTACTAATATGATTATCGATCCCTCTGATTCTATTTCTTACCCTAAGGCATATGTTAACATGGTTACTGTTGCTCCCTCTCCTCACCTCATGACTAGTTCGTCAGATGTAACATTCACTTTGTAAGATGTACCAACAAATGACAAACCTTCTCCACTTTACATTCTCACTCACCTCAATGACAACATTGTGATAGGAGTCTTAGTTGACCCCACAAGTAGAGTGAATATCATCACGAAGGAGACCTTACTTTTGAACTCCCTACAAAGGGAGGAATATGAAAAAACAAAATCCATCATCCGTATTCATGATGGTCTTTCTCTTAAACCCTATGGATTGATAACATTGTCCATCCTGGTAGGACTTAGGAATGTAGACACGGTTTTTGATGTCATTCCCGAGTCAAACCTATTCAGAGTGAACCTAGGTATACCTTGGTTAGCTTCCATGAATGGGATCGCCTCTGTAATTCATAAGCACCTTAAGTTTTCCCATGAAGGTGTTGTACATGTAGTGCATGATACTAGATACCAGCATGTGCTATCTCATGGGGGATACTCATTGGATCACTTTTGGCCCACTCCATTCGGTCTGCTCCCCCAAAGAATGGACCTACTTTACAAGAACTATGTGAAGTAAAAAATTGGAGGTAAGGGACAGTCAAATTTGACTCCTCCTATAGCAGAGCAGCCAGCTGCCTCCTCCTCTCAAAAGGGAAAGGAGAAATTTGTTTCTTCTTGGGCTAACTCACCTACTCCCCTTTCTTGGGAGGAGTATTGGATGAATAAGCCTAGACAAAACCCTCTAAGTCTGATGATGCCTACTTGGCGTAGACCTAAGATCAGGATATTGGATCTCCCTGATGGATCTCCTAGACCCTGGTACTATCTATATGGCAGAAAGAAAGGCTCGTGAAGAGAATTTTCCCTGTGACCTCTTACCATTCCCACAAATAAGAAGAGGACCACCACTAAGGTAATAGGGTTGATTCCTCCTGCCGCTTCTGAAACTGTTCTTCCTGCTCCCATACAGGAGTTTGTCCCTCCATTGGAAATAGTTGTGGAGGACACTCCTATGGTTGAGCATGAGCCCTTTGTCCCTTTGCAAACTCTGGCTTCTAGTTTGAAGAGTTGTAGAAATCACCTTGCAAGTGAGCGCAAGCATCGAAAAAAATCTCTTATGGCTTAACAAGCCGCCTTACATAAGAAGGAAGAGGAGAAAACCGCTCCTGTATCAAGACCTCCTGTCATGTCCTCCTCTCTCCTCCCTTATGATTTTGTCCAAACTAGCTTTGTATCTCTTCTGAATTTTATTGTGAGCACACATGTGCCTAGAAAGGTGCAACTGTTCATCGCTCCTTTTGTGGAGCCTCCTTTGTTGATATCCATTTTGGATGTCTCTCCTTTTTGGAAACTCGTAGATATTATTAACACTTTGGTTGTATCTATTGTGGTTCTCTCCTCCTATCCCTCTACCCTTTGTGCTTTGTTTGCGGGGAGTTCACCTCCTCTAACGAAGAAGAAGATAGAGAGTGGTCCCTCCAACAACAGAGGATGTAAGAGGAGCCCACCTTCTTCAAAAGGTGGCCCTGTGTTGACTTGTTATGTCCTACTGATTGAACCAGTTCCAGCTTCCCCTGAGTTTTTCACCCCTCCCGAGTTTCTCGATGATCCTAGCTATGAACCTTGGGTGCAAACTCCTTTGTATGTCGAGGTGAAACATGGCACTCTTGTCAAGTGCATGTTTAACTCGATGGATGAAATTATGACCTTGTCAGTGATCTTTGTGAATTCATTGACCTTAGACCCACAAGAGTTGAGCAACAGAGACCTCACCGATCCCTTTGCCTTGGCCCTTGTTGCGGGAGGATCAAAAGCTCCTCCCCTTAACATTACACCATTGCAGGCTTGTCATCCTTCCCCCTACGATGATCTAGATTTGAAATTTGATGACCTCTTGGTTGACCAGTGTTAGGGGAGACCCTCTTCTTGATCTTTAGATTAGATGTGTGTGTGTACAGTGACTTTTTTCCCGTGATCATGCTATGTGTGTCTGGATGACCCTCGTCACCCCTGTTGGTGCTTGGATACAAGCATGGTGTTTGTGTTGTAAAATTTCCTCTATATGTATCATTATTCTTCCATGTTTTTGATGGACTTTCGACAAATTGGGGACGATGCAAAGCGTCGGGAGCATTTAGGCCTCCTTCCATGTTCACCCAATTTTTTTATCTTTTACTTTATCTTCTCATGCATTCCTCACATGGCCTGATATAGTAGGGGGTTGATGATAGTTCATCTATATACTATTATTATACTTATATATATTTATGAGCAGTTCTGACCCTGAAATATCAGGCTACCCCTATGCCTTTTATTTGTATTCTCTTTCACTTTTATTTCCCTTTATCTTTCTCTCTTTCCTTGAGTTTCCCCTTTCATGTGTGACAACGCTACTTCTACATTACTTGGTATTTAGAAAATGCATTCATTTCCAAATGAATCTTTTCTTGAAGACCCTTCATAAATTTCTTTCCTAGAATTGTATTCTCGACTTGAAACCCTAACGAAACTTGTTTCCTTCATCATGGGTTTGTAAAGAAAGGACTTGGGAACCTTCCTCTGAAGCGGGAACACCTTTGATGTTCCCCTCACATGGGGGCATATCCTTCCTTTTGAATTCCTTGATGAAGAGAACATCTTTCAAAAGGATTCCTTGATGATGAATCAATTCGAGAAATAAGACATTGGCTTTTCAACAATGTGTCCCTTGAGTGGACCCTTCCCTTTCATGTTGGGTTCCTGAGGGACCCCTTCGAAAGTTTTTATCTCTAGTAAGTTTTATGGCATCTAGCTTGGTAGCAGCTCGACTAGACTGGTTTCACACCTTCGTTTCTAGCTTGGGGACGGCCTGACTAGACCTGTTTCATATCCTTACGTCTAGCTTGAGGGCAACCCGACTAGAATTTACTTTTCAAATAGTGTGTCCCTTGAGTGGACCCCTCTTCCTTTTGAAGGGTTCCTGAATGACCCCTTTGAAAGTCTTATAGCTTAGCGATGGTCTGCGTGACTATCTATTCACTGGCCTGAGCGACCGCTTCCTGACATGTTTTATCTGTGAGTAAACATGTCATCATTTTTGACTCTATGGAGTCCCCTTTTCTTGGTCTCCCTCATCTGATATTTCTTGGGGGATACCTTCCTTCTAGGTCTACGAGTCTGTAAGGTGCTCTTCTTGGTTTCCTTCATGTGAGAGTTCTTGAAGGATACCTTCCTTGCAGGTTCGTAGGCTTGTAAGGCGCTTTCGTTCTTCAGCTTTATAGTTTTGCGAAGGTATGAAGTCCTTTTCTCATCCTGTACTTTCAGGTTCTCCAGGTCATGATTTACTTCCTCGTCAGTATAGGTATACATCTCTAACCTTACTACTCTACTTTTCCGAAGCACTCACTAGTACAAGTGCTCGCTAAAGTGGGGGTAAAATGTATAGGCGTGAATTTGTACCCCTAACGCAAATTCCCCTTTTGTACATTTCCACTTTAGAAAACCAAAGGCAGAGGCTTAATTCCACATGAGCCCATTGTTCACATCACACTTGGCACCCATTTTGAGTGTTGATTGAGGTGTTTCTATCGGGCACACCTGCGCGACGTGCAGATGTCCACACGGAGTGCTTACATTTGTAGCAGATTCCTACAGTTGGAGTTTATAGAGACGTTACACTTCCTATTGGAAGTCAAAGTGTAATGGCCTTCTTCAGCTAGCCGACCCGAATATGGTCATTTTCTTCCATTCTTCCTTCATATTCTCATTTTATTCTTTCATTTTCATCTTTTGGTCATCTCTTCACTACTCCTACACACTTGAGCAATCACTCCAAGATTTGTAGCAGCACTTCACACTCCATAGAAGCAATCTACCAATCCATCACCCCAATAGAGCGAGCGCAGGATGAATCCATTGCAGCGAAGGTTTGAGTTCTTTTCATCTTTCTCCTCCACTAGCCTTGAGCACTTTGTACGGAGGTGGTAAGCTCCTCTCATCTTCTTTATTGTTTGTTTGAGTAAGCACATACTATTTTGTAGTGTCTTTTGTATACTTTTATTGTATTCTTTTCTTTATCATAGTATTCCTATCATTGCAAAATTGGTTGTTTGTGGCGGTGGAAAAACCAAAACGGGGGTCTGACTGAGGCAAACCCCTAAACAACCCCCCAACATTTTCCCTCTTTTCTTTGTACAGGTGGAGAGATCTTGGAGCAAGCTAGCGAAAATATCATTGAGTGAGATCGTCTTTGTCACCCTTGCGGTAATCTACTTTCTTTATCACATTCGTCTTTACATTTCATATTTCTTTATCTTATTCTACTCTTCTTGAAACTCATAACTAGGTTGTTAGTCCACCTCTTAGATGTTAAGTCTTTTCTCTTTAGTTTTATGGTCGTACGGACGCCAGCATACCTGTGAGATGCCAACACGTCGCGCTGCATCCCAGAATCGTGCTTTTGTCCTCTGAAAGAGAGTTATCTAAGACATAGAGTTGAATCTAAAGATCGACTCACCTAGTCTCTTTTTAGCTCTCGTATTTGTAGAGTGATCGAAGGACCCATAGTTCTCATCATTCTCATCCCGCCTATCTTAACCTTCCTTTAAACTGAGGTAAGTTAGGGAAGCCATACTGCTCTTGGCCTTTCGTGACTTGGGGCCTTGCAGAAATTGGTCCCCCTCTCTTACAGTGATTTGATGTACTATAGTATAGTAAACCTACCCAAAAAATAATGAAATATTTTGCACATGATAATTTAATATCCATAATTTAGGAAGTTCAATGTAGGAGATTGGGTGTTGTTGTTTGAATATAAGTAAACATGTAGCTCAAGATAAAAATTTATAGCTATTGGTTAGGTCCTTATGATGTAAGATAGGTTTTTGAGAATGTTGTTTTACATTTAATGTCAATATATGTGGATACCAAAAAACACTAATGAATGGGTATTGACTATGCCTATATCATTGTGTGACCTCTAAGGAGAAATTTAGTTAAAAAAGTATCTTAAAAAAAATCGTGCGAAGGAGTCTTATTATTCTATCACAAAAAGCCTCTAAAAGTATGTGGCAATTTTGAATAAATGACTGTTAAAAATAGAAATAGAATCTATTCTTCAAAAAATTGGAGGGAAATAAAAAGTTGAAAACTAGAAAATGGTATCTTTACTCTTGGTAGTATTAATCTAGAGCCTTCATATTTATCAATCCTAATTCTACTATAATCTACACAACTTTATAACATTAAATTTTAACACTCCAAAGTTCACCTTCTATTATTTCTATAGAATTCACTTTTCTTCTTCATCACTCTAGAACCCTTTTTTAGCTTATGTTATTTAGAGTTAACTCTTAGCATCTCCACTTTAGAGTTCAACTTATTTATCATTTAGTTTCACTTCCAAATTTATTTCTCTATATTTTACCCTTGTTTCATTACTTTAGTGTTTATTTCTCTTCATCATTGAATATCCTTCCCTTAAAAAGAGACTCTAGATATTCCCTTCCATAAAAATCTCTAAAAACACCATTTAATAAAAAGTATAAATCCAATATTCCAACACAGAATGGAGTCTCTCTTTTATAAAAACTTTGAGGATTATTTTTGAGTAATAACTACACAGTCTCCATTAGAGCTATGACTTTACCATTATTCTAGAATTAGCTACTAGTACATTGATTTGGAGTTTTTTTTTTACTCTTCACTCTAAATTCCTCTTTTTCATCGATTTAGATTTTATTTCATTTCACCGCTTTATATTCCTTTCCTTACTTTATTGCAATGGATTTATTCCATTTTACAACTATAGAGCTCTTTTAAGCAATAACTCTAGAGATCTTATTAGAAATAAATGTAGATATATTTTTATAAATAACTTTAGAAATATTTTTAGCAATAACTTTAAATTATTTTTTAGTTATAGCTCTAAGTATTCCATCAACACTAAATTTATAAATTTCTTCCATGATAAATCTAAAAATTTCTTCAACAATAGCTCTAGAGATTTCTTTAGTAATGAATCTAGAACCTTCACTTAAACACATCTTTAGATCATTCACTTCAACAAAACTTAAAATTCATCAATTTAATAGTAACTCTAGATTCTATTTTCTCTAAATGTTTCTCTTAGTTTTCCATGCTAACAATCACCCCTATATTCATAATAAAAATCTCATGTACAATTATCTCTTTATATCCTAGACTACATTCTATAAACTTTAAATTCATATATCTTCACTCTTAACACACATATCTTCAATCTTAACATAAATATTGGCATGATGATTCATGGGAAAATAAATGTATGTCTGGGTACATATCCTATTTTTATTATTAATTATATTTATAATTTCCTTTATCTTTAAATAAATCCACTTAAGTACCCCAATTTATAAATTGTCCACATGTTCATCTAGCCCATTAAAACAAGTACTCACAATTTATCAAACTAATGATTACTTCTAAATGCTTATATGTGGGAAAAGTAATTGCAATACACAAATTTAATAATTTAAAATTTAAATGCCTTTCTCATCATGTGTGCCAATTGATCATTCTATGTATTTAATAATAATGTCATTATTTTTTAATTACCTTATCACACTCTATAGTCTTTCATACTAGTCTTTGTTGCATTTTTTTATTTCTTTCTCACACAAAAAAAAAAACTATCATCATAAATTTTCTTGCTCTTTAATGTTATCAAGATCTCATCACCTTTCCATTTAAAGTAGAAGATGAGATAGAAATGAAAGGTAGAAAAAAAAATTATGAAGCCTTTTCTTGAGATAGAGAAGGTTACAAATTTTTTTAAGGTGGTAAGGCATATGAGATTCCTATCAAAGTTTGAAGAATATAATGATGATATATTTGAGGTTTCATCTAATATTTGGCAAATCTCACTCCATTCTCAATAGAAAAAATTAAACTCTTTCCACCTTGACTTCCATTGCTAGGTTTTTTTAGAAGGATGTGATTTATTTCACTCTGAGTGGATTTCATATGATAAATTAATTTACACCTTCCATAGGGAAGTTGAAATAATACCCAATATAGTCTTTGTGAAGATAACAAGGAGAAATTAAATTAATTGCTTAAGGAAAAATTATAGAGCCTTGGTAGAATACTATAATGTTGATATTTAAATATTTTGTGTGTGAGTCCCAATATGGTGTTAGACACACAATAAAACTGAGAGGGGGGGTGAATCGGTTGTGCAGTAAAACATCAAACCCTCATTAACATTCAAACCTTTATTAGCCTTCAAACCCTTAATCAAAATTAGCATGAATGTAAACAAATGAAATGACAACACATCAACAATCATAAACAATCTAAATGAAAGATTTATGTGGAAACCCCAAGAAGGTAAAAACCACAATGAGGATTAGCTCACAATATATATGAATAGAAACACTAAATACAATAGGCTCACTATTGGAGGGCTCACTACCCAAAGGACTCGTTGTCCAGAAGAAAAGAAAGAAGGGCTCACTGTCCAGATAGAAGAAGAAGAGAAGAAGTTTATTACAAAGAGATACACTATCTCAAAGCAATAGGAGAATCCACCACAACAACTTTACACCATCCACAACCTTCAGCTCACTACTTTCAACAACTTCTAGCACACTGAAAATGTAGACACCTTCTGCTCACTACTTCTGGTATCCTTAATCGTTTAATCCCACACTCAAATCACAACACTTGATCATATTTGCATCATCACATACTTGTACAACATCTCCAACAATTAATCTTTCTTATATATCCTCTATGACCTTAGAAACATTCTCTAGGTCGGCCTTAATGAAATGTATGCACCTCAAATGTGCAACCACCAAATAGGTCAGCACCAAACACCTCCGTGATGGAAAGAGATGAAGGCAGACCACACAAAGGGTTAACTAGGACCCAAATCTACACTAACACACTACACCATTCTTCCACAATCAATGAATAATATTTGCACGCAACACCAACATGCTAGGTCTGACAAACTGACATAACACTAATAGGAAACCACATTAACACCTCTCCTAGTCTAGAAACAACTTGCAAACAACTTAGTAATATTAAAAAACATTCTGAAATATTTCAAAGACAACATAATATCCAACAATACTGATGCAACCACATACAACTGAAGAACATTATCATCCAATGCAACTAGTCAAACTACCACAAGCAACAACTTATGAATTCAACCACACAAAACAACTAAACACCAAAACATCCAAGGAGAAGTGGATACAAATAATATGAGCATATTCCCAAATCCACAAGATGAGAAACCTCAATACGAACAAATGTAGAGCAATTCCATTTCTCCTAAACAACCTTATTCACAGTCCACACACTAGTGAACACATCTTCCACTGTCGCACGATCCAGAACCTAAAACTCTAGATATAGAACCTATGAACACCTCTTATCATCATATCCAAACGACACAAGCATATCTCAATATTGAATAAATACAGAGCACAATACAGAACACCTGTGTTAGAAACCAAGATCAGACATGCAAACCTAAACACCTTCCACAAAAGAGAAAAACAATGAAAAAGCAAAGCTTTGCATGAAATGTGCAAATTAATATTATTCAAAATTAAGATATTACAATGAGATGATTTGTTTTATAAAAGCAATGTATGCAACCCTAATGTTGACCTAAAAACAGCTCAACTAAATAAAGCTTACTTATTAATTAAGTAAACTAATTATTACCTAAGCAAAACCTAAGTAAAGTTATGCAAGTGTAATTAAATATTAATTCCACTAACACCCCCCATAAGTGCAACTTAGGAAGACTAGATAAGCATGCACCTAAAACTAAGATGAATGCAAGAAAGCATGAATGGGTCCTGGCAACTAGGCTTGATCAGGTACCCATGTACAAATGCAATAATGATGTAGAGATGGAAAAACCCAGTGGGACAAACCCCCCCTACAATAAGATGACTGTTGCAAAGAAGCACTGGAAAAACATTGTGGAGTAACACTGGAATCGCAATCCGGCAAGCAAGGAAAGATACTTCTATCTACAAGAAACCATATTGGAATCATAATGATGCAACAACAGACCCAATGCCACAGAACACTCGAACACACCAAATGGGAATAACCCTGGAATCCATAAAGCACAATAGATAAAATGATGATGACAGAATCTAGAAGCCGTGAATCTCAATGCCGATGTCAAACTGAGACAAAAACTCTTCCATGGGAACAAGTACCATACAAACTCTGTAACATTAACCACAAATTTAGTGGCTCTCAAACTGAGATGGATCTGATGTGGATCATTAACCATAGTCTCTCAATCTAAAGTGTGAACCGATATGAATCTGATATGTGTCAAGCTAAGACAAAATATGGCCAAAAGAAACTAAGAAACCAGATTACAACCCATGCAAGTTGCCATCAAAACAAGATGAAGATCAAAGTGCATGCACACTCTAATCAGATTATTATTCAAGAAACCCCCCTGGTGGAACTTTATTCATTTATTAAAATTTACCCAATGATTGCAAAAGGAGTGAATTCTTAAACATGCATTAAAAAAAAAAAAAATAGACCTCAGATCTATGTAGAGGACTGAACCAGCTTTCCAATGCCACAAAAATGGCGAAAAAGGGATCACCGAGTCAAAAGATATGCCCTCTAGAGTGAAAATAACAACATCTGAGTTCAAGGACCTAAAAAATAAAATTGGAGCAAAATCAAGAAAATAACCTGTACCAAAAAAACAGGCTCGGAACCAGCTTTCCAACAATATCTTATTTGCCAAAAACTGACTCCATACGCAAAAGTTATGCCCGATTTGGTGAAAGTGCTCCAGAATGGCCAATTTGCCCTACAGGCAACCCAGGGGGCTAAAAAAAATTTGGCCCCTGGTCCTGTGCGAGACCAGGGGCTGGCAGACAGGGGGCTGGGGCAGAGTCCCTGGTCTGCCATATGACTGATGGAGGTGCTAAGGTTGGTGCCAAGGGGTTGGGGCAGAGCCCTCGGTCCTCAATAGGACTGAGCGAAGAGTGTGCAGGCCCACGGGGGCTAAATGAGGCTGGCGGAGCTAGAGGTTGCGTTACTGACCGGACCGGCGGGCGGGTGGCCACTCGGCGGCGATGTCCATTTGAACTAGTAGCATGAATATTGATGCGCTTTTTTTATTTTTTAAGTTTTTTTTTTTTTTTCATGAAAAAACTTGCCTCAAAATGTGTGATGGGGAGGTCGTACAGCCTCCCTAGCAAAAAAAAATTGCCCTCTGAACCAACTTCCCCAAAATCGATGAAACAAAGGGCGATCTTAGGGTTTTGGGGCACTGCGAATGCGATGGCAGTGTCTGTTTTGCTCTAAAATACTCTGAAAAATAGGCTACCTCCAGAGCTTCCAAAAAAACACCGAACTTAAAACCCTCACAGATCTAGCAAATGATGACCAAAATCTGCAAAATAAAATTCAATCCTAACTTTTTCTAGCGCTCTGAATCCAATGATAAAGCCCAATCTAATCCAAAACGTTGCATAGATGAACTCAAAGCATAAAATCCTCGAGGAATGCCAAATGAACTCTGCAATGATTTTCTCCAGAATTTGAGAAGGGGTTGCATGTCAAGGCTTTGATACCATGTTAGAAACTAAGATCACCTGCATTCAATCACCTGTCACATGCAAAAGACATGCAGAACCAAAGAAATTTTTTTGTAAATCTCAAAGTAAAAATGCATTATTGAGAATCAATTATTACAAAGAGATCAATCCTTTTGAAGGAGAACAAAAAACCCTAAAAGGGAAACCCTAAATGAAACCCTAGTGTGCACACTTAATAATTAATCAGTTATTAATGTGCCTAAATTTAGCTTAAGCAACTAAAGGAATAAGTGACTTATTTAATTAACCATTATGATATAATTAATTAAGTATAATAACTTATTACTCGAACACCCCCCCTTAAGATGAACTTAGGAAGAAGCTAAAACACTAGAAGAAGATGCATGAAAGCAAAAATGGGTCCCGACAACTAGGCCTGATCAGATACCCATTTACAAATGCAAGAAAGAGGTAGAGAAGGAAAACCCAATGGAAAAAACCCCCTACAATGAGACGACATGCTGCAAAGAAGCACTGGAAGAGCACTGTAAAGTAACACTGGAACCGCAATCTAGCAAGCAAAGAAAGATACTTTTGTCTACAAGAAACCATATCAAAATCATAATGATGCAACAGTAGACCCGATGCCATGGAACACTCGAAAACTCCAAACGAGAACAACCCTAGAATCTATGAAGCAGTAGTCAATTATTGAATGAATGTGATACTGAAATGAAGTGCAAAGATGCAAGGTGCACTCTCCCAACTGCCAAAACATCCAAGTAATCTCCAAAACACCCATCGGACCAAATCTGGATTAACGATAAACCTGAGATAGATACAAAAAAAAGTGCATGGACAGCAACATAGAGCTCCTCAATATCTTTCCAATGCCGCAAAGATAGCGAAAATTGGAGATCGTGGCAAAAATTTATGAGCTCAGAAGCATAAAAAAACATCTGACTTCAAACAACAATAAATGTAGATAAATAGAAAAATACTGTAAAATAAACTACGCCATAGGAAAGTGCTCAGAACTAGATTTTTGGCGATATCTCGTTTGCCCAATTTCGATACCGTATGCCCAAGTTATGCCAAAAAGAAAAAAAATTCTCCTTTAGGGAAAATCAGGGTTAGGAGGGGGCAAAAGAGCGTCGTGCGGACGTTGATGTCATGCTGACGTCATTCGTTCACGAGCATAAATTTGACGGCCATCTGGCCGTTGCGACGAAAAATTGACCCCCTGCATAAAAAATTATGGGACATGGTCACCCATGTGACTAGCGCTGGGCGCTGGGAGTCCGACTAGGGGCTGGGCGCATAGCACCCGGTCCCCCATGTGACCGTGGACTGCACTGGAGGGCCTGCAGGGGCTGGCAGACCGGCGATGGTGCATAGTGGAGCCATCGATGGCGGTGGCCTCCCGATGGTTGGCTAGTGGTCACCGGGTGGCGGGATGATTTGTGTGGATGATGCAAATTTTATTTTTTATCTTTTATTTTTTTAAAAAAAATGAGCCTCAGAATGCATGCTAGGAGACCGTACGATCTTCCTGGCAAAATATTTTTGCCTTCGAAATTAACTTCTCATAAATCGACCAAATGACAGGTGTTCCTAAGGTTTTGGGCCATTGCGAACGCGATGGTGACCTCCATTTGAGCCCAAAGTGGCCCAAAAAATCAGCTACTCCCAGACCTTGCAAAAAAGATGCCTGTGGAAACCCTTGTACTTGAAACTCATTGAAAGGCCATATCTTCATATCACAAACAGGCAGTTGTAGGTCTAAAGCTCCGATACCATGTTAGAAACCAAGATCAGACATGCAAACCTAAACACCTTCCACAAAAGAGAAAAACAATGAAAAAACAGAGCTTTGCATGAAATGTGCAAATTGATATTATTCATAATTAAGATATTACAATGAGATGATTTGCTTTATAAAAGAAATGTATGCAACCCTAATGTTGACCTAAAAACAACTCAACTAAATAAAGCTTACTTATTAATTAAGTAAACTAATTATTACCTAAGCAAAACCTAAGTAAAGTTATGCAAGTGTAATTAAATATTAATTACACTAACAACCTATTTGTCACACTATATGATAGGCCAAAACTAGTGGTAAAGAGTAAAGAAAGATTTCAGCTCGGTCTAAGAGTGTCAACCCGGGGATCATAGCTTGCAAGAAGTGTTGTGGCAATATACCTAAGGGAGGAAATCAATGAATCAAGTGGGGATGAAATGCAGCTAGAACACACATAAATTTCCTAGTGAAAATCTAGTCCAAACTTCTTATTCTGCCTTCCTGTCAAAAATGCGATAGGAACTGTTAATAATCTGTGATGGGAGTAGCAATGACAAGAATTATTATAGACAACAACAACCTCTTTTATAGATCAGAATAGAACTTGCACTGTATGCTTCAAATAAACACACCAACATCGACAGAATATCAACATCTAAAATGATTATCCAATGAAGATCAATTTTAAACCAACTTGTAAATAAAATGCAAGAAATTAATTCACACAGAAATAAAATATAACAGAAAATTAAATTACACAGACTATAAATTCTAACTATTTCAAACATGCAACAACCTCACCGAGCATTCCAAGAGTGGGCCCTTCCTCTGGTTCACATGGTGAGTGGAAATAAAATGCCTCTCTACGTTGGACAAATCAGTAGAACACTATTTTATTTCACAAAAATAATACAGAAAATCTGCTATAAGAGTGTTGATCAAATTTTATTAAAGTCTATCTATGTTCATCTTCTTTTGGGCTGATATTACATATGTATTTATAGCCCATGACTACAAAAACTAATATCTAAAATAGTGTAAACAAAATAACTTATTTTGGCATGTGGCCAACAAAAGAATGGTGTATATGTAATCTTGGTCGCAACAATAAATCAGAAAACATCGTCTTTAAAAACCACCTGTATCTTTCTGCTCCTTCATTTTTTGAGGATTTTGTCACATGAAAACTTAATTGGGCCCGTTTTGGACAAAACCCATGTTTTATATTTTCGAGATTTGTCTTCATTTGCTCGCAAATTACAATGCAAAACTAGCAAAAAATATCTAGCACGGATTTCCTCATTTATTCCATAAGAATAAAACATGTGGAGCCTTGACCGATTGCATCTCTATTTGGAAATAACCATGATTTCTTGTACTTATTCAAATTTAGCAGTAAAGGGTAACTAACGCCACCTTGGATGATGATGTCATCTTTTAAAAAGATGACAGAAATAAATTGTTGGTTAGAAGGTAATACACAGAAGTTCCTGACCAGAAAATGACAGGAAGACATTTTGCATAAAATGTGACAGGAAGTTCTTCTAATCAACATGTTGCAAGTTGTATTCCTCAAGTCTGAAAACCACAATGCTTATTAGTAAAGACAACCAATCATTAATTTCCATATTTTATCCAAAACTCTATTAAATACAACTTATACATATTTAATCATATGCAACATAAATGGGAAAATAGTATGATATGGAATGAAAATGGAATGTGGAAGTGGGTGTGAAGGTATATGAAATAAGCTAAAATATGACATAATTGGCTCTCATCACTATATACTCTTTAAGCAAATTTTCTCAAAATTAGTTGGAAACCAAGTGACTATGTTGCATCTGTAACATCACAAACACCTTCTCATCACAACCACAACATCTACAACACCTTCTAAGAACCACAACCATACTACCACACTAGATGTTGACATGCATAGGCACTTTCTCATCACAGCCACACTAGATGTTGACATCAATGATAACACTAATGACAACATAGTGTAACAATCTCCCCCTTTGTCATTGATGGCAACACCAACTAAAAAACCATAAAAAAGAAAACTCTATATCATCAACTCTTTAGTAGCTCTCCCCTTACTGGAACATTTCTTATAGACAACACGCAATCTCTACACACTGTCTCTCTCCCTTGCACTATGTTTTTTCAACCATATTTCTCCCCCTTTTTCATCCATGGAAAAGGACAACACCTATAAGAAACTCTTATCTCCATAATAATGACACTACTTTCTCCCCTTGACTGCACCAACCAAAAACACCACTACCTTCTCCCTTGAGAGGTAGCCTCCATTAGTCCAAAACAAAGAATAAATATTGAATTTCTCTACTAGATTGATACACAATATTATGCATATAGTTGAAGGAAGGAGGGGTAATGACCCCTAGCTTCTGCTAGAGATACTCAAATATATATTTTGGAAGAGCCTTTGTGAATATATCTGCAACTTGATCCTTCATAGGCACATATTCTAGCTTAACTTCATTCTCAACAACATTCTCTCTTAGAAAGTGATACCAGATTGAGATATGCTTTTTCCTTGAATGCATTACTAGATTTTTTAAGATATTGATAGTACTTGTATTATCACACAAGATAGAAATAGGTTCATCATAGGATACCTGATATCCTTTAATGTTTTCTTCATCCATAATACCTGTGTGCAACAAGATGTTGCATCAATATACTCTACCTCTACAGTAGATAATGATATTGAATCCTTCTTCTCGCTTAACCAAGAGACCAATCTATTTCCAAGAAAGAAATCACTTACACTTGTACTTATTTTGTCATCCACACAACTTTCCCAATCCGCATATGTATAAGCACTCAAGGAGAATTCAGTATCCTTAGAATACCATAGACCATAGTCTAGAGTGCCCTGCAAATATCTTAATATCCTCTTGACTACTACCACATGTGATTCTCTAAGATCTTCTTGAAATCTTGCCACAAGACATACTACATGCATGATATATGTTCTAGTAGCAGTTAAGCACAATAGTCCACCAATCATTGATCTATACATGCTTTGATCTGTCTTAGGAGATTCATCATTCTTACTTAAATTACAACTATAATCATGGGAGTCCATACCGGTTTGGAGTCCTCCATTCCAAACTTCTTCAACATTTCCTTGACATATTTTGATTGTGAAAGGAATATACCTTTTTTTGGCTGAGTGATTTGTAGCCCAAGGAAGAAATTCATCTCCCAAACATTGAAATTTAAAACTCAATTTACATATCTTATACAAACCTTTTACACATTGCCTCATTTCCTCCAAAATTTATGTCTTAAAAATAAACAGACACAATTAGGATTTGATCTCCATCAACTTTGAAGTAAATATTATTATATTCAGTACCATTTTTGAATCCCTAGATTGCAATAAGTACCTGTCCAATCTTGCATACAAGGCTCTAGGATCTTGGTTGAGTCCATACAAGGATTTCTTCAATTTGTAGACCATATCAGGATCTTCTGATAACTGAAATCCTCTTGGTTGTTCAATGTATACCTCTTCTTCTAACTCAATATTCAAGAATGTAGACTTAACATCCATCTAATATGCCTTGAAGTCTTTATGTGCTACAAAGGCCAAAAAAATCCTAATGGACTCCATTCTTGCCACAAGAGAAAATGTCTCCTCAAAATCTGTTCTTTCTACTTTTGAGTAGCCCTTACACACAAGCCTAGCCTTGTTTCTGACAACTTCTCCATTTTCATTCAACTTGTTCCAGAAAACCCATTTGGTTCCTATCACATTTTTGTTTCTTGTCCTTGGAACTAGTTCCCATGTATGATTCTTCTTAGTTTTCCTCAACTCTTCTTCCATAGCTTTGGTCCAATTTTTATCCTTGCATGCTTCACTCATTGTTTCAAATTCCACTTTAGAGAGTATACACAAGTTTACTTATTCCTCTCTCATAGTAGCTTTTCTTCTTGTCAACACACCTTTTCTCTATTGAATGAACAAGATAACTAAGAGGGGGTGTGAATCAATTATAGCAAATTAAAACATCAAAACCCTCAACAATAATCAAATCCGCAAGTATTCATTGAACCCTTATTCTGTTAAAGTGACTAATCATGAAATGTGGATAACAAAAACTGAAATAGCAATACCATACATAAGAGAACACCAAATTTATGTGGAAAACCCTATGAGAGAAAAACCATTGCAAGGATCAGCTCACAATATAAGTAATTGCAAAATTAGTACAAGGGCTCACTACTAGAATAGGACACACTGTCGAAAAAGGCTCAATGTTAGGTCTCATTGCCACAAAAAGAAACAAAAGAAGATAGAAGAGAAATGTAACATAGATAACATATTCTCAATGCAATAGAGAATCCACCACAAATTCTCCAACACTTTCACAACCTTGCATGAAATATTGCAGACATATTTAGCTCACTGCATTTAGGAATCCAACACTTTCTGCTCTACTCAAATTCGCATCTATACTTCTATAATTTTCATCACATTCATCACTCACATTTATCTTGCATCTATCTTGCCTCTCTCTTGCATCTTACAACATCACTCTTATTTATATCATCCTCAACCTTGAAAACCTTCTCCAAGGTTGGCAACTATCTGTTACATTTAAAATTTCAAATTAGGTTGACACCCAAACATTCCTGCAATGGATAGGAATGAAGGTAACCCAAATAAATCCTTAATTAAGACTCAGATAAATCCTAAAACACCTCAAGATGCTTTCATAAACTTTGCATGTAGTGTTAACACCAAGTTGGCCAATACCCATGCTAAACACCATAAAACATTAAGTACACACTTCCTTAAATCAATATGAAACTTCCAGGTCCAAAAAATCACTTGAATACGATCTATAATAATCCATGAACCATTTGAGATCCAAAAAAGACTTCATCCAAACTCACATCATAGAAATAATTCAACCCAGAATATTTGGTTGACCTTATTCACACACTGGCACGTGAAACACACATTGTACTATGGCAAATCAAGTGAAACCTTGAATTTTGAAAGATACAAACATTATAAGCAACTTCCCATATCTACATAACCTAAAGCCAAACTACAAGAAATGCAAAGCAAATACATTTCTCCCACACCACAAAAATACCTTTGAAAAACTGGTTCACACACTAGTGAAAATATCTCACTTTGCACAGGATCCAAAAACCCAAATTCTAGACAAAACAACTAATGACAACCAAGAAAAGAATATCAGATTCGCACGGGAATAGCATCAACACAAAAGAAGCATGGAGCACATCCCATAGCATGTTTTGAACACTTGTACAAAATTTTCTTCTTTGTTTATCAAATTTTCTCAAAAGCACTTGGAAACCAATTACCAGAGACATCATCTCAGCATATTAATTCATTCCACCACATCTCTAGACACTATAAATATAGTCCCATGTACTCACAACATTTCCTCAATATATCAACTACACATGCACAACCTGTAACAACTTGTTTTCCTCTTTTTCACAATTTTCTCAATATCCTCGACATCTTCATCATGCAACCAAATTCCTCAACACATAGTGGGTATCAATGACAACACCAACCTGTTGACATCCTATTGAAATAAAAAACAACACACTCATACTTGCAAAAATCTCCCCCTTTGTCATTGATGGCAACACATGATGTGAAAAACCATCAAAGACAACACAACTCTGAACATACTTCTTTATGATTTCTTTTTCTCTCCCCTTGTGTAGATAAACGTTTTCACATGATTCTTTCTCCCCCTTTGACATCAATGGAAAAGGATAAAATGTTTTGCATTTTTCTCCCCCTTTGAAACTGAACCAAGATACTTGCTCTGAATATTCCCCTTAGGAGTACACCCAATTGAATCAGTAACTTTGCATATTGACAACATTCTTTACTACAACAATGAAAACACATGACACTACCTACTCCCCCTAAGAGGTAGCCACGAACATCAGTCTAGAAAAGAGATGAATCCATAGATACACTGGACTGATGGATCTCCATATGCATATAGTTCAAAGGAGGGGTAATAACCCCCAATCTCTCTCGAAGATACCCAAAAGTATCCTTAGGAAGAGCCTTAGTAAATATGTCAACAATCTGATTCTTTGTAGGTACATATTCAAGCTTCACCTTATTCTCCATAACCTTCTCTCTCTGAAAGAGATACCTAATTGATATATTTTGTGTCCTTGAATGCATCACTTAATTCTTTGAAATGTTAATTGCGCTTATATTGTCACAAAAGATAGATATAGGCTCATCATACACTACTTTGATATCCTTCAATATTTATCTCACCCACAATACTTATGTGTAGCAAGATGTTGTTGCAATATACTCAGCCTCTATGATGGATAAAGAAATTGAATCTTGCTTCTTACTTAGCCATGCGACCAATCTACATCCAAGAAATAATGCACCACCACTTGTACTTTTCATGACATCAAAATAACCATCGCAATCTACATTTGTGTAAGCACTTAATGTGAAATCAATATCCTTGGGATACCACAAGTCATAATCAATAGTGCCTCTTAAATATCTAAATATCCTCTTCATTGCTGCAACATTTGTTTCTTTAGGATCTTCTTGAAATCTAGCCATAAGAAAAGCTACATGCATGATATTCGATCTAGTAGTAGTTAGGTATAACATTCCATCAATCATAGATCTATATTTTCTCTAATCAGTCTTAGGTGAATCATCATCTTTGCTCAATTTGCAACCAACCACCATAGGAGTAGATACCAATTTGGAGTCTTCCATTCCAAACTTCTTCAACATACTTTGATTGTGAAATGAAAATATCTTTATTTATTTGATTGATTTGTAACCCAAGGAAGAAATTCATCTCCCCAAACATTGACATCTCAAACTCTTTCTGCATCTCTTCATAAAATTTCTTACACATAGCTTCATTGCCTCCAAAGATAATATCATCCACATATACAACCACTGTCAATATTTTGTCTTCCTCAATTTTAAAGTAAAGATTACTATCTATGGTGTCTTTACTGAATCCTTTTTGTATCAAATATTTGTCCAATCTTGCATATCAAGCTCTGGGAGCTTGCTTCAATCCATATAATGCCTTCTTCAATTTTTACACCATATCTAGTTGATCTAACAACTGAAATCCTTTTGGTTGTTCCATATAAACCTCTTCTTCCAATTCACCATTCAAGAAAGCAGGCTTCACATTCATCTGATAAACTTTAAAGTCCTTGTATGTTGCAAATGCCAAAAACATCCTGATAACTTCCATCCTAGCCATCAGAGCAAATGTTTCCACAAATTCTATTCCTTCCACTTGTGAATAACCCTTATATGGAAGCCTTTCCTTATTTCTTACCACTTCTCCATTCTCATTTAGTTTGTTTATGAATAACCACTTAGCTCCAATTATGTTCTTGTTTGATGGTCTAGGAACCAATTCCCAAGTCAAATATTTCTCAATCTGCATAAGTTCTTCTTCCATGCCTTCATCCAATGTTCATCTTTGCATGTGTCACTCATTTTTTTAGGTTCAACTTTAGAAAGTAAGTACATATTTACCTCAACTTTAGCATCCCTACTTCTTGTCAATACTCCTTTCCTCTTGTCTCCAATAATCTATTCTTTAGAATGATTCTTTTGCACATACTTAGGGGTCTTTTCTGGAGCTTCTTACTCTTCATTTTATACTTCTTTTTCTTCAATTTTTTCTTCTTATTTGCAATCAAATTCATCTGACACTTATCCATCTACTACAATTGAATTCTACAAATTTTCATCAACCTTAACATTTGTACTTTCAACAATATTTCTCAACCTTTTGTTGTAACATCTACAAGCTTTGTTTTAGTGGAATATCCAAGATACTTTCATTAGACCTTACATCAAACTTTCCTAATTTTTATTCATCTCTTTTGATATAACACTTGCTTCCAAATACTCTAAAGTACTTGTCGGAAGGAATCCTTCCATACTACAACTCATAGGGAGTCTTTGTGTTGTTAGCTTTGACTTGAACTCTATTAAGTATGTAAATAGCAATATGAATTGCTTCTCTCTAGTAGACTTCTGGTAGGTTTTTTTTTTTCATCATAGTCCTAGCAGCTTCTTGAACAATCTGGTTTTTCCTTTCAACCACTCCATTCTACTGAGGAGTTCTTGGAGTAGACAAGTGCCTCATTATTCCATGAACTTCACAAAATATGTTAAACTCATTGGAGGTGAATTATCCACCTCTTTCAAACCTAAAACATTTTATTTTCAAATCCATTTCATTCTCAACCATATCTTTAAATGCTTTGAATCTATCTAGTGCATCAGATTTCTCTCTAAGAAAAGTAACCCATGTTATTCTAGAGTAATCATTAATCAAAAGCATAAAATACCTATCACCTTGAATACTTCTCACCCTTGTAGGACCACAGGGATCTGTATGTATTAATTCTAGTAGTCTGGTAGCAAATTGTTCCTTTCCTTTGAAACAACTCCTTATTTCCTTTCCAAACTGACAATTCTTGTACATAGCATTGATAGGATTTGTGATTCTTGGTAGGTTTCTCACTACATGAACCGAACTGATTATAACTAAATTATCAAATTTCATGTGACACATCCATTGGTGCCATAACCACCTATCATTAATCTAAGACATAAAGTAATGACCATCAGCACCCTTAAGCTGATAGAAATTTTCATTTGTCCTCTTACCAACAACAATCATAGTTCCAGATAATTTTTTGATCTCACATCTTTCATCCTTAAACACAAGATTATATCCTTTGCTAAAAAAATTTTGAACACTCAAAAGATTATTCCTTAAATCTTTAACATAGTAAACATCTTTAGTATTATTCTTTCCATCAAAATTGATTGAACCTATTCCACAAATCTTAGCTCTTATATCATCTCCAAATTTAACTAATGCTCCATCATACTTTTCAAGTTTAACAAACTTACTCTTTTCTCTAGTCATGTGATTAAAATAGCCATTGTTAACAACCCAGTAGTTCTTATCCTGTTTAACATGAAAAGAAAAAACCAAAGTACCTTCAACCTTCTCCAGAATACTTTCCTTCACACAAATTTTAGAGTTAGCAGAAGTATATTCATCCTTTAAATCCAATAAGAAGAATTCATTTTCATCAACATCTCCATAATCAGATTCATCATTAGAAATACCAAGATCTTCTTTGATATTGTTGAAGATAGATAGCTTCGGTCAAATAGTATCATGTGGATATGTCATGATAGTATCTCGTGGACATTTTGATAGATATCATGAGACTTGATATTAGTTGAATATCATTATGATCCTTATGAGATAATCATGGTGGATAAATATATCCGTGGATATGCCATGAATTATTATGGTAGACATCATTAGACTTGATGTCAGTGCACATACCATAATGAAGATGTGTTATGAAGAATGTCATGTGACTTGACACTTTAAGAAGCATTTCCATATCTTCTGATATCATGAGTAAAGGTGATATCACTATATATACTTGGTTGAAGTTATCTTCCCTAGCTAAGAGGGAGTGTTGAAGATAGATATCTTCAGTCAAATATAAATGATGATTGCATTTATGCATCATCATCATTTATATCAGATCGCTTCATCCAAGCATAGTTCAAAATATATTTTTGAGGATATAATTCGTATAAATCATATCGAACTTAATATGATCGCCATTTCTAATTGATTAAGTTTGGTTGACTAAATGTTAAGGGACACTAACTTAGACACATCCCATGAGAGACACGTCTCATGAGACGCGTCTTCCTTGAGACGTGTCTCTCTTAACTCGGGACGTGACTCCCCCTCTATATTTAATAGAGTTCAAATCCTCAAAGCAAAATATCAAAATTAATAAATGTTCTGCAATTGAGCATTCATAGGAAGAGAAGAATTTCAAACGTAGTTTTCCTAATAAAGAAAATTAAGACATAGTTTTCACATCTACTTAACAATCATAGTTCATCATCTTGAATTTGATCTGGCTGATTTGATTAATTTAACATGGTATCAGAGCCACGTTGAGAAAATCTGAATCAAATAAAAATATCAGATTATTTAGAAAATTGTATTTTTTTGGAAATCAAATACACATTACATTCTTCATAATGTCAAGTGTCATCAGATTTGAGGATCGTCTTGAAGGTGAAAACAACTTTACTTCATGGAAGTTCATAATCATGATGATTCTGAAAGAAAATAAGTTAGACTCATTTGTGAAAGAAAACAAAATAGAACCAGAGAATGATCCAGAGAAATCTCAATGGATTGAGAATGATGAGAAAACTATGAAAATTATAGTAGATGTAGTTAGGGACCATATAGTACCTATCCTATCTAAACATGAGACTGCATATCAAATGTTTAAATCCCTTGAGAAAACCTTTGAAATAAACAACACCAGTAGGACCCTTGCTCTAAAGAAGCAACTCAATCATGTTCAAATAAACAAGGGAGAATCCATTAATGTTTATTTCATGAGAATCAATGAATTAATAAATCAACTATCAACAGTCGGGCATCAAATTGATAGCAAGGAGTTAACTCTAATAGCTCTAGGTGGCCTACCAAACTCATGGAGTCATTTGTTCAAGGAATAAGTGCAAGATCAAAACTTCCTAAATTTGATAGACTAAGAATAGATTGCATACAAGAAGAAACAAGACTAATGACAAAAGAAAACAAATAGAAAACCATAGATGAGGATATTCAGGTGCTAAATACAAATTCTCATAATAAAGGTAAAAAGAAAAACTTCAAAGAAAAGAAAAGAATAATTCTTATGGAAAGGGACCATTCAAGAAAAGGAAAGACATCTCCCAAATTCAATGTTTCAGATGTGATCAATATGGACACTATGTAATGAAGTGCCCTAATAGAACAAAACAACACACATCCTTTTCTAAAGTTAGAAACACAAATACAAAACATGACTCTGAGAAATTTGTCTTCTACTCAACACTATCAAGTCAAGTATCAAACAAAGTAAATAATTGGGTAATTGATAGTGGTTCATCTAGGCACATCATAGGGTTCAAAGAACACCTAGATACTATGAAAGAAGAAACTGACGAAGAAGTGACTATTGGGGATGATTCTGCACATCCAGTAAAAGGGGTTGGAACTTGCACCATAAATTTGAAATCTGGCCTCTCTCTACAACTCACTGGAGTATTGTTTGTACCAGGAATAAAAAGGAACCTAATATCCATTTCTTCTCTTGAAGACAATGGATATAGGGTTACCTTTATGGATGGAAAATTTTTGGCATGGCCAAAGAACTCCACTATAAAGAAAGCTCAAACTATAGGTGTAAGACAAGGATATCTCTACAAACTATGCACAGATTCTAAACAAGCCCTCATTCATGAGACCTCTAACTCAAATGAAATTTGGCATCGAAGATTAGGACATCTTCATTTCCGCGCCCTACATTCTGTAGAAAAATTAGTAACAGGATTGCCCAAACTAAAACAAATTCATGAAGGAGCATGGAAAGGGTGTGCCCTAGGAAAGAATACAAAGGGGACCTTTCAAAATAGTTTGAGTAAAACCAAAAATGTATTAGAACTAGTACACTCTAACTTATGTGGACCCATGTCTGTACCCTCCATGGTGGGATTCTTATATTATGTAATATTTGTAGATGACTTCTCTAGGAAGACCTGGATATATTTTCTTAAGTGTAAAGAGTCAATAGAAATCCTTAAAAGGTTTAAGGAGTTCAAAGCACTTACAGAAAACTTCTCCAGGAAGAGAATCAAAATCCTAAGAATAGATAATGGGAAGGAATACACCTCAGAAATCTTTAAAGAATTTTGTGTAAATGTTGGGATTAAGAGGGAGTTTACTGTAGCCTACAACCCCCAACAAAATGGTTTTGTTGAGAGGAAAAATAGAACTATTGTAGAAGCTGCTAGAGCAATGTTGTTTGACCAAAACATTGAAACCTCATTTTGGGCAGAAGCCTCTAGGACATCTGTCTACATCCCAAATAGATGTCCCCACTCACATCTAGATAAAAAAATTCTCGAAGAAGCATTTACTGGTATAAAACCTGGCATAAGCCACCTAAGGATCTTTGGTTGTCTTGTCTACATTCATGTACCTAAAGAAAAGAGATCCAAACTAGAACCTTCTGGAAAGAAAGAGGTATTTGTGGGATATAGTGAAACCTAAAAAGCCTACATAATATACATATTCGAGAAGAAACAAGTTGAACTAAGTAGAGATGTCATATTTGAGGAAGACATTGCCTTAAAAAGGGCAAAGAGTTCAAGTGAAATAGAAATTCAAGATTCCGCTAAAGTCTTAGAAGAGGAACTTTCTCTTGAGATTCAGAGGGAGTATCCTGAAGAAATCATAAGTGAAAATCAAACTGGTCTAGAAGAGAATCTCAATGACAACAGAAAAAAGAGCACTTTGGGCTAGGAAGATGGTTAAAGAAGTTGAGAATCATTCAACACCCAAAGGAACCTTTAGAGAAAGTAAGAGACCCAAAAGATTCTCAAGCTATGTTGCCTTAATGAATGAGATCATTAGTTCATAACCTACTAGTGTTATAGAAGCTTTCAAACATCAAGTGTGGAAGGATGCAATGACGGAAGAGTATCAGTCCATTTTGAAAAATGATGTATGGGATATAGTACCTAGACCAAAAGAGAAATATGTTGTCTCTTCCAAATGGCTCTTCAAAATCAAACATGCTGCCAATGGCAGTATAGAAAAACACAAGGCACGTTTTGTGGCCAGAGGTTTCTCACAAAAGGAAGGTATTGATTATGAAGAAAAATTTGCACCTGTTGCTCGGTACACCTCTGTGAGGGCAGTAATAGCTATTGCAGCAACTAAAGGCTAGAAGATCCATCAAATGGATGTGAAAATTGCCTTCCTAAATGGGACCATTGAAGAAGAATTCTATCTAGAGCAACCTGAAGGTTTTGTGATACATAAAACTAACTCACACGTATGCAGATTGAAGAAAGTTCTATATGGACTTAAACAGGCTCCCAAAGCCTAGTATGAAAGAATTGACAGCTATCTCTTGGGACTAGGATTTTCCAAAAATGATGCAGATCCAAATCTCTATTTTAAGGTAATTAAAGGTGATATGCTAATAATAATTTTATATGTTGATGACCTGCTGATAACAAGAGAAGATCACCTTATTGCTCAAGGTAAAAAGGACCTAACTTTAGAATTTGACATGAAAGACTTGGGCATTTTACATTACTTCCTGGGGTTAGAAGTCTGGCAAAAATCAGATGGCATCATCCTAAATCAAGGAAAGTATACAATTGATATTCTAAAAAGATTTGGGATGTTAGAATGTAGACCCATGTCTACACCTATGGAAACCAATTTACACAAATTGAAAGAAGCAGCAACAGAATCAAAATTTGCAGATGCTACTCTCTATAGACAGATAATTGGATCATTAATGTACTTGGTTAACACTAGACCTAATATCTGCTATGTAGTAAATGCCCTAAGCCAGTTGATGTGTGAGCCAAAGGAAATTCACCTTGTTGCTGTGAAAAAAATATTGAGATACCTTCAAGGTACTATTGGATATGGTCTTAAATACATAAATTTCCAACTAGATTTACATGGATACTCTGATTCAAATTGGGTTGGAAATGTAACCGATCGGAAAAGCACATCAGGATGTTGCTTCAGTTTAGGATCGGCTATGATCTCTTGGATCAGTAGAAAACATTCTTCAATGGCACAAAGCTCAATAGAAGCTGAATATATTGCAGCCTCTATGGGGGCAAGAGAAGCAGTACGGCTCCGTAAATTGCTTGTGAGATTATTTGGTGAGCCCCTGAATCCTACTATTATCCATTGTGATAATCAAAGTTGCATCAAGCTTTCAGTAAATCTAGTATTCCATGATAGATCTAAGCATAGAGATCCCTTACCACTATGTGAGAGACATGGTAGAAAGGAATGTGATCCAGTTGGAGTACATTAGTACAAATGATCAAACAACAGACATTCTCACCAAATCTCTCTCCAGAGTTAAAGTTGAACACTTAAGGAAGAAACTTGGTATGGTTGAAATGTAATTTATTATTGAGATTGAAATTCAAATTGTTTATGTTGTACTAATGTATATAAAAGATGTTTAATGTGTAAACTCTTTTGTCATGTGTGTGACTCCATGACTTTATGGGCCCTCTCTCCCCCTATGTACATTATTGAAAGGTGACGATCTTTCTAATAATGAACAATTTTATTTGACATTGTAAAGTGACAACTCTACAATGATTAGTTGAACTATCATGATAGATATCATGTGACTTGATATCTATGGATATGTCATGATATTATCTCGTGGACATTTTGATAGATATCATGAGACTTGATATTAGTTGAAGATCATTATGATCCTTATGAGATAATCATGGTGGATAAATATATCCGTGGATATGCCATGAATTATTATGGTAGAAATCATGAGACTTGATGTTAGTGCACATACCATAATGAAGATGTGTTATGAAGAATGTCATGTGACTTGACACTTTAAGAAGTATCTCCATATCTTCGAATATCACGAGTAAAGGTGATATCACTATATACTTGGTTGAAGTTATCTTCCCTAGCTAAGAGGGAGTGTTGAAGATAGATAGCTTCAATCATATATAAATGATGATTGCATTTATGCATCATCATCATTTATATCAGATCGCTTCATCCAAGCATAGTTCAAAATATATTTTTGAGGATATAATTCATATAAATCAGATGGAACTTAATATGATCGCCATTTCTAATTGATTAAGTTTGGTTGACTAAATTTTAAGGGACACTAACTTAGACACGTCCCATGAGAGACACGTCTCATGAGACACATCTTCCTTGAGACATGTCTCTCATGATACGCGTCTTCCTAAAGATGTGTCTCTCTTAACTTGGGACGTGACTCCCCCTCTTTATATTTAATAGAGTTCAAATCTTCAAAGCAGAATATCAAAATTAATAAATGTTCTGCAATTGTGCATTCACAAGAAGAGAAGAATTTCAGACGTAGTTTTCCTAATACAAAAAATTAAGACATAGTTTTCACATCTACTTAACAATCACAGTTCATCATCCTAAATTTGATCCGACTGATTTGATTAATTTAACAGACATAATAACTTCTTTTAATCATCTTTTTGTTATTCTTCTTACTTTTATTGTTCATAGCTCTATTTGGACATCTTGAAGCATAATGACCTATATTTCCACAGCTAAAAAATTTGAAAGGTAATTTACCTTTGTACTTACCGATGTCCTTTTCAATTCTTCTTACAAAGTTAGCTTCCACATCATCAAGATCTTCTCCATCTGAATCTTCAATCTTTTCTGATTTTTGAGCCTTGAAAGTAGTCTCTACTTTTGTACCATTTTTCAAACCAAGTTTTCTCATTTAAAATGATGTTAGTGTCCCAATCAATTGATCTCTCAAATAAGTATTAAAATTTTCAACTTCCTCTATAGTAGATACCTTTCCTCTATATTAGATACCTTTTCACTATATGAATCAGAAAGTGTTCTAAGAACTTTCTTTACCACCCTAGGTTCTTTGATGTATGCACCAAGACCTCTCATAACACTTACCAGATCATCACTCTCTACATGTAGGTTGTAATTTTTTCATCTTCAGACATTCACAGGGTCTCAAATTGTGCCTTAAAAATTCTACAACTTTGCTTGTTTAACCTTATCATCTCCTTCATAAATGCTTTCAAGATTATCCCAAAACTTGTTTAGCGGTCTTAAGATTCATAACTTTAACCAATTCAAAATTTGAAAGACTATTCACCAAAATAAATCTTGCCTTAGAATTTACCTCATGTGCCTTGATCTCATTACTTATGCTTGGACCATTCTAAGGTGCAACATATTGACTCTTTATTGCCTTTTCAATCTCAAATCCATGAGATGCTAGATATCCTTCCATCTTTGTCTTCCATAATGCATAGTTTGTTCCATCAAATCTAGGGAAATCTATTTGTTTCACCATCCTAGATTTACCTCAAGCAGTTAATCTCTTCTCCAAGGAACCTTTCTTTGATACCAATTGTTGAATGAACAAGACAATTGAGAAGGGGGGTGAATCAGTTGTAGCAAATTAAAACATCAAAACCTTCAACAATGATCAAATTCATAAGCATTCATTAAACCCTTATTTTGTTAAAGTGATTAATCATGAAATTTAGATAATAGAAATTGAAATAACAATACCATACACAGGAGAACACTAGATTTAGGTGGAAAACCCAATGAGGGAAAAACCACGGTGAGGATTAGCTCAAAATATAATTAATTGCAAAACCCATACAAGGGCTCACTGCCAGAATAGGACACACTATCCAAAAAGGCTCGCAGCCAAGGATCACTACCACAAAAAGAAACAAAAGAAGATAGAATAGAAATGTAACACAAAGAAGAACTTCTCAATGCAACAAGGAATCCACCAAAAATGCTCCAACACTTTTGTAGGCTTGCATGAAAGATTGTGGACACCTTTAGCTCACTGCATTCAAGAATACAACACTTTGAAGTTCACATTTCTCTACTCAAATTCACATCTATACTTCTATAACTCACATCACATTCATCACTTGCATCTATCTTGCCTCTCTTGCATCTTACAACAACATCACTCTTATTTATATCACCCTCAACCTTGAAAACCTTCTCCAAGGTTGGAAACTTTTTGTTACATTCAAAATTTCAAATTAAGTCAGCACCCAAAAATTCCCACAATGGATAGGAATGAAGGTGAACCAAATAAATCCTAACACACCTCAACACTCTTTCATAAACCTTGCATGTAGTGTTAATACTAGGTCAGCCAATTCCCATGCTAAACACCATAAAACATTAAGTACACACTTCCTTAAATAAATATGAAAGTTCTAAAAAACAAAATCCACTTGAACACGATCTATAATAATCCATGAACCACCTGAGATCCAACAAAGACTTCATCCAAACTCACATCATAGAAATACTTCAACCTAGAACATCTGGTTAACCTTATTCACACACTGACACATGAAACACACATTGTATTGTACCAAATCAAGTGAAACCTTGAATTCTGAAAGATACAAACATTATAAGCAACTTCCCATAGTTGCACAACCTAAAGCCAAACTACGGAGGAATGTGGAGCAAATACATTTCTCCCAGACCATAGAAAAGACCTATGAAAAACTGGTTCACACACTAGTGAAAATATCTCACTCTGCATAGAGATCCAAAAACCCAAATTTTGGACATAGCAACTACTGACAACCAAGAAAAACATATCAGATCCACACAGGCATAGCATCAACACAAAAGAAACATGGAGCACATCTCAAAGCACATTATGAACACTTACACAACATTGTTTTCTCTGTTTATCAAATTTTCTCGAAAGCACTTGGAACCAAGTACCAAAGACATCATATCAGCACATTACTTCATTCCAAAAAATCTCCAGACACTACAACATAAAGATAGCTCCATGTACTCACAAAACCTCCCCAATATCTCAACTACACATGCACAACTTGCAACAACCTATTTTCCTCTTTTTCACAATTTTCTCAATATCCTCGACATCTTCATCATGCCACCAACTTCCTCAACACATAGTTGACATCAATGACAAAAATAGCCTATTTACATACTATTGAAATAAATGAAAACACATTCATACTTGCAACATTCTCTTGTCTCCAATGATTTGATTCTCAGAATGGTTCTTTTGCACATAGTTAGGAGTCTTGGGAGTCTTTTCTAGAGCTTCTTCTTCTTCCATTTGCAACTCCTATTCTTTCTCTTCCACTTTTTCTTCTTCAATGCAAAAGGGCTCACCAAATTAATATCCTTCTATTATCATTGAGCTTTGATGTGGTTCTTCATCCACTTTGACACTTGCACTTTCAATAATCTTCTTTAGTCTCTTGTTGAAGCACTTATATGCCTTGCTCTTTATAAAATATCCAAGGAATATTCCTTTATTTGATCTTGCATCAAACTTTCCTAAGTTTTCTTCATTTCTCTTGATATAACATTTACTTGAACCAAACAATCTAAAATATTTCATAGTAGGAGTTCTCCATACCATAGCTCATAAGGATTCTTTGAACTATTTACTCTTGCTTGTCCTCTATTGAGAATGTAGACTGCAGTGCGATAGATTCTCTACAATAGACATTCAATAGATTTCCCTCCTTCATTGTGGTCATTGGTCTAAGTCATAAATCACTTGCCGATACCATTTCTATGATGATAAACATTTGCTTTTGTCCTTATTCTTGTTGCAACCAAAGTTCCAGAGCCTCCTTTTCTAATTTCACAACCATCATCCTAAAATATAAGATTTTATCTTCTACTACACATTTTTCCTACACTTAAAAGATTGTGTTAGAGACCCTTGACATAAAGAAAATCATACATCTTATGCTTTCCATCAAAACTTATTGAACCTTTTCCACAAATCTGAGTAGAAATATCATCACCAAACTTAACAAGACCACCATCAAACTTCTCAATTTTAACAAACCTACTCTTATCACCTATCATACAATTTGAGAATTTGTTGTCAATTATCCAATAGTTTCTCTCTTCTCTTACATGAAAACCAGTTTGTATAGTTTCTTCAATATTATGACATTTTTGAAGTGATTTCCTTCACACATTTTTTAGGGTTAGTAGTATCAGTTCCAACATTCAAGGTCATGAATAAGCATTCATCACTTTCATCATCTAAATAGTCTAATTCCTCATCATCAGATATACCACTATGTTATTTAACATAATAACTCTTCTTGATTGATTTACCTTTGTTATCTTTGTTTTTATCATTTGAGACTTTGACTAGATATTTTGAAGCATGATGACCTATCTTTCCACAATTGAAACACTTGAAGGGTAACTTACCTCTGTATTTTACAATGCCCTTTTCAGTCTTCTTACAAAATTTTCTTCCACATCATCAAGATCATCCAGATTAGATTAATTATTTCTCTCTATCTTGATGACATTAAAATTAGTCTCTTTATTTGAATCATCTTGACCAAACTCTCTTAATTCAAAAGTAGTTAAAGCAGCAAACAACTGATCTCTAAAATATTGATCTAAATTTTGAGCTTCCTCAATAGAAAAAAATTGAGAACTATAATATTTAGGAAGGGTTTTCAATACATTTTTCACAACTTCACTCTTTTCCAGCTTTACACCAATACCATTGATGGCATTGACCACTTCATCCACCTTGTGCATTTTCCTACAATATCTTCATTCTCTGAAATCCTTAGGGTTTCAAATTTGGATTTGAAATTTTGCATATTTGTTTTTTTAACCTTTTCATCTCCTTAATAAATAATTTCCAACTTCTTTAAGATCTCTTTAGCATATTTTTAGCTTATTACCTTCACAAGTTCTAAATCGAAAATTCCACTTAGAATAGCATACCTCACTTTTCCATTGTTCTCATACTCTTGATATCATTATCACTATTGGAGTAGTAGTAGGTATCATATAACCATCTTCAACTAACTTCCACATAATATACCCTAATGAGACAAGATATCCTTCCATCCTAGCCTTCCAAAAAGTGTAATTTGTTCCATCAAACATAGGAGCCTTGACAACTTTCCTGTGCGCCATCTGGATCTACCTCAAGTGGTTAAGCTTCTTCCAAGGAAACATAGATCTGATACCAATTGTTAGACACATAGGAAAAATAAGAGGGGGGGTGAATCAATTATGCATTAAAACATCAAACCTTAATTAACATTCAAACCCTTATTGGCCTTCAAACCCTTAATCAAAATCAACATGAATGTAAACAAATGAAACAACACATCAACAATTATAAATAATAGAACACTAGATTTATATGGAAAGCCCGAGAAGGGAAAAACCACAGTGAGGATTAGCTCACAATATATATATGAATAGCAACG
Source organism: Sequoiadendron giganteum (assembly GCA_007115665.2). Classification (NCBI taxonomy): domain Eukaryota; kingdom Viridiplantae; phylum Streptophyta; class Pinopsida; order Cupressales; family Cupressaceae; genus Sequoiadendron; species Sequoiadendron giganteum. Next base: position 78,521,889 of record CM021105.1, read on the forward strand.
CTGAATACAATAAGTTCACTACTAGAGGGCTCACTTCCCAAAGGACTCATTGTCTAGAAGAAAAGAAAGAAGGGCTCACTGCCAAGGACTCACTGCTTGAATAGAAGAAGAAAAGAAGAAGACTATTACAAAGAGACACTATCTCAGAGAAATAGGAGAATCCACAACAACAACTCTACACCATCTACAACCTTCAACTCATTGCTTCCAACAGCTTCTAGCACACTGAAAAATGTAGACACCTTCTGCTCACTACTTATGTTAGCATTAAGTGTTTAAGCCCATGCTCAAATCAAAAAATATTGATCATATTCGGATCATCAAATCCTTGTACAACATAGATCCAACAATTAATCTTTCTTATATATCCTCCACGACCTTAGAAACATTCTCTAGGTCGACCTTAATGAAACACATGCACCTCAAACGTGCAACCACCAAATAGTTCGGCACCAAACACCTTTTTCATGGAAAGAGATGAAGGTGTACCACACAAAGGGTTAACTAGGACCCAAATCTACACAAAGTTTCTACACCATGCTTCCACAATCAATGAAGCACATTCGCAAGCAATACCAACATGCTAGGTCATCCAAATTGACATAACACTAACATGCAACCACATTAACACCCCTCTTGGCCTAAAAACAACTTGAGGACCACTTATTAACATTACACGATAGTCTAGAATATTCCAAATATAACATAATATCCAACAATACTGACATAACCACATACATTTATGAAGAACATTATCATCATGTGCAACTAGTCAAACTGCTAGAAGCAACAACTCATGAATTCAACCATATAGAATAGTTGAACACCAAACCATATAAGGAGAAGTAGATATAGACAATATGATCATGTTCCCAAATCCACAAGACAAGAAACCTCAATGCGGAAAAATTTGGAGCAATTCCATTTCTCCCAGACAACCTTATTCACAATCCACACACTGGTGAACACATCTTCCACTGTTGCATGATCCTGAACCTAAAACTCTGGATATAGCACCTTTGAAGACCTTTGATCATCGTATCCAAACCAAACAATCATATCTTCAAGATTGAAGAAATGCGTAGAACAATGCAAAACACTTGTCTATCACATTGTACACTCTTTAAAAAAAAAATCTCAAAAGCACTTGGAAACCAAGTGATTATGCTGCATCTGCAACATCAAAAACACCTTCTCATCACAACCACAACATCTACAAGACCTACTAAGCACCACAACCATACTACCACACTAGAGGTTGACATCCATAAGCACTTTCTCATCACAACCACACTAGATGTTGACATCAATGACAATACTAATGACAACATAGTGTAATAATCTCCAGCATATGGAACCATAGAGCCTAGTGTGTGAATGTTAAATCATTATGATATAGTATAGAGAAGGAGGAATGAAAGATAAATTTAATATGTGTATTTTCCTTATTTTAGTTAATGGTTGATAAATATAATAGGGGAGTGGGGGAATTTGTTTTTCATGACCTAATCCATCTAATATAAAACATATATTTTCAAAAAAAAGATATAGAAAATAAACTGAAAAATACCTAGAGGGGAAGTAAGAAAATAAAATAAAATAATAGAATAATCTATAGACAAAATTATTGTAGGCCAAGGATAGCCACCATTAAATATATTAACTTCAGAGAAGTCGAATGATAGTGGAATAAAACCTTCAACACGAAAGAGCCTGCCTCTAAAGGAAAAAATTAAAGGAAAACTAGCTAAAAGGGAGAGGAAATAGCCTTCCTCTAGTGCCTAGGTATCATATGAATAAATTATTTATAATGAGTAAATAGGAGAGAAGTCGAGAATGAATAAGGAAAATTATCCTCCACTCCTAGATAATAGAAGGAACAACACAAAGAACTCACCTCTCTCTAGATATGAACGTGAATTACTAGAGCTAATTTAAATTATGGCACTGTTGGGTGAATGTTTTATAATCACCTAACTGATTTCAAAATGACAATTTCAGCCATAGTATAGTGAGATTAAATCTGCCCTCTTAGAAAGTGGAATCTCCCTTCTTATTGCTAACTATCAACTAGTAATTAACTAAACTTATTTACAATACAACTACCATGGGGGTTTTTCCATTCATCCTATTTTCCTTTTTCAAAATAGATGCTCCTTCTTACAATATCATAATGAGAATCCCTTGATGTTAAGAACATGTAATGAAATACTAAGTACTAGCTGGAGCAATAATAACCAATATCAAACTTAGTTAAACGTAAGAATAAATAGAAAGATACAAGTGAGTGTTTAGAACACGAAAACCCACAAAAGCATAAAGTATTTTCTTGCTTTTTATGATGGTATGAAGAGAAAAATAATAGTATATGTTGCAGCCCAAAGTCTCCAATATATGCCACCAAAATATCAAATGTACATAGGTAACAACCCGCAGCCCAAAGTCTTCAAATTATTTCTAGATTACACATGAACACAATCTTCAAAGATAATAACGCAACTTAAAGTCTACAAAATTGAATTTGAATCACCTCTTAATATACTCAATTCCATGCTATGATTCGATCATATACAGGATAATGTAATGAGAAAGACATAAGAACAATCTCAATGCATAAAAAACTTGATCCAAGACAAAGATTGGATGCCAATTTTCTTCTTTTGTTGATGGAATCTTTATTTACACCTCAAAAACAAAGTTTTAAAATGCTTTTCAATTTGGCAGTGCTTCACTTTATAAGCTAAAAGAAAGTATTTAAAAAAGATCTCCCTCTTATAAATAGAGGAGAGCCAAGAGCTAAAATAGAAAAACTACAGCTAACTTGACTTATTCAAAGGAAGAGTCTGATTTGATTTGGGACTTCTCTCCTTTTTTATGTAATTGTTATTTTACAAAACACATGTAATATGTCATCTAAAAATTACAAATTGCATAAAATAAAAGCTTGAAATAAACTAAGTCTGGACAAACATGTTCTTTCACTCTTGATCATTCTTCTCCATGAAGTCTTCATATATTTTCAATACAACTTGGACTTCAAAATCATATGGTCTTGTTGTATGGTTGGAGAAAATGAGCACTCGTGTGATGGAGTCCTCGATATTGATGCATTCTTTCTTATGTTTTTCGAAAATCACTTTTAGGTTATCAAAAGTTACTTGAAAATCCACTAACTTGTAAATAGAATCTAATGAAAAAGCTTCTGACTCAATCTCTTTATGAATTAGTGATTTAAACTCTTGGATAACTATATCAACGCGAAGGAATTTTTGATTGCCATCTCATACTTAGCAAGGAAACTCCTTAATCTGGGTGATAAGATTTGATCCTCTATCATCACCTTTCTCTTGAGCTTCTTGTAGATCTTTGATCAACTCATCAATGAAATCTTTTTTATGTTTCATTGTTTCCCAAATTTCAATGAACATTTTTGTATTGGGAACCACCCCAATGTCTAAAAACACATCCAACTTGAGATCTCTCATTTTAATCCAAGCTTCAAAACCTTTCTCTAACTGTTACATATTATGAGATAATGTGTCAATTGTTTGGCTCAATTATGTTTTCACATTCTCCATGTTTTTGATGATTTCAGTTGAACATTTCAGCAACTGGGCACCTTGTGCCAATAACATGTCAATCCATTTAGTAACAACCCTGCCCTATGCATGAGTCCTTTCATCCTTTTTGATTGTGGGATCATCCACACTTGTGGTAATAGGTGTGGTAGACTCAGAAGTTTGAGTTATCTTCCACAATACATAAGTGAGTTTCTCTACTTGAGTCTTCAATTGATCCTTGATGATCTTATCCCTATCATACCTTTCAAGTAGAGATGCCATTTTTTATCACAAATCTTCCTTTGCACCTTCATGTGTTTGTTTACCCAATTCTATCCCAGTGATTGCATAGTTTGATAAATCAACTACTTCAACAATCTTGGCCTTCTTCATTGTCTTGGTCTTTATTGGAACCAGTTGGCCAAAGTCAAAGTCATCTGGGGAGACAACTTACTTTTTCCTCTTGGGTGTTTGTGATATCATCTAGGGAGGAAGAGAAGAAGAACCTCCTTCAACACCTATAACCATGGTTTGTGTTGATGGTGTATCTTCTACAACATTGGTGGTTACAATCAGTGGAGTATGGGTTAGAACTGCAATCGGGATCTCCACACTTGACACATTATGTGCAAACTCATACATGAATTTTTCAAAATTAGATTGTGTGGACACGTCAAAATTAGGTGAAGAAAAAATTGGCAAAGAAGATAAAAGGCCAAAAACATCTTCAATGTTATCATGAGGGCTCTCAAAAATTGACCCACTAGTGGGTGATGAATGAACTAACTGAATTGACATAGTAGGAGCATTAGAGATGGTGGAAACAAAAGGAAATGACTATTCACTTGTGACAATAGGAGGAGTGGGACTTGGAATTGTAGTAATAATAGGAGAAGAGATGGGGGGTCTTTTGGTGCAGACTTTAGTTGTGAAGTGGCAAGAATTTTTGGTACATCTTCTGTTGGAATTTATTTTTCTTGCTCACCAACTTGAGTTGAAGTCCCCTCTTTGTATTTACTTTTTCCTCCTTTCATCTTGAAAACATACTTAGGTTCCTTGCTAGTGCTACAAGTATCATCCTTGTTCTTTGTTCTCAACTCTCCTTTCTTACCAATTCTCCAATATCTTCCTCCTCTTTGCATCCTATACTGAAATTTTTTAACTCAATTCCCTTTTGCTGCAACCAAAAATTAGTGTTTGCAAGTACATTCTGGAACCTCTCTCTTATGGAAATTATCTCCTTTTGTGACAATTGGATCGGCAAAAGAGGAGTGTCTATCACACCCCATCTTGTTATTACTGATTTACTTTTAGCTTCACAGGTAAATAGGATAGTAAATGCAATCATGAGTTTGATATGCTTGCTAAAATAATGGAATATTGAAATAGGTATTATGTGAAAGTGTTGATAAATGCTTAATATGGCTTTGAAAGAGTAAATTTGTTTACATTGGTTGCTATATAAATATGCTAAAGTTATGATGCATATGGATTTATTATGAATTTCTAACTACCATTGAAATGTGTTGAGTTGGTTGCATGGATAGGTTCAAATCCTCCAGGTGGAGGGGAAGTATCACTTAGGAGAAGATCTCAGTTAGGTAACCAGTAACGTAACCTATCTGAGCTTACACACACACTCACAGTAGAATGGTTGAGTCAAGTTATTGTGTTGGGAAATGGTAAGTCATCTTTAGTATGAAGTGTTGCATTAGTAAAGGTCATGATTACTGTTGAATGCATGCTTTGATGATGTTTATGTGTTTGGAACTTATGAGTCCTTCCTTATATTACTATGCTTGATTGATGAGTGGAATAAATTTTGAATGTATATATGTATGCATATACGTGTCAACATTAGATCATACACATGGAGGAGCATGTACATGAAAGTACATAGGTATATACCTATGCAAAATTATGAACGGGTTGCTTATGAGCATGGTGACAATGTGACACGTATGTATATATGTATAAATACATCGCATGTATGTTCCTATAAATAAGATAGTAATTGTGTATGTGCTTGATTGTGCAATCGAAGGGATTATTTGATTATCGTATTGCTATAGAATATATACATATACACTTAAGCATTGAATATTGATATAGAGGTGTGTATATATATATATGTATGTGTGTTGTGTATGTATAGTGTGCTTTTATATATAAGACCAATTAAATGGATAGCATGCATTCGAATATAGAATGATGCTTTTATAAAGTATATTATATATGTTTGTGAATATATATATTATATATATAATATAATATGTGGATATATATTATAATATATAGTATATATAATGTATGAATTTACATGATTATTCTAGTTTTAAAGTGTTGTTCTATATATATAAATAGCAAGTGATATGCATGTAATAGCATTAGTTTATATGAAGCATATTTCATATGACTATTGGGGAGCACATGTATTATTATCAATATATGAATTGAATTTAAAAGTAAATGATATATCATGGCAGTGCATGGAAGTCTTGAACTCCATCGTATAAAGGGGAAAATACTAGGTGAATGGTACGAGCAAAGCATAAATCAACATAGTCTTTCAGGCCATGCAAAAGATAGAATGAATTAAGACTTAGTCAAGCTTAATATAGGATGAACCATATACAAGTGATATGCGAACAATAAGGCCAAACTATGTGGAAAGTATTCCACAATAATAAAAGGGTGATATGGGAAATAGACCATAGTCGATACTATGGGAAAATATCTTAGAATTGCAAAACAATGTATTACTTAACATTGAGCACTTAAATATAAATCAATGAAATATTTGCCAACTGCAAAATAAAGTGAAATGCATGGGAATAGGAAGTGCAAACAACAAGGCAAAGAATTGGTCAAATTACCATTTATGTGCCAAGAGACTCATCTTCCTCTATTCTCTGCAAAGCTAAGACTTAGTCAACATTGTGCAAGTGTTGCATATTGACTGTAGATTGTTTCAAAGTGTAAAGTTGCGTCGAAACAATAAGGGAATAGATGTATACTTGGCGCCAAAATAAGAAGTTCTATTTGTTGTAGAAGTCTATCTTTGTTGCAATTTGACTGTGACCATTTTAACATGAGCACAATTGAATAGATGAGTCGACCAATAGCTTCTTGCACTGAGTTTGTGTTTAGTTTGTTGTCAGCTTTTACCCAAGTGAAGTGAGTCAACTTGCATGGAGGTTGTTGTCATTTTGCATGCCTTTTCGGTAGGCTACAAAGTCTCCATTTTGTTGTATAAATAGAGATGTTTACACTCTCATTTGGAACACACTTATCTACATTATTCTGCAATTACATTCTACTATATTTTGTGAGAGCCTTGAGTATCTTGTGTAGCGCTATATTTGTCTGAGTTATATTTGTGAGAGTATATTGTCAACTTTTGAGTGAAGTCTTATTGAAGTATTGCTTGAAGAGGTCTAAGTGAAGCTAGTAATCTACTGTTGGAAGGTTGTATGCTAAATCAGTCAAGTGATTAAGCGTATTACAAGCATGAGGATCTAATATTCCTTTATTTGTCCTATTTATGAAATATTGAATCTTCAAATACTTTATTTGAACTACTTGAGATTACTTGCATTAGGGAAACATAACATTCTCTTTGGAAAGGAAAAATAAGTGTATGCTTTTCTATGAAAGTGTTTGTAAATACTCTTGTAGACATCTAAATTTGACCACTTATATATGGCAAAATTTACACTTTTCGTCTAAATATCCTTTTATCTACATTAGTTAGATAATGTTACTATTATTTAATTAATACCCCTAAAGTCTTCCAAATCCCTAAGGTATTTAGTTAAATAATTAAATACCTTACCCCTTTATCTCTTTCTTTTGAGGAATAAATAAATAACCCACTTATTTAATTCTCTTTATGTCCCATCCACACTTAATCCTAATTCATCTCCTAATCCTATCATTAGGGATGTGACACATCCCTAACCCATGATTAGGATGTGTCACATCCTCCAAATTTTGCAAGTTGTCTCCTAATCATCATTAACCACCTAACCCTCTTCTAATATTTCATCACTAGTCTAATCAGCCCCCTTTAGTCAACTCTTCCCACATCCTAATGGAATTTTTAATTCCATTTTATTCTTCCAACACTCTTAATGGAATTTTTAATTCTAATTACAATCCCCATGTCCTTTCCAATTTTTAAATTCCATTTATTCCTCCCATGCATTTCTCTTCCCCATAACCTCTCATAGATCGCTTCAGTCACATGGGACAAGGACCTCCTTTAGGAGGTCCTTGTCTTATCCACTGGGTAATTCCAATCATGTGAATTTAAAACTCACATTTATTTTTCTAACAACTTCTCCCATCTCAATGGTGATAAGACATGACTTTCTAAAATTCCTCACTTGTCACTATCAGCCCCATATGGGGACAAGGAATTCCTTTTTGAGGAAATCCTCTCCAATCCCAAGGTACTTGCAAGTACCTCCACCTCACATGTCCTTTTCCATGTCACTTGTCCTCTTTCCAACTCACATTTCACATGGCAAGATGTGAGGGCTTATGAGTCCTCAACTCACCACAACCCTCCATCTTGTCTATTATGGCTTAATCTCAACCATCAATTCTTTTTTAAATTGAGAGGCTTGGCCTCAAGTTAAGGAGGTTAGACAATCATTTGAGACTCTCTAGCATTCAAGCCATTTTTCCTTCATAGCATTTGCAACCATTTTGAAGCCATTATTGCATTCACCTACCATCTTCATCTCAATACCCACATCCATTATTGCATGCATTTGCCATCAAAGGAGCATACGACCAAGCATCATCAAAGGGCCAACCAACTTGTAAATTCGAACAAGGTATAACTTTCTATGTTTTTGTTTTGTTTGGATTCAACTTTGGCTAATTTTGAGTGTTTGTTTGTGTATTTTCCTTTTTGCACTTCATTCTATTTTGCATTCTAGAGTAGAAAAAAACTTGCACACAATTCCATAATAGGAGAGGTTGTTTTTCATTAGTATTAAGATACTAGGAATGATTAAACAAGGATAGCTTAAGAGTTATTCACAACTATTTAGTTATTTTATTATACTAGATAGCTAGTGGGTTACTCTTGGGATTGATTGACCATTGAAGGGAGGGAACTTGTTCATATGCTTTGTGAGTAGAATACCATAGAGTTTGTGGGAAAAGGGCGTAGGTAATTTTTGGGATTAAATATTACCCATTGGAGTAAATACCTATGCATAGATTATAGTGGCCTTAAGTCAAATCGAGTTGAGTAGTGTAAGTGAATAAGATGACTTTCACTCAAAGTACTGAGTGAGAAAACTTTTTCCAAAGTAGTGTGATTTCCTTTGGCTCCACTGTTAGTTCACCATGTCCATGTGGTGCATGCTAGTTCTAGACATGTAGGACACAACACTAAGCTCAAAGTGGTTGTCATACGGGGTTACTCCACAAATCTCTTCATTGAAGGGTAGGGCCATCTATCATATGATATATGTGTGGGGGACCACATATGAGTTCATGGTTGGTGGAAAAGATCTTGAGTGATGCTTCTCCTCCTTAGTAGGCAAAAGAAGACCAATATTTGAAAGGTGGATCCTAGACCATCTATATCTATTGCTTTGAAGCTTGGTTGAGTTATGTATGTATCATGTACCCATTTATATGGAAGGATGTAATCATGAATGATATACTTGAGTTTATTCAATATGACATCTATGTTATGGAAATATTTATGAAATTACATTGAAATGCAATAGAAGTTTGGAAATAGTATTGTTTCAAATGTGCATGTAATTTACATTATGGAAAGAATTTATTTTATTGCTATGATATGACTTCATGGTTTATTCACTTGAGGTGAAATCTTTAGAATTTTATTGCGTAGAACATCAAGGTTGTTACAATTTCAGCAACATTTTTCTCCTCATATGTAGAATCAAGAATGCTACCTTCATCTTCCATATCCTTGGGAATATCATCAAGAATCAAGTTTATAATATTCTCTATTGTAAGTTGACTATAGTTAAGCTTCTTGACATCCTCATTGGTTTTGCACTCAGCCCATATGTCTTCAACCTTATGCACATGAAAGTAAATTTTATCGAGTTTATCCTTCATTCCTTTATAATAAAAATCAAGCCTCCTTTTATACTTTTTCATTGTAACCCACTCAATCTCTGTCTCTATAGCTTTGGATCCAAGAGATGTAGTAATAGAGTATCTACCAATAGTCAAAGGAAACTTGAATCCTGGTTTGTGAGATTTATCTTGTTTGTTGTGAACAACCATGATTTGTATGCATAACTCCATTAACACAATATTGTCACTAGGATACCTGGGAAGCATATAGGGATATCTATCAAATCATCCAACTCTAATATATGTAAATGTGGGGAACTATAAGAACATGCAACCAAAATTCTTGACCAGCTCCCAAGCTTCATCTAATACTATTCTCTTCTCAAGTTCCCTATCAAACATGTACACGTATGAAGAGAAAAAGACATCATTGACCCCCCGAAAATACTTGATGTTTTGATTCGGAGTCGATTGAGAGTAATATTAATATATAGGAATATTTCTTCAGTCACCCTCTGAAGATAACCTTATAAAGTGCCTCACAGAGGTAGCGGGATAGACCAAATATGAAGTCATATAGAACTTCAATGAAGTAGTCACCTTAGAAAGATTCTTAGAAATGACATCACTTATCTGCTTTCCCCAAAAGAATTATTGTTGTCTTTTCCTTATGACATGTATGTAAAGAAATATGGACTCCTGAAATGTGGTAGAAGTTGGAAATCCCTTAACTCTACTAAGAAGAGTTATCAAGTCATTTACCTCCGCAATGAATTCATTATGGTGAATGTTCTTAGTCCATCTTGAGATATTTGGCCTAGCAATCTTGAAGCAGTGAGTGTTAATAGTCCTTTTACACTTATCTGGGTCATTGTCATAATAAGCTTGTGTTTGTTCCATAGTAAGGTCAGCATATGTATCAATACTTGGACATCTAAAGATATTATCAAGTAACTCTTCATCCAATCTTATGAGCACATTCCCATTTGTATCTCTGACACTCCTGGTTTCCTTATGATAATGGGTTTCTGCTGCAAGTATGAATTTTGGATTGTGTGTTGCTACTAGGAATGAGGTGAGCAAGTGAATACTAATTTCAACAACACACCTCATGCTTGCATCCACTAGTTGCTTTTTTCCCCTTTGAAAGAACTCAAAAATTTCAACATGACCAATATTTGTATCCTTAATATCATCAACATTTGAAGTCATTGAGGTCATTAGGAATACCCCTTGGTACTTATACTTCATGTTTTTCTTGTTTGGTGATGGATCAGACATTGATAATGAATCTATAGAAAGAAATTTCAGAATTTTTCCAATGTTAGAGAAATTTGCAAGTTTTTGTGTAGTGGAAAAATTATGTGCCCCTACATGTGTTGGTGAATAGCATCCCAAAAATTATGTGCCATTGCATGGGCTATTACGGTTTGGATGTAAGGGTGGAGAAGTTCGTTGCCCCGACATGGGGAATGGCAACACATTCATGTAATTTGAGAAAAATTTCCCAAATTACATGGGGGTAGAAATAGTCTTAGTGCAGGTTGAGATTTATTTCTTGACCTACACTTGTATTGAGTAGAGATTATGCACATTGAGGAATTTTCACCATTGTGCATATGGTAGACTTGAATTGAATGCATATTGTGTAAATTCCCTAATGTGAATTTAAGTATGCATGTATTTTGATCGAGGTATATGTTGGTTAGGGTTTAAAACATGACCTACATAAAGTCGTAAAATGGTGACAACCTGTGTAGTTCGGGTTTTAAAACCTGACCTACACTTTGGAGGTGGGATGATTATGTGGTTCAAGTTTTAAAACTTGAACTACATTTGATGGTGTGGAAGAACTTGAGTGTTGGTGCATAAAATCCCCCACAAGTGCATGAATAATCAATAATGGTAAGTGTCGTTCAGGGTTTAAAACCCGAATAACATAAGGTGGGAAATTTCATAATTCAATGCAGGTCAGGGTATGAAATGTAAAGTGTGAGTTAAATCAAATTTTTCATGTTGTTGCAAAGAATATCTCTATAACAACACGAGATTGATAAATCCAAGGTTGTTTCGTACGGGAAAATATTCTCGCAAAACACCTACAGCTGACATCTAATGCTATGCGAGACAAAACTCATGAATGACACAATAATAGGGTTTGTGGGCAAAATTTGTAGTCATACAAAAAATCCTATGAAATATAAAAACATGGGAAGGTAACATATCAATCGTAAACTAAGACCTAAAACAAAATAAGACAAATAAAAACCACAACTCAAAAATATAAACCTAAAGAATAAGCCTGAATTAACATAAACAAGGGTACATACTTGGCAAAAAGATGAGGATCATGAAGAAAGCCTTTTGTGAATTTGACACAATCATGACATGATCGATAATGGATAACGACAATGCAAAAGACGTGAATCAACAGAGAAGCAAAATGATAAATGACAAAAATGAAGGCTAAAACAAAATAAAAACCATTAAAACCACATTAAAATCACTAGATTAATGACCCCTCATGTGGCTTGGGGAGTGTAGTCATGGGAAAATTCCTCGCGAATACATCCTCAAATGCAATTGACCAAACATGTAGTGTCACTAAATTTTAGCGACACTGCATGTTTTCAAAAATAACTAACTCCTAAATTTAAGATTTTTGCAATTTTCTTAAAAGCAAAAACTTGATCACTCTAAATGAATTTTTGAGGGATCAGACTACACACAAGGGCAAATGAAATTTGCCTCGATTTGCATTCTTAGAGGATGTAGGTTATGAAATGAACAAGTTCCATAAGGGTTATCTCATAAATTGAGGATGTTGAATTCAAGGATAACAATTGGCTCTAACTAGAGGTCTTCCTTCGATCAACCTTTGAAATGCTCAAAGGGATAATAATACCAAAGTCTAAGTGCCTTCATCCTTCCATTGGGCTATAGCGTCAAGTGGAAAAAGAAACAAAAATATAAAAGAAAAAGACACAAAAACTATACACCATACAAACTTATCTAACGCTTCATTGAGTGAAATACTTCAAATGTTATCTATTGTGAGGCATCGAAAATGGTGTTCCATCTTGGTATGCCAAAAGAAAACTATTCTCACCACAAAGTTGGTGAATTGTGAAAGGGCCTCTCCATAAAGAGTCAAAAATTTTGTGTATTCCTTTTGGCTCTCTTCTTTTATCCTACAATAGAACTTGATCTCCAATTTGGAAATCACAAGATTTTGCTTTTTTATCAAAAAGCATTTTGACTAGGGTTTGGTTCTCCATAATGCGGTCCACCACCAGTATGTGTTTCTCCTCTAATTCAACAAGAAACATGATGCACTTGTCAACAAATCTGTCAAAAGTCTCATCTTCAATGGCCTTAGCCAATTTTAAAGTAGGAAATTCCAATGTGATAGGTATCTCCGCACTCAACTTGTACAAGAGTTGAAACGAAGACATTCAAATTAACCATTTGGGGGTAATAGGATCCACCCATAATGCATCATATAATGCATTGTGCCAAGACCTTTGATTTTTATCCACCAAATTCTTGATTATAGTAACTAGATTCTTGTTGCTCCATTCAACTTGACCATTCTCTTAGGGGTAATAGTTAGAAGAATGAGAAAGAGTGATCCCATATTCAAAGAGAATTTTTGTTATTTCATTGGATGAGAATGAAGAAAAATTATCTACTACTATCTTGGTTGGATCACCGAACCTTGAAATGATATTCTCTTGAAGAAAATTACATACCACTTCCGAAGTAGCATGCTTGACTGGAATAGATTTCACCTATTTAGTGAAATAGTCAGTAGCTATGGGAACATAACTATTCCCTACACCTGATGGTGGGTTGACTGCACCAATGAAATCGATACCCCACTACTAAAAGGGTTCTTTAAATACCACTGGCTTAAGGGGTAAAACTGTTGATTTTGGTTTCCCTACAAACTACCAACATAACTCACACTTATGCACCCAGTTGTACACATCTTGAAAGAGTGTGGGCCAGTGGTATTTTTCTCTCAAAATATTGTGAGTAGTAACTAGATCTGAAAAGTGTCCTCCACATGCCAAGTTGTGAAAATATTCCAACAATTTACCTTGTTGTGCTTTGACCATGCATTGTATAAACGTACCATCAATACTCCTCTTATACAAACCATTATCCTAAAGAACAAAGTGTGCAACCTTGAGCTTGATTGTCCTCTTTTCCTTGCATGAAAATTTCTTGGGACATTCTCCATAGGTAAACAAGTTTGTAGTATTAGATTACAATTCATCAATCGTGCTTACAAAAGAAATTATGGGAACATCTTCAGAATTTACTTCCTCATCATCATAAAATTCTTTTGGTTTATTATCAACAAATAACTAACAAAAACCCTTCCCATGAACCAGCTTTATGGGTTCATTTTCTATGTCATATTCTTGAATTTGGGCAATCCAATTACCTCTCTTAGTTCCAAACTCTTGTTGAGTCAAGATAGACTTGACCGTTGAATCCAAGACCAATGTAATAACATGAGAATTAAGAATGTAGAACCTGAAATGCTTGAATGCTTTCACCATAACATAAGCTTTCTTTTCCATTGGTGATTATTTGAGTTCATGAGCTTTAAAAGGAAAACTCATGATTTATCTATTGGGGATTCAATCCCCTCGCTATTTCAGTACACCAGGATAGCGGATAGAGTATGTTCAGAAGCATAACTATGCATGATAAAGTCTTTTGTATAGTCAGGATAGACTAATACTAGAGCATGAGAAATAGCCTCCTTTATGTCATTTAAAGCAAATTTTCCTTCTACACTCCAATAAAAGATTGAATTACCTTTTATCATATCCATAATATGATGAGTTTTCTATACAAAGTTTGCAACAAACCTCCACAAAAAGTTCACCTTCCCAAAGAAAGAACGAATGACAGTCTTACTTGAAGGAAAATTAAGATTTTGGATGGACTTGACCCACTTGGGATCAATCTTGATTCCTTCCTTAGACACGATGTGTCCAAAGAGTTTACCTTCTTTAACTCCAAAAATAGATTTTTTGGGATTGAAACATAGGAAAGTGGGGGAGAGATGGTGAAATGAGATGCATGAAAAGGGGTGTCCACCTACTCACAAATCCACTTTCTCTGGTTTCATTAGGAAGAGGGAGAGTGTCACAAATGATTAGAATTGACTTGCAACCCTCAAGGTGAGTCAACCTTAGATTTGGACACTATGTTGCCTTGGCTTCCTTAATGATAGAAATGACTGATTGGCTATTTTGGGAGAAGAATAAAAGTGCATAAACAATCAAACCTTAGTGACCTAACACTTAAAATTCCTACTATTATGATAATGGAAAAAAAACACCAATTTGTAAGCAGGTCTTAGAAGGGTAGAGAGGTATGTACTTGGCTCCAAAAGTGGGTTTTAGGCTCTACTGAAGGAAATATTTTCCTTAGGGTGAATGCATCTTTGTGCAAGGATCCAAAAATTCTTTTTTCAATCCTATGATCCTAGATCTTAGCTTCGGATTGCACCTATTTCGACTATCGAAATATTGGAAATAAAACTTGTAGGTGTGTTTTTGTGTCTTGACAACTTTAATAACTTTTTGATTTTGCTCCTTTGATCAACTTTTAATCCTTCTTCACATATAAACCCACACATGCAAAGAGAGGAGAAAATGTTTGTTTTTGGTGAATAGGGGTTTTCCTTGTTCAAACCCCATTTTGGTAATTAAACTTTGATAAATCAATAATGATAAATGAAATGAATGATGAACGAACACTAGCTTGTTACAACTCATCAAACCCACTTTTGGACCTATGAGAGAGAGCAATGAGACTCCGTAATGATGATAAGATATTAATCCATAATCATGCGCTCTCATGAATATAACACAAGGATGGGTTGAGGGAAACATCAACATCAAATCTCCACTAACATGTACTTTCCACCTAACACAACACCAAAGGAAACATACACAATGGTGGTACAACTAGGAGATACCATATCTCAACTAGAAAACACGACTACCATTTCCAATAGTAAAAACACATTTACCAACTCCCAAGAGGCATAAATTCCAACAACGAGACTCTAACACAAGGGTTTGACCCATACAAGACAACCCTAGGAGGCACAAGCCTCCCACAAAATTTAAGTGATGAGGGATCATTTTAATTGATGACACACTTTCCAAAGAAAAAGTGTCATAACTCTCAAGGTGCAATACTTGTTGACAAGTGACAACATGGAAAGATTCACTAGGACAAGGGGTATAACTTTTGTAAGCAATTTTTCCTAAAAAATGAATGAAAGAGCTCATTATCCAATGAAATGGAGGGCTACAACATGCTAGAGGACTACAATATACTGGGAGGACACTAACATGCTAGAGAGATACTAGCATGAGCTCACTAGTGTCCTACATTTGTGCAAAAGTCCTAGATTGGCCCTAGAGTTCTAACATAACACTAGAGTCCCAAGAATGTGTTGTAGTCCTTACCCGCATTTGTATCTTTCCCTCATGCTAGTTTCATTTCTAGTGAGCTAATCAAAAGCCCCATCTATACCATCATGTGAAGCACAACAGTCAAGAAACACAAGAAAAGAGTCACAACATAATATGAACTCTAAAACAATGAAAATGACTAGGAGACCAAAGTGAACACTAACACTCAATCTCCAAAACCACTATCTGACAAAGAAGATAATTCTCTATTAGTGTGAATGGGGTTATTTCCTATCTATTTCTTAGTGAATACCTATTCACATCATTATAAGTTTACTTAGGAGTTAAGTTTCCTAGGTGTCATTTGTAGAAACTAGTTATAATGGGACCATGTCTTATTAATTAGATTATAGTTATCTAGGAATTTAATTTTTCACTTAAGCATTATGCATGTAATGTTTGCATCCAAGGTGTTTATCATACCTCCTCTCACCTTTTCTATATAAATAAGGTTCTTGTACATTGTAATTCATTCTAGATCAATTCATCATAGACCATCATTTGATCAAATTGTCTTCTTGCTCATGTTGCAACACTTTCTTATGGATGGTGTCTTTCATGGTTTGATCCTTTGAAGATTGTAGATTCATTTGGGTTTATTGTTAATCAATATTTCCAACACTCTCAAGGACTAGAGAGATGACTAAAACATTGGGACTAAAGGGGAATAATTCCTACCCATCTTGTTCATGCCAAATACATGTTTCTAAGTAAAGCGTTCATTTTAAACCTAAATTTAAATGTGCTCTAGCTCATGTAAGGACAAGGTAACATTAACCTTGCAATCCTAAGTCATTTTTCACATGTATACATGATCCTCAGAAGGTGTACTTAGATGTCTAAGGACATGAGAGATAAACATATTTAATATTTATTTACCTACATGAAAAATTATAATTGCATTCATAGATGTGGATCCAGTCATTGGTGGTGGTTTAAAAAATAATGACAATATATTCCTTCTAGACATCTATTTTGGAGATGGGATCGGTTGGATTTGCATGTTATCTTGAGTGGGATGTCAAGGTTTGCACATTGTGCATGCCATCCATTAGGAGTTGTTGAGCACTCTTATTACCAATTTCTTATCAGCTATGAGCTCCCATGTAAAGCCATGTGATAATATATTATCTCTTACTAATTTTATAAGATTTCCAAAAGTTGGGTCATATGGCTTTTGCATATGGTTTTTACCTCTTGTTTTGAGATACCATCGTGTTAATCTCACTCTAGCTCTTATATAAATTTGAGATTTGTGTTAGCAGAAGATAAGTTATTTTCTAGGTTGAGGAAGCAACAAATTGTTTCCTAAAATTAGAGAAAGATGTTGCATTGATGGTACTTATTTCAAGGATTAAAGACAAGCATCAAATCTGTTAAGGTGTGGATTTTTTTCTTGTAAGGGTTTTTGCACATGAATCTTGTGTGACTTGTGTTTATTTCTCTTCTTTCTTTGGTTGAACGTGCAATAAAATTACTATCATATTAGTCAATATTGAATAATTTATTTACTTTAAGATTTGAAAACTCTTTGTTTAAGTTTCATTGTAATAGTTTCACCTTGTTTTTCCAATAGTTCATTTTAACCCACATTACAAAAAGGATAAATGAAATGTGTGCTTAACACTAATACTGATACATGGTAAAAAAATATAGCACCTATACCACATAGGTAGTCAATTTAAAATCCTTCCACTTAAGAGGTTCCAATGATTTATTATAATTTAAAAAGAGGACTCAATTGTACTACACTATATATTTTTACAAATAAAGATAACAATACAATAATTAAAATTGAATATTTTTCCAATCTTGAACTTAGTTTTTGACCTCTCTAATGGATCCTCTAATCCCCAATGGTGGTTCCATGCCACCCTACCATGTGGTACCATTACATCCACCTCACCATGGTAGGAGATCATTGCAAGGGCCACAATCACACTCACACCAAAAATATGAGTATGACTTACACAAATTCCAATCACAACTACACACAAAATAAGTATGAACAACATATAAAATCCACAACCAAAATAAAATATGGATAAGGATAAGTAGACGTCAGATATAACACCCAACGATAACACGAATGAGGGAGCTAGTGAGAGGTAAGAAGTTTCATTACAAATAATGAAGAGATGGTTTGGGACCTGAGGATGTATGCCTATTGCAAGGTGAAGGAAGTACTCAAGTGGTATCCACCACCCAACTAGGTATATTCTTGCCTTATTACCCAATGATATGGATTGACTAAGTCATACACATATACCCAATGAATTAGATCATCCTTTGTTGAGAAATCATTGGCAATAGGAATTTACATTTAGATTTCAACCAAGGATGTGTTTTTGAGATTATGCTAGTATTGTATGTACAAGTTGAAAAGTTCTAGGTGGTCCTACAAAGTTTTAGTATAGTAAGCAAGTTTACTACACTGAAAGGAAACCTATTTAAAAAATATTACTAATTTAACAACATAGTAACATCATACCTCAAGTGGGCCCTTGCTTGAGTATCAACATTATTTAACTCACAAGATAATCATTTTTTCAATTTCTTCATGCACACTTGATTCAAGGATTCAAATAAAAAGGTTTTGCACCTGTCATTCAAAACGGAAAATATAATTGTTGAAAGAAAGATTACAGTTACTTCCATTTTAGAGTCTTGAAATATATAATAAACTTAATTCTAAACGACTAGGACTCTAAACACTACTTGTCAACTCATTACTTCAAAGTTGGAAGATGACTATTATAATAAAGACACAAAATAAATATTCAGAAGTAAAGTACTAACATTGCTCAAAGAAAAAGAATCTTCTTTCTCAAGCATGCACAACAAATGGTAGAGGTGTTGGAAATGAACAAAAGAGTTTTTGAACTTGTAGAAAAGCACCCCATGTCTCTCACAAAGTCTTAAATGTATAATGATATGTGGTTGACTTAGCTTTAGGTGTCAATCCCTTTGCTGCAAGTCCATGGTCTTTTGGTTGTAGGTCACCAACTATGTGGTTGCATGCCATTTATTTTGGTCTACTACTTCCTCCTTATTTCATATAAGATTAACTTCTATACAAGGCACTTATTCATCACAATCAACATGATTCCTCATAATAATTCATCACATTTCAATAGTAGTCACACACATATACAAATATCTATTGGTATATCAATAATCACTTCTAATACTTTGTAGTTAATCAAACAATGTTTGAAAATGTTTGCAAGTTATTGTGAAAGTATCAAAAAAATTAAGGAAATAACCCTAATTAAAATTAAAATTTGATGGCTCATCACCAGGTGTGGCATTCCCTTAGTTGGTTATATCAAGCCTATGCAAGTTACACTCAAGCTATATCATTAACAAAATCTTAGTAGCTTAACCAATTATGCAAAATCCTCAATTTCTATTTTAATTACAACTCTACAACCATTTTAGCCATGAATTCATGTTCAAAATGGGGAGAATGTGTAGATCCACTCGTCCCTAACCTTAGACCTTAATTATAGGCTCTTCATGCTCCAATTTGACCATGCAAATGAAATGATGCACAAACACGAGCATAAAATTTGAAAATAAATTTAATGTAATTATGATAGAAAATAATTAAGGAGACATAAACTCCTACATTATAAATCATCTAAATTCAATCCAAGCATTCAAATTTTCTAATTTTATCATAAAAACCATAAAATTCTTCAAAACTTCATTGATGAAATATTGTCTTTCACAAAAAAGTATAAAATAATGAACATGATTTCAATGCAATCACAATGAAAAATAATTAAGGGGACACAAATCCAACATTCTAATTCATCTAAATTCACTTTTAGAAATTAAAATTTCAAATTTATTTTTATACCAAAAACCAAAAAATTACTTTCAAATTCCATTAATAAGAGCTCATTTTTTTGTTACTAAAAAATTTCAGAAAATAAAGTATATACCCCTTTGATATTAGAATGAACAAAAACCATTCCATGAAATAAAATCACATTTCAATGATTTTTTTTTGCCATAGTAAGGGCACAAATTGGGTATTTAAAAAAATAATAATAGAAAAAATAAACCTATTTTTTGCTTGAAATTTAATCTAGAAAGGGAAGCCATATGCTACCTTAAGGGTAAGTAAAGAATTCAAAATTCAAATTCAATCAAGAGACAAAATAATGGAAGAGAAATGCTTTAATTTCACATAGTTCAATTTTTGGTTTTCTTTTGAATTTCTCACCAATTTGATGAAATAGAGTCACACACACAATGCAAGCACCTTGAAGATTCTAATCCCATACAATCTCCAAGCCCATCCAATCCAAAACAGTCCCAATCCACTATTTTCAAATTTCAAATGGAGAGGGTTTGAGAGTCATTTTCCAAAAAAATGCAAACCATGAAATAAAAAGCTTGTTTATCTTTCTTTATGTATATTTTCTGTTTTTCACTATTTCTATTATCTTTTAATTTTACAATTTAATTTCCTCCTTTTCCCCAAAAAATTTCATAATAATTTAAAATGATCAAGAAATTTTTTAAAATAAAATTAATTAAATTTATTCAATACATTCATATTCCAATAAAATAATTTCAATTTAAATACAAATTGCAATCAATTTAAATATAATTTCTTTGAGCACTTATCTTAATGACATTTCTCTTTTCCAAACTCACAAAAACATTTAATGAAACCAAAATGCAACAATCAATTCATTAAAATACCAAACATGAAAGAAACTATTAAATTAAAATATATGTAATTATGAGTTAAACCCACAACACGTAGGAACTTTAGAATCACATCTGATTTGGATTTGGGTTTACATAAGGTCACACGTGATATGCCTAACACTCAATTCAAGCACAATAGGGAATAAAGGATATACAAGGCCCAATATGATATCTCTGACATAACCATCATTGGGAATAACTTAGACTGACCAATTCAGGTGCACTTATCTTAATGAAATTTCCCTTTTCCAAAATCACAAAAAATATAAATAATAAAACCAAAATGCAACAATCGAATCATTAAGATACCAAATAGGAAAGAAACTATTAAATTAAAATATATGTAATTATGAGTTAAACCCACAACACGAAGGAAATTTAGAATCACATCTGATTTGGGTTTGGGTTTACATAGGGTCACACATGACATACCTAGCACTCAATTCAAGCACAATAGGGAATAAAGGATATACAAGGCCCAATATGATATCTCTGACATAACCATCATTGGGGAATAACTTAGACCGACCAATTTAGGTGGAGAAATGCCCTATAAATGCATTCTCAAAGCACACACCAAACACACTTTCTCAATATATAATAGATGAAGCAATGTATACACACCCAACAAGGTATAATATCACATACATTATATAAGCATTGAAATAAAATCATCAATCAATCATCTAGCATCTCAAAAAATGATGATGAATATAAACATCTCAAGGAAAGGAATATGGGGGAATTAGATGAAGCTTACATTTATTGGATTTTGTAAATTTTTACTATTTTCTTGATATAGAAATTCAAACATATGAATGCTAAGACAAATTTCTTGCATGGGAATTTTAGAGGAGAAGACTTATATGTCACAATTAGATCACTTTGTAGTGAAGGGTAAGGATGAAAAAATTTATAGGTTTAAGAAATATCTTTATTGTATGAAACAATCCTCTCAAACGTGATATTAAAAGTTTAATTCATATATTTTATTTAATTACGATTTATTAGAGCTAAGTTAGATCATCATGCTCACTTTAAGAAAATAGGTGACCATATTATTATTATTTAATATGTTTGACAAGTTTTTGATCAATAATAATAAAGAAATGCTTGGGACTCTTAAAATCTAATATTTAATTATAATTTGATATGAAGGATTTGGGGTCAACTAATTTTATCTTAGGTACATAGATTAGTAAGGATACAATTCATAATTTTTTTAGATCAACTAGAAGAATTATATTAACTCTATTTTGTAGTGGATTATTTGAGTTGGAGGTCTAAAATTCAGAGGGCATAAATTTTCCATACACAAATAGTTTTCCTTCTATTTTTTGACCTCTATCCATATTTTTCTAAGGTTTACACATTAATGTGGTTATAAATCAATTTTGGAGTCTTCTAATCTAGCTTTGCAAGTGTCTTCTATAAAGTGACTTATTCATGCAAATCTATGTCTCATATATCTTATCTTTAGGGTTTTGGGGAGATGGACTATATTGTGTAATAGATTTATGCAAAAAAATATTTGGTTGTGATTTGTTGATTGGAGATAGATAGTTTTTTGGTATTGGGGATGTGGAGCATTTTGT
Source organism: Sequoiadendron giganteum (assembly GCA_007115665.2). Classification (NCBI taxonomy): domain Eukaryota; kingdom Viridiplantae; phylum Streptophyta; class Pinopsida; order Cupressales; family Cupressaceae; genus Sequoiadendron; species Sequoiadendron giganteum. The sequence goes on from CM021105.1 coordinate 78,544,356, forward strand.
CATGTTGATCTTGTCTTGATCTTAAATAATATTGCAATTGGAGTTTTTTGACATGAGATGGTTGTTATATATATATATTGGTTTAAACAAATTCATGTTTAGGTTACTGAATATTTTATTGATGATGGAAAGTTTTGCTCTTTCTATGAAGAAGAACGTGAAGAAGATTCTTTGTACATGTTTGTTATGGGTGGGATTGTCCTTAGTTGTATTTGTTTTGATTATTTATGTAACATATACAATAATTAGGAGATTGTTGGGAAAGGTGTGTTGTACAAAGTATATATTATAATTATTTAAATGTGGCACATCTTAGATTGTGGATTCTATACTAGGATTATACAATCTTGGGGACACTTGTAATGTTATTTGGAACTATATATTTATTTAATGTGGGAGTCACACTAGGAAATGCATTATTATTAGAGGGACCATAATAAAATGAGTTCAAAACCACATGGTTTTGTGGGCCTGTGCTTTTATTTAACACCACTTAGTGTTTTTATGCAAGATTGGTCTATATTTAAACAAGCACATTGACAACTTGGTATAGGAATATGTTAAAAGATCATCTCTATTGAGAAAGCTACATGTTGTGATGGGATCCAAAGGAAGACATGATGTGGGATGCATGGTTACATGGTTTTGTTGTTATGCATACCTATTTTTTGTTAGAGTGTTTACATGGAGGAGTGCAATGAATTGCTCACCACCCAAGAATATTTATATAGATAAAAGTATCACTATATTATAACCATGTTTGCATTAATAATATAACTAATGTGGCGTCTTCTTGTTGGGTTATTTGCAAAAGAGTATCCCAAGGTAAATTTGGTGTTATTTTATGGGAATATCCTTACTATTCATTAACACTGTGGATTCAGTAACCTGTTTAGAGTAGTTCCTTTCATAAAAGTTTATATAAGAAATTAGTAAAACTATTTAATATTGGCTAGATTTATAATCACCAGGGAGTCACCTTTAAACTCTAGATGCAAAAAATATACAAAATTGAATCCAAAAGCACTCTTAAACATTGCTTGAATTTTCCAAGAATTTGCACTATATTTAGATGTGCAATCACTCCCAAATAATTGCGAGGGATTCTAAAATTCAAAATGCTAATTTCCCCACCAAAGGATGAGTCCCTCACAAACCACATGCATAAATTCCAGTTTGTCATTACGTTGGCTTCCCTCAAGCAATGACTAAGCTTTATTTTTTCAAAATGGCCTTTTAAAAGAAGAATTTCCTCAACAATAATTTTTAATTTTCAATCACAGAAAACATTTTTATTCAAACCATTTATAATCACTAGGGAGTAACCTTCAACCTCTAGATGTTTGAATCCAAAAACAACCACCAAATCAATCCCTTCCAAGAGTGCCAAAGCTTTTGCTTCATTGTTCAATTGACAATCAAGATATAATGAAATACTCTTGATAAAATTGCCACTTGTCAAAAGAACCATATTAATTCTAGATGCACCATCAAAATTCATCTTTACATTCTAAATTAATGAAAAATCCAATTGAATGAATGAATTGAAAATTATTTTTCATTTTATTAAAGATATACATTATTTACAATCTATAAATATTTTAACAAATCATAAAATCACAATATTTACGCCAAATATAAAAACTTGAAAATAAAAAATAACTTTTAACACCCTAACATAAACACACCCATGCGATTTCTTTTGGTTTACTTGTACAAAGTTAACCCTTGCAGTTATTGAATCTTCTTGAAGTTTATGTTTATTATTATTTTTATTATTTATTTAGTACTAAATGATTTTCAAGGGCTTTTAATTTAATGAATTTAAAAAGAATTAAAATGAAATGATATTTTTTTCAAAAATCTCCCGCTTTTCAAATTGTTATTTCTGCATTTGCCGTAAATGGTCGTTCAACTTGAAGAGTGATTGAGATATTCAAATTGGGAAAGACCAAACACAACGGACAGATTTACAGAAGAATATATGTGGAAGAAAGCAGAAGATAACCAAAAGCAGGAGAAAAATGGAGAGAAAGTTATCAAAGCGATCATTAACGTTAGAATCCTCGCCTATTCAGGAGTTATCTCATCTTGCCCAGCGTTGCAATGCCATCAGCCTCGCCGAAGGTATTTATTACTTCATACCAGCAATGTTTTAATGCAATTGACAAGGGTAGGTTTAGTCATGAGCTTGAAAACTTAATTAGTACTTGAGGTAATTGGGAAAGAATCCTCTTGCGGCCTGCTAATGGATCTCAGATATCAAATTGGACGTCCATCTTAGCTGTGGATATTTTGAAACCATCTAGGTTTTGGATCATCATGTGTGAACTTTTGTTAGATTACAGAGCTAGATCTCAGACTTTCTTAGTTGTGGGTCTTTCCAGAAACGTTTTCACTGTTGTTATGGACTCGGGAAACCTTACAACACTGAAACTACATATGCCGCTTTCAATTTTATTATAACTAGTGTATGTTTCTCTTAGCCTATGACTTTGGCCTTAAACTGTCAATGGTTGCTGGCCACAGTTTTATTGTAAATACTAAATAGCATCTTCGTGTTTGAGTTTTTGAATTAAAACTATTATCTGAAATTTAAATAATAGTATTGTTGTTTTGTAGGTTTCCCGGACTTTCCAACTCCAACTGAATTTAAAGAAGCAGCAATAGCAACCATAACTGCTGACTTCAATCTATACAGGCAACAAATCATACCCTGCTGAATTTTTCTTATGGCTTGATTTGAACTAGTTGCACTATAATTATAGTATTGATGCTATTCTGTGAAGGTTACAAATAATGAAATTAAGTTACTGTTCAATTCTTTATTATTTTTAGAGAGTAAAAATTGGCATATATTTTCACTATGGGAAAGAGCACTCTGAACTCCCGATCCCAAAGAAGATGGTATTTCAGCCCTTGAGTACCCTAACATGCTAATGTGATAACCTAGGTTCAGTTTTAGTTGGTCCTTGGAAAATAATATAGCATCAGAACAACAATAGGAGCTTCAAGTAAATAATTATGCCTTGAGGTGTGATATTTGAAAGAACAATGTATACCCTGAACCACCAAGAGGTTGGTAGCCCAGCGGCAGAGTGCCTCAACATACTAATGGGGTTGCTAGGTTCAATTCTTAGATTGTCCATAATAAATAACATGGTATTAGATTCTGATTAGGAGCTCCAAGCAAAGAACTATGGCTTGAGAGGATATGTTAGAAAGAAGAATCAATATTCTCAATTGCAGAGGGTCTTGTTCCTCAGTGTGGTAAAGTGCCCAAGCATGTCAATGGAACTCCTAGATGGTCCATGGAGAAAATAGGATTGAACAATATTAAGAATATTAAAACTGTAGTGACATTCCATTTACATGTTAGTGTTATGGGAGACTGAAAGTGTAAATGGAATTTGATTATTCTGGTTTAAAATGGGAAAGACATGTAAAACTATGGCAAATAAAAAAAGATCAAATATATTAAAAATATAGATTTTTTTTTTTATATTATTAGTCATGCCAAATATCATAGAAAGAGAAACAAAAATATGTCATAAGACATAAAAATAGAATTCGTTAAATACTACTCTAATTTATTATTTAACATAAAAAAAGAAAGAGAAAAAATAATGACTGAGGCGTGTCCTGATTTGCTAATGACGACCATCCTCTGAAAGCTTCGATTGGCAGATTCCTTTGTTCACCTGAATTCTGAAATAGTTTGATTCTGGACTGAAAGTGAAAAACTGATAAAACTGTGGTTAATGATAATTACAGGCTAAATAGGCAACGATGGATGGTTTTTTTCAATAACCTGGGAAAAAGTTGCAGGTTATTCAATAGCTTGTGAGTTATTAATAACTTGTGAGTTATTAATAACTTGTGGGTTTTTCAATTTGGGTGTTTTTTCTTTTGAGAAAAAGATCACTTTCACAAAAAAACTGCGCTGCTAGTTTAAACCAGCACGACCTAGGGCTGGGCTACCCTTAACTTTGGGTTTTTCCTTTGGTTTTGCTTCTATTATTAAAAAAATTATATCATGGTAAGAATAATTACTGTCTTTTCATAAGTTAAGTACTGTATAAGTATTTTGTAATTCTGCAAATTGTAGTTAGTCCTAACAGCTATACTGTTGTTAACAATACATTAATTTAAAAGAAAATTCTAAAATGGCACCTCCACTACCATAGGCAAAAAATAAATGGAAAATTTCTCCTAAACTGCGCTCCAACCAGCATGATGTCCAAGATCAACAAGCAATTAAATTCCTAAACTGCTTTTCAAAATCTCTCTTGGATTATTTTCATGCTTCAATTACTGCAAGGGGCCAACATATCTGTTCAATTATTATCATCATTATTCATTAGCAGTTGTTTGGCTAACTGGTAGCACCCAATAAACTAGCCTTTTTTTAAAATTCTCTTTGTTCAATGTATGGGGGACATCATCAGCTAACCACCTAAGGGTCTTAAAAGATTTAACAATGGTTCGATGCACCGCAAGTAGACAACCTTTAAAAGTCCTCCCATGTTGGCAACAAATCAATCAGTTTGTTCCCTTGCCTCTCCACACTCATCAGAAAGCTTCTAGTGCCTAGATTTTGTATTCCTAGCCATGACATCCCATTTGAGCTTTATACGAGTTTCATTTTTTCATGAGCTTTTGTCAAGGTCCTAATGAAAAAGCATTGTATTCCTCCAACATCTTAGTTTTCGCGATTACCATAGTGAAAGATCTTAGATTTTGAGCTAGCAATGCTTAGGGTTCAAACACTTGCACCCATTTTTTAGTACGTTTGAGTTTGAATATTGAATCACTTGGTAGGCTTCTTTAGTTGTCACCAAGGATAGACATGGCTAGTGCGTGCTACTGCATTTGCTGCACCAAGAATAGATGTGGTCACCTTTGGTGAGATCTCCAATCACAAATGAGAAAAAGTGGTCTGTTAAAACCCAATTCCTTCACCTTTGTGTACTTGGCAAGAGGGTTTGCCCTACTTGAATGAGTTTTCACTCAAAGTTTGTTATCACCAAACTATTTCATTAGACACACAATCTATTTTCAATTTTTCTCATGATCCACATTCAAAGGCCTATTCATAGCCTTTCAAGTAGTGGGCATTACAAGGGTGATATTAGAAGAAATCTGTTTATCTTAGCCTATTTAACTCAATTATGGATGATTGTAGGAAAAGACCTATGTCTAAGATCTCATGCTTGACTCTTTCAATGATGGAATTTTTGGCCTCATGAAATTTAGTCCTAATACCTCTCAAAATTTCAAGATTTCTCACCCATCAAGCAATGCTTTAGACCCTTCTAAGCATCCATTGTTAATATATTATAAGTGTTAGTTATGCCTTCCAAATAACATTTGTTCCCCACAACCATATATATGTTTGGTGATTTTGTTGATAATGACTGCCTTGGAAAAAGAACATTGTTTATTCTCATTGGGATGCCATTTTGATCCATGTGGATCAAAAGAACATTGTTTATTCTCATTGGGATGCCATTTTGATCCATGTGGATCTACTCCTTCTGGCTGGCATACAAGTCACTGGCTGCTGTAGCAGCCTGTTTACCACGTAACTCAGTTGTTTCAACTCTTTCAACCATTCTTTGTTGGATTTTATTTTCTCTCTCACCTAATCTGCTAAAAGATACTCTTGTGTTCCTTTATGGGGATTTACAGGCATTCCACTTTGCCATCTCCTTAAAATAGACAGGGGTCACACTAAATGCATCTCAGGATTCCTCTCCTCATCATACAAAAGAATATTCTCAAAAATCAACTTAGTGAAATGGGGTAGAAAGTAAATATAGATAGAAGAACAACAATTAAGAATTAAAAATTGAAGGCATATGCCACTCGTAATCTTAACATCTCTTTTAGAGGATAAAGACTATGGTGGATTTACATCCCTTTTTTGGCTTTTCCTACTTTGATTTGTATTTGTGAATTAAAAAGTTATTAAAAACAAACAAAATTAAATTTGTGGGAAAGAAATAAGATGAGATCCCCACCCTAAACTAAAAATCCAACAAAGGAGACCTTAGTTATAGCTCAGCTATAGAAAGAAAAAAGCTTTTCCCCTTCCCATGTTGGCCTCCCCTCATCATTACATTCACATGGCTCACCTTATCCATTATCTTCTCAGTTCATGCCTTTCTTCCAACCAATACTTTTTAGTTTGTACCATAGCTTCAATCTAAGCTCTGCAATCCTCAATAGATGTTTTCTCTAGGTCTCTAACACAAATTAGAAGTTCTTGTATTTAAGTAACTAAATTTTTGAGTCTTCCAATTGTTGGTGTTCACATTTCTTATTTCTTGTAGGTATAGGCAGCAAGAATCTTTGAGTTAGACCCCATTAAAATAATGCCACATTATTGGACTGCACAATAAGTCTCTCTTGTAATGCCCCAAGCTTTCACCCAAGACATTAATGGACAAAAATAAGATGAACACAATTTTTGTGATATAAATGCGGCACTAAACATGTTGCATTGTACTTCTACATGCAAAGGTGTCGTAAAATGACACAATGACATACTTGGCACACACACCAATGCACTCAACATGGTGACACAAGTGGGAGACTTGATTGGACATGGGTCAATTCATTGGGACAATCTCAAGAAAACATGAGCATCCTAGACTTGGAATCCAACCTTTGTTTTGCAACACACAAAATGCAAGTGAAGCACCAAACCCTGAAAAAGTGAAATTTGGAATTAGAAGTTTAGCTGCAATTGAGGTTTCAACCCTTGGAGTTTAGAGTTTTCAGTGCATTTTGCAACTTGCAAAATATAATTTGAACTTTGAAGTTTGAATTTTCGGTTCTTGGAGTTTAGAGTTTTTGTTGTAGTTTGCACTTGCAAAATGCAAGTCAAATTCCAAAGTCTAAATTTCAGGCCTTTATGGCTTGGTGTCTTGTTTGCATTTTGCATGTTGCAAAAACATAGGTTGGACTCCAAAGTTCAAGCAATTTTATGATTGCTTCTATTTTCTTGAGGTTGTCATAGTGACTTGAATCAAGTTTGATTAAGTCTTTCGTTGCATCGTCATGTTGAGTGCATTGGTGTGCATTCTAGGTGCAATGTTGTGTCGTGTCACAACACCTTGTGCGTAGAAGTGTAATGCAACATGTTTAGTGATGCATCTGTATCATGAAAAATTTGTTTTTCTTGTTTTTGTCCATTAATGTTATGGGCAAATGCTTGGGGCATTGCACCTCCACATAGAAACACTATGGACTTCCATAATGCAATTGAAGTCCAAACCCTTGGAGTATAGAGTTTTGAATTTTGATTGCATTTTGCAAGTTGCAAAATGTAATTCAAACTCCAAAGTAAAAATCTCCAGCCCTTGTAGTTCAGAGTGTCAATTGCATTTTGCAAGTGCAAAATGCAAGTTGAATTTCAAAGTCCAAATTTCAGGCCTTTAAGGTTTGGTGTCTTGTTTGCATTTGGCATGTTGCAAAAATGTAGGTTGGACTTTGATGTTCAAGCACTTGTAGGATTGTTTTTGTTTTGTTGAGTTCATCATAGGGACTTGATTTGTGTTTAATTAAGTCTTTCATTGCATCATCATGCTAAGTGCGTTAGGTGTATTGTTGTGTCGTGTCATCACACCTTGTGTGTGTAGAAGTGCAATGCATTGCATTTGTATTGCAAAAAAAATGTGTCCTGTTTTGTCCATTAATGTCTTGGGCAAACGCTTGGAGCATAATACCTCCACATAGCAACACTATAGACTTCCATAATCTCTAGCAATCTTAAGATTTCCTTTTGAGGTTCTATCTATGTTGAGTATCCATTGAATCAATCGGGTGGAAACCATTTAGCCTCTCTATTTACCTTTCTAGCAACCACATAATTGTGGTGTTATTGGGTCCACATTAAATTTTATAATTCTAATTCAAATCTGCATGCGCTTTGTAACTACTAAAATGTTTGTGGTAATGTTACCTGAGTATTGTTAGTAGCAAAATAACTTGTTCCCCCTAATGGATTGTGGGATATTTAGTAAATAGGAGACTTTATAAATTCTGTCTTCCATATATTCAGACTAAATCTGTGTCAGGTTGAATCCATTCATTTGCTCCCAATCAATCCACTACCTTTTCACTTTGGAATATGGAATCAAGATGAACTTGTCGTAAAGGAGTCTTTTCCCATTGCTTTCTATTTGAATATCTCCTATGCTTGTTAATTCTCCAATTGGCAACGTGAGATACATGTGTGGTTACAAGGAAATCATTTTGAAACAGGGCACATGGGTACACCAACAAGGGTACAGCTATATTACATTTAACTAAATTAAATAAGATATGCATGTATGGGTATGGGTTCATATTGCTGATTCTGATTTTCTTAATGACCATGTCATATCTGTTCCCTCAATTTCATCAACATTAAGCTCTGTTTCTTGCCCTCTCTCTATTTGGTCCAGGCTTTCCTTTGTTTGTTTCATTAATCAAATCTAGCCATATAATATCAACTGCAGGATTGAATATTGATTCACAACATGACATAGAACACATTTTCCTTCATGTATTGCTTAATTTTCCTATCAGAGTTTTGATTGATTTTCTCTTTCTTCCTTTAGTTGTCCTTCCTTTGTTCCTGTTATCTTGAGTGTCTCTCCTTTCTTTTCACTCTGCTTACTCATGGCATTGTTCATATGAATTTAGGGTAGATGCCTACTCATTTTGTGCACATCTTTTGTCTACTACAATGCTTGTTATTCTCTTTGTTACATTACCAGTAGGCTTATCTCAGGTGGCATTGAAAACCCACTGACTTAATATGCCTTTAAAACCACATCCAGGATTTTTAAGTAAGTCCCCTGCTTGACTACTTTTGACCCTCAACTGACAAACGCACATACTTCTCTTTTTGAAGAATCAAAAGTAGCTATACATCTATCAATACGTCCTGTTACAGAATTGATTCTTACCTTCGATCAATGCCTCCAATTTAAAACTCAACTTGGCAACAATTAATTCTTTCGTATGCCAACATTCCTGATTGGGTTTAACATCTGATTTTCTATAATTTTTGCCATTTAGTAGGTTTAAGTGGTGACACAATGAATGTTCAGTAATACTTAATATGATTTTGTTTCAGTATATTTTGTACATCATGAAACCCAGCATTTGAAAATCAGATATATTTGCAGTTGCAACCTCAACAGTTTGAGCAGGCTTTCCTTGAAGAATTGAAAGCTTCTTTTCAAATCAATTTCTCTGGATCTGCAATGATTAAAAAACACACTTAAATAATCACAGAATGCTCAGCATTCAAAACAGCCATATATGAGTTATATGGAAATATGTGACATTTTACTGATCACTGTCTGCAATGCAACGAGTTGGCAATTAATCAAGTTTTCAGCACTTTCTTATAAGAAAGTCGATTGCCAGGAAGATTATTATTTTTGTCATATTAAATTTCCAACATGAATTTCCCTAGATCTGCATTTGACTAAGATATCACATGTTAGATAAACTTTAACATAATAGACAACGTACCGCAGCCTTGGCGGCATCCCATGCAAAATACCTAGTGAAGAAAGATGTTTCATTTCCTTCAGTTACTTTGTAAAGTGGAGTATCTTGAGATAACCCTTCAAATAAGGCTGCACGCTCCATGTATTTCTGCTAAATTTTGTACCATTTCAATTAGAAACTATAGTAAGGTAATGATGCCACAAAGATAGCTAGGCCACATTTTTCTCAAGCACATGCGTGCATTACATGAAGGCACAAGGTGGTAGGAGTACGTGATTTCCACAGATAATGATCTTGTAACTATAAACAGTCTTTTTAGTTACATTCATTCATATGATAGAATATTTGAAAATCAACGCAAACACACATTCTTATAAAAAACATTTTCTTTCACTTGGCCAATCTCAAAACCTTGCTGCTTCAATTTAGTCTCTATATGCTGACCAATCTAGATAAAAACTTCACCATCTGTATCCAATACCATGATATTCTGTGTTAGCAGGTCATCTTGACTGAAGTTGAAGACTTCTATGAGCTGCCAAAAATAATACAAAATTACAAGACACTACAATCTTGATAGGAGAACTCAGCACACTGTTGACAAAGAAAAGATGAGACAAGCTAGTTCTTATCAATCTGGAAGATATAAGTGCTGCAATATGCCAACCACCTTCAATGTCTCTGCAATTTCAAACAAACAACAAACACATAAAATTAGTTTTTCTAGTGCCAATTTGCCAATTCCTTCAAAAGATTGGTTTTGAAGCAAGATTGCAATTGGTACCAAATTAGTGCAAGAAAAGTAAATAAACTATTAGTCTTTTCAATTTAATCAAGCAGATAAGTAATTAAAGAGAAAGAAAACTAATCCTGAGAAGCTTCAAAAAGTGACAGTCCAAGCAAATAAAAAACGAACCCTTGTCAAATTTACAAGCATATAAATGAGGATCTCCACTGCTTTCTTGAGATCGCTTCTGGCTTACATAACTCTGCCTTCCACCCGGTGCATTCCAAAAGGCTGCTGGTTCTGTCCGTTCCTTCACAGCTTTTGAACTAGTACCAGGCTGAAAATATAATGGTTGTCATCAAAAGCTTAAAATATGAGAAATGTTTCAAGCATTAACATAAGATGTGTGCTAAAATTTTCTCCAGTTATTACTCAATGTATTATTTGAGTTCACCAATATAAAAAAAGCTAGCTCATATGTTTAGGAACAATATGTTTCTTCGCAGTTCAATTTAGAAAAGCTAATAAAAACATGCTTTTATTAAGAAAGTCACTGATAAAGAAATTAGGACGAGTATATGAGCATTGTCATCTCATTATAAAACTTACTTTTAAGAACTCTGGGAGTCTGGCTGCTGATTTCTGCTGCTCAATTGTTGTAGAGTTTCCATGCCTAGTGAAAAATGATGTTCCAGTTTGTAACAAGAAGCAACATGTGGAATCCAAAGACGTTGCCACCTGCATGTACCAATGAAACTTATTATTTGGAGCAGTCTTGATTCCTGTCAGCCAAAAGGTTTTTGTTGTTTTCCTTTTACATGAGTCAGGCTTTACATTCATGTTCTTTGTAGAGTAGGTTGTTTTGTAATCAGCAGATTTTTATTGAGATAAGATTATTATCAATAGAAACATTACAGAATACCTTTAAGCTTAGATCTAAGAAAAGTTCGTTATGGCTTGAGTCCTAGGAGTAACATTCTGCCTGAGCACATGACCAAAGTAAATAGTAACTATGTCCCAGACATAACTGTTCATCTTCTTGGTAACTAAGTGTGAAAAATTTGATGAATATTTATGGTCACAGAGAATCAAATTCAGTCAATGCAAAATATGAATTCCAAAGCATTTAAATGCTTCAAAAATCCTCAGTGAAATCATGTCCTCATTTGTTCACTTGGTAAATTGAAAACTGTATCAACATTATCTATTCCCTGACCTCTATAGTGCCCATTTATGTCACACAAATGTGAAAGTTGCTATTTCAAAATGGTTTTTTTTTTGAAAGATCAGTGAGTGTAAAATTAATCTCCAGAAAGTTCAAGAGTCATGACAATATTAAAAAATTCTAATGGGACCGTATGAGTTCTAATTTCTACAATGGTTCCTCTTTGTCTTCTTAATTGAATGGAACTAGTATATGTATTAAAGTGGTACATGGGGGTTTGAACCCCAATTCGATCAATTGTATCATTCATAAATTGAATTCGTCCTCACAGATTGTACAATACCAAGTCAGGTGATGTAATTCTTTCAATGATTCAATATAGTTCCACATCTTGCACCTATTCAAATAATTGACTAGTTTGAAAGTTTTTAATTTATTTCAATTTTTTGTTTCTTATTGTTAATGTACTCTGGTTGCTATTCACAAGTGATGGTGTAAACTGTTTCCACCCCAAACATATTGGAACCTAATGCTTCAGCTGGTAGGTTTCTTTCTACTCTTGTATTGTTTGTAACTAGATATCATTTCAAATCCCATCGGCTGCCTTTGTCATTTGTGGATATTAATAGGCTTTCTTTTTTTCTTCGTCTTTCTATGGCATGTGTTGTAAGAATTCAATTTTGTTTATATTTTTTTTGGAGAAAGAAATTATGGATGGGGGAGATGAATTGATTGATATATTCTAAGGGTTATACATACATTGCAAATTTTTTTTGGCAATGGGTAAACGGTCTTTTTCATTTCACAAAGGAAGTCATGAAGCCTTGGTTGGATTTTAAAAAATTGGGCCTTTAACCCTGTTGGGGTTTGAACATGGGTCTTTATGCCTGGTGGTGTAAGAAGCCTACCTTAGCTCAAACAAAATTTTCTCCTTGCTGGCTTATTATTTTGATGTAGATATTTGTTCTATGTATTTATTATACCATGTAGTTCAAATATAACATGAAACAAATACCAAATGATCAAATCAATCAAAACATGAGAATATCATACCCAGAAAATGCTGATGGCTTCTTATTGAATGAACAATCTGATTACAAATAGAGATTTGGTTATAGCTTACAATCAGATAGTCTGATTCAGAAATCAGATCACATACAACATGTAAAATGGCCAAAATGTATTCCAACCCCTAGCCAAATGATTGAAGAATGAAACCCTAGGTAGTCTTGATGAAATACCCTTCAGTCCTTAATTGAAATAAGTTTGTAGCAGCACTGCTGGTGGTCTGATATGACTGATGATAACTCTGTAGCAGCTGATAGACTCCTGTACTTGTCTGTAGATGACCCAAAACTGCTGAAATTCATCAAATATAGCAAAATAGCCGAAATCATGAAATTGCCTAACTTACATAGGTAGCAATTTAGCCCAGCTTGCTTCCTATGCTTGAAAAAAGATGAAATATGACTGATATCAAGTCTGAAACTTGATTACCAGCCACTCGTGAGAACCTGATATGGATTTCCAGTCAACCCACAATGCAAAAACTCTTCAAAAATGAAACCCCAACATGCCAAAGAAGCGACTTGTTCTTTGAAGTCAAAATGCAACTTAATCTACTTGATTCCTCCTTGGACCTGCAATAAAACAAGTCTTCAAATCCTAGCTTTCAAAGTCCTAACTCCATAGAAACATGTCAATTAAGCTCTATGATGAACTCCATGTGAATTCACCTCCCATGGTGGAATGGAGTCATCACCAAACCACTAATATTTCAAGGGAACACCACCTTGAATCAACTGGAATTCACTTCCAGCCAAGAGAAAACTCTCCAACACAATGTTTGCCAAAAGATCAATTCATCATCATGCCTCTCAAAGCAATCAATGCCTTCTTAAATAAGGCTCTAAACTGCCCCCAGCCCAAACCGCCATAAGGGAGAATCAGATTTGATCTTAAAATATCAAATATTAGATGCCTTCTTCATTAAGGCTCTAAACTGCCCTTGTCCAAATCGACTTAGGAGAGAGAATTGACTTTTGAAGCAAATTAGATTTGATTTCATATGGGCCGACCAACTAAGGATCAGATTTGATTCTTTCTAAAAGAAGTCGGCCACTTAAGGAAGGAAATAATATTTTATTTGTTTTAAAACTCCCCTTCTTTATTTCTTATAAGAGTGCTTTGACTTTGCAAGTGGAACATGAAATAATAATAAAAATAATCAACATTATATTTTGTTTTCCATTAAAGATAATTCCCTTTTAATCTCCAAAAGCAACTTGTTGTACCCAAACCAAAATTTTTGCTTCATTAAGGCATTTTGTTTAAAATGGTCTAAACCTTGTAAAAGTGGGGTCAAAACTCAGTTTTTGGGCAAATAAAGTATGGGCTTTTAGTCAGTGTGATGCCAGGAAGATACTGGCAAAATTTGAAAATTTTGAAAATTAGGGTTTCTGAAATCTATTTTTAGCTCGAAACCCTAAAAAATAGGAACTTGTCAGAATTGGCTGAAATTAATTTTGATTGGCTTATTTCACATCACAATCACAGTGGTGAAGTCAGTTTCAGTTAAAAGTCAGTTTAAGGCTGGTGGGTAGTTTTCACTTTTTCAGGAGAAAAGTTAGGATCTTCGGGGTCATCAATGGCAGTCGGCCAGTACCAGGTATCAATATCTAAGCCTGAAACTCAAAGAGGAACGCTCTACGATAAAAGATGTTGGAAATAATGCTTTTTGATGGAGGGGATTTTCAAATTGGCAAAAAGTGCTAAAATATTCTAAGTCTGGGAACTTTTCACTATGTAACGTAGTAGACACTTGCGCAATCAACGTGCAAATCAACTTTATAGTGTCCGTACATGTGAAAATGATGAAGTATAGTCATCCACACACCTCAGCAGTCACAACGCTTCGACATGGTCAACCGCAGGGATGGATACAGCGTTTGCAAAGCATAAAATGGTGAAAATCAATGAATTCAAAACAAATCCGCTCCCCTGTAGCCTAGGGGCGCCCTTCCATTTGAAGGTCAAGATTTGAGTGTTTTGGATGAAGGATACATTCATTATGTTCAGTTTTCAGTCAGCTTTCCGATTAGCCATGAAGCAAGATCATCCGAGTTACAGAACTCCGGCAAACGAAGACAGAAGCAGAGGTTACGAAGAGTGTTTTCATCAAGGAGGCAGTCTAGAGATGCAAATCCGCTCCCTTCTAGCCCAAGGGCGATTTTCTTTTTGAAGGCCCAGATCTAGATGCATGTGTGTTTTGATGGTTTCAGTCTTTGCAGAATTAGTTTAGCTTTTCAACGAGCTATCAAGCGAAAGCGTATCCAGTACAAAAATCCGGTTATCAGCGTTAGAAGTGGAAATTGCAGGCAGGATACATGTCAGAAGATGAATTTCAGAATGCAAATCCGCTCCCCTGTAGCCCAGGGGCGATCCTGAATAAGACCTGTTTGATGGATGAATTTGCAATTGAGGTCTTCCTGAGATCTCTTCCAGCTCAGTTCAGTTTTGCAGTGTATCCGTTCACAAGACGATCCGATTCTGAGTAACTGTGACAGAGGTCCTACCGAGCACGTAAAACAGAGGATGGTGAAGCGTAGCTACACAAAGCTGCACAGCTGTAGGCTAGGGGCGATTCTCCTTTAGGCCTGCCAGACGGGGTTATTTGCAATTACAGTCTTCACAAGACTTGTGTGCAATTACTCAAGCTATCCAACGAGTCTAGCCGACAGCCTCCGGGATTTGGCGAATGCTCGTACGTGCGAGGTCAAGATGATAATGCTGTAAAGAAGAGCTGATTGAAGGTAGTTCAAAAAATGACTAAGTGTAAGAATATAATTTTCTTTGAAAAAGGCGATTTTCTTTTAGAGGCCTTAAAAGCAATTTTCTGGCTTCGTCGTCTCCAAGAACATCTCTTGCAAGTCGACCAAACTATACAGCAAGATAGGCGGCACGCGTATCGGAACATTCCAGTTCCCGGTATCAAGGGTCAAAGTATGGTGTTCAGATGAAAATCACACTTTTGTCAAAATGGTGTTTGAGCTATCACAGAATAGGGGTGCTCATTCTTTTGGGGTTCTTAATACAATTTTCAAATCCCTCACATACAGTCATTGGATGCAGAAGTACTTCTAGTCACGCAATGAATCCATTATTCAGTCAGTGGGGTTCATTATTCACCGTCAGCGGCAGTTTGAAGCATCAGAAGGCAAAACGAAGAAATGGCTAAGTTTGGAGTCAAAACATCAATTTAATCAGAGGCGCCTAATTTTCTAAGGTATCATGATGATTTTAGCAGTTGTTGCTCCCAGCAGACATTTCATCCTTGTCCATGCAAGCTTCGCGGTGGATATCTCAGCACGGTCGCAGGATCATTCAATCATCCGGAAATCAGAGTTGAACAGGGTCGGTTGTAACTTTGCAGTCAGCTACAAAATAGGAGATTCTCAAAAATCTCATAACTCTTGCAAATGGACGCCTAGAAGGTCAAATTTCGGCTTTCTAAAATCAGTGAAGTTTGCTGGGCACATCCAGATGCTATTTTTAGCAAAATGATTAAAATAATATTTTTGCATGCAAAGCATTAAAAAGTGACGAATTTCTTCAAAGAGCTAAATATTGGTGCCTCTTTTTAGTTTGCATGTTTTAAATTAAATATTATTTTTATCTAAGACTCGGAGACAGTGGCAGTTCAGCTGGTGAAGGGCCAATCAAATTCTTCCTTCACAGTTAGGGTTTGAGCGGGTTCCATGCATGATGGTATGAATTTATCTAGTTATGCAAGCATGGCATTCATCATTTCATTCATCCAGCTTGAGCAGAGGTGAATTCTTTCCAGAGTTGGGCGAATTTCTTCAGCGGTCAGTTGTGAAGGCATAAAAATATTCTTTTGCAGGTACAAGTCAAGATTCATCAGCAGAATTCAAGGCAGAGTGGCGATTTTGACAGAAGAAGATAATAAATAAATAAAAATTAAAAAACATCTTTCTTCTTCTCTAGATTTCTTCCATCTTCTCGTCTTAAAATTTTCTCACATGTTTGAAGAATTGGCGTTTTTGGCAAAACAAATCATCTGGGTTGATTCAGAATTGCTTTCTCAGCAAAACCCATGTGCTAGAATTTTCAAGAAAAATTTGTTCCAGAGCATCAGTTCTTGAGGCTTTGATTTTCTGAAGTGAAATTCCTTTGCATGGTGGAGTAGAAGTCGATATTTTTCGAATCTAACGTTGTGGGTTGTCTTAGAAATATCTTCTGGACAAAACCCATATCTCAGATTTTCTCGGGAAAAATGTCCTCACAGCCCCTCAGATCTCAACTGAAAACCTTTTGCATGCGGGCCTAAATCACATTTTTTCACAATTCTGACATTGTGGGTCATCTTAGAATTTGATTCTACATAAAACCCACGTCTCAGAATTTTCTGTGAAAATTGCCCTCCGACAAGCTATTTTTAGCCTCATTAGGAGAGATTTTTGGTTTTTTGGAGAAGTTGTCAGAATATAGCCATGTTCACAGTCAACAGGCGAGTTTTTCAGGATGTAGTTCACGCAGAACGAATTCAAGACCAAGTCAATCTTAATTCATGATTTCATCAGAAAAGCTGACATTGATTTGTATCGAGCGCATCGGAAAGGTTGACAAGAGTAGTCACTCAAGTTCACATGGTTTCATGTCTCGTATAGCTGATTGTCTTCCAAGGCCAATTTAGAGGGTTGATACCATTGGGTTTCTGTGTATGCAGCATGTTCATTTGTATTTCTCACAACCAAAGAGTTTGCAGTTTCATCATGCAACACTCTTCCATAAAGAAAAAGCATGAAAAACGTGAGAAGCATCAAGCTGCAGAGGAAACAATGGCCATCACTTCAGTTACAAAGCCGCCATAGTTACCAGCCAGTGAAGGGCCAGTTTAAGTATACAGAGATTTTCAGTTTTGCTTGAGTTGCTAAGAAGCAGTGAATTGACAGTTGAGACATGTGACGACCTTTAGATGGTGATGCAGTCACTAACCTCGTGGAGGGGTTACTTGCTCGAGATTAGGGTCAGTGAACTTCAGTTCAAGGCGTCCCACCTTTTCCAAGATAGACATTAGACACAGGAGTTAAACTTGAGGCTTCTTTCCGAGTTAACTGGTTGTTACACATTGCATGTATGTCTTTCTTGGAAACATCTACATACACTTGGAACTTAGATTAGATCTTTCAGTTAACTGATGATAGCATTCCAGTTGACTTGCTTTCAATAAAGACGTGCATGTTGCACCTTGTCCATTTAGATTAGATGTTTCAGTTAACTGATGGTAGTTTCCCAGTTAACTGTGTAGGTTCATTCAATTAGGTTTAGAGAATAAGATCTTGCATGTCTTGCAAGATGTAGTTGACTCAAGGTGATTTTAGGGTTGCCTACACCTTGATGTCTATAAATAAGAGCTTTCAGCTCATTTGTAATTAGCTTTTCCTGGTGATAGAGAATTGCTGCGTTGTCGGCAACATGCCTATTCTCAAGATTGGTTCACCCTTGTAAATTAGAACTTTTGCTTGATAGCATACATGCTGCGCCTACCTTGCTTGTAGTATTGCTATTATTGTATCTGTTCAAAGAGTAATTGCTGTTATAATAAATTGTTGCGCCTACCTTGCCTTCATGTTATTGTTATGGTGTTTATTCGACCTTAGTTAAATGGGGTTGCTGGTTTGATCGTTATTGCATGCGTGTTGCGTCTATACAATCTACTGTCCCAGTTGCTTACCTTTTGTTTTTGTTGATTATAAGCCTATTCAGAAGAGCAAATAGTTGCGCCTACCTTGCCTTCATGTTGCGAAACTGTACTCAAAGCTTATCGTATGATGTGTGTTATAGTAGACTCATTCAGCCAAGCAAATAGTTGCGCCTACCTTGCCTTCATGTTGTGAAGCTGTACCAGGTTTACCGTTCATTTGTTTGTTTTAATAAACTTCTTCCCGGATTAGCAAATAGTTGCGCCTACCTTGCCTTCATGTTGTGAGCCCGCACCTGGAGTTTATCGTACAATACATTCCTGCTCCATTTCCTCATGCTCTGTTTCTTGAGGAAACTGGATAGATTTAAAGAAGTTAGCTTAGTTGTAGTTAGATGATCTGCGAAACCAGAAAATACTTAGCTGCAACGTTCTAGGTTTTCTTAACCTTGTGCCTCTACTAGCTGAGAACAAAAAGATAGGACATTAGTTTAGTTTTCTATTTCATGCATTCCAGCACAACGAGGGAGCTTCCCCTCCTAATTTGAAGAGCACTCATTACGTAGTGTGCATAGTTGTCCGTACAAACTCACACTCCAGAGGTGTTAGTTCTTATGCCAACACAACTCATCAAAATTATGATTCTCATGGCCAAATAACATTCCCTCACCAGGATGATAGCTCATGGGAATGGTGAATGAGCTAGTTCTCATCTCCAAGATATCACTCCGAGAATGGGGACATTACAGGTGGTACCCCATTTCAACTTTTCAATCAAGTCCAATAAACAATCACTGCTAAATATTTGAATTTGGAACTTTTTGACATTTGTTGAAACATAAGTTGTTGAATTGGAATTGGGTATAGGTAGGGGTATGTGGGTATGGTATGCTGGTATGACAATTTTTTTTAAAGGGCTGGGTAGGTTTTGGGTTTATCCATTATATATATATATAAACAGGAATTAAATTTAGAATACCACATATCATGTGTATGCTAAACAAAACTACCATAAATATTACAAATTTGAAATGCAATATACTTATTCGATTTCAATTTGTCAAACTTGAATGCCATGATAGATATTTATTGTTCAACATTAAAATAATAGAATCAGTAATCACTATCATATGGGTCTTCATTAAGACCAACATCATCATCATCATTGACATTAGATGATGTAAGTAGATTAGAAAAACCACAAGCAACCCCACCTCCAGTGGCTATAAAAATATGCTGGCTATTTGATTCCTCAAAAAGTGACTAGCTACTCCTACCCATAATCCCAAATTTAGCAGTCAATGGCTGGCTACACCACCAGTTCCCAACCAAGCAAGAATCTAGGAGTTAGACTTCTAAATCAAGTAAAAAGATTGATAATAATACAAGCTAATTTAGATTGCGATTGAACAAGGATCTTTTAACCTATGCAAAGAGCCATCCAAAAGCCAAAACTACACTGAGAGCATACGTAGTACAAAAATGGCTGCAAAATCGGAAGAAATTTGTGGTGCTGCTTACACTGGCAACTGTGAATCTTATTGTGGTGCAGCTTACTCATGCAACAAGACACAAGTGAAAATGATTGTCGTTTTAGGGTTTAGGGTGCAATTTTGATGGTCAAAAGTCAAACAAAACACATTGAAATTGTTGCCCTCTGCTGGAATCACCTTGATGTAGTTGGAATTGCTTGGGTATGCACATGGAGGATGCCAAATGAATTTGTACACAAAAAAGTGTACCTTGGACATATCCATAAGTGAATTGAATTCAATTCTGATTCCAAAACCTACTGTACTCAGGCATGCCTAGGTTTTTGGCTGATTTGGTAAACATAGATTAAAACTATGAATTGTTTTTACTAATTGTATGCATTGGAAAGAAAAGGGAGGAAGAAGTTTTCAATGTTAATTTTAAAGTTCTGACTGACTTTAATATAGAAACCATCCTTTGGAATGTTGGTTTTAGTTAATACAATTGAGCTTGAATAAATCTTACAGCACCAGATTTTTAAGATGTATTTTAGCTAGTACAATTGAAGTTGAATAAAGCTTACAGCAGTAGATTTTGCGGATGTAGGAGTAGGAAAATCCTTAGGAGTCTGCATGTTTCACCAATTGGAAATCATCAGTTCAACTCGCCAAGTGATTCTCAGTGAATCAACTAGAATTAATAAACAATGATAATGAAGTTTGGCTGAATGTTTAACCCAAATATCACTTTACTTTTATTGTATGTGATTTGCAGCCTCAACTAGTTTGGTTGGTTTGGAAGATAATCCTGTTGGACATGTGCTAAACTAAATCTTCAGGCTAATGATCATAGCTTCAAACCATTTTTGATACAGCAATTTGAATGATAAGCAACACATTAGTGCTGCTACCGAGGAAGATAGGTGTTCTTAATTGTGCATATGACTTGTTCCTTCCCTTTTGTTTCCTTAATGCAAACTACTCCACTGATTTTTTTTGGCTTGCAATATATTGTTTAACCATGGATTTTGGTTGCCACTAGGTGGCTTAGTTATGCGATCCATTTTCTTTCCTCAATATTAAAAATAAAATTTTGGCCACATGAAAAGGATAATCTAATATGTTTAGTTTCATGGTTTATTGTTTAAATTGTGAACTAAGCCATGGTCTTGTTCTTACAGTTATTATTGAGTCCCTTTGAAGCTTTGACCATGGTTTTCTTACACATTGCACTTATTTAATTTCCACTTCCCATTACATAGATTCAAGGCTCAAAAACTATGTTCAAGTTTGAGTTCAATGGTAAAATAGTGTCCCAAGGAATTGAAAAAAGATCAGCATAAATTTGATGCCATAAAATAGTGTCATAGTGGTTGACTCCTTATAGATAGGGGTTTGCTCATTGTGAAGCAATGTGTAGAATGGCAGGCATGGCATAGAATTAGTGTTGAGGAAAAAAGGAAAAATACTTTAAAAAAAGCCACTAGGACATGACATATCTGAGGTAGGCTTGTAATTGGAGGACTGGCTCTAACTGTCAGTCATACATTCGGGGGCAGTTTTTCTGAAAAAAACACTTGTCATTGGCATTTGGACTCTAAAAATTCAAAGAGTACACAATTTTTATATCGTTTTTGTTTGTGTTTATTTATATACATGATAGGTATTTATTGTACAGTAGGGTGTTTAAGAAAATTGACGTTAAAATGGCACTTCACTTTTTTTAGAGATGAATTATCCATAAAATGTGTAATAATGGGAAA
The DNA here is from genome assembly GCA_007115665.2 of Sequoiadendron giganteum. Classification (NCBI taxonomy): domain Eukaryota; kingdom Viridiplantae; phylum Streptophyta; class Pinopsida; order Cupressales; family Cupressaceae; genus Sequoiadendron; species Sequoiadendron giganteum. The sequence goes on from CM021105.1 coordinate 78,565,720, forward strand.
AAATCATCTCTCTACATAAAATTATGAGCCTGATTTAGCTAAGAAGTGTTGATTTGGATCAGATCTACCATAAAATAGTCTAAATATTTTAATCAATTTACCTTCCTTGAAAGTTGCTAGAAAATCAGTTTTTACTAGTACAAATGGGGGACTTGGTAACTAAGGCTCAAGGTATATCAAATGCTGGTTTCTTTTTGTGTCTTATTATTTATGTCAATCTAGGTCAAAAATAAAATGTTTCCTTCATTTAAAGCTCTCTTCTAGTTGATCCTTCCCTTTTGTTCCCTTCAATACATCATTCAATTCAACTTGGTGAATATTGTTGTAACAAAAATCATGGTCCAATTTGCTAGGAACAATCGTAGCAAAGATGTAGATGCTTTGTTTTTACTAAATTATTTGAACATTATAGGTTGAAGTTTTGTTAGTAGTTTTGCCCCGCCCAACCACTATAGTAGGCTTGAGTGGGTTTGAGGGTCTGCCTTGGGCATGGTCTTGATGACTTAGGCATGCCCAAAATATTTGGAGGGACCTAGGTTGTTTGGGCTCTACCTTGGGTGAATTCATGTAATGTCCCCTTTTTTGGAGTGATCACAGGAGAAGACCAAATTCCACACCTCGGGTTTTTTGGAGCGCAAATTGAGCATTGGAGGTGACTTTATATATTTTTGTAATATTTATTGATGGGTCAAAAATATTTAATTATTTTTCTTGATGACGAGCGACCCATTTGTGGTTTTGAAGGGAGCAAAAAAATAAGTGAAAAAAAATAAAATTATTATTTTGATTTTTGGCGCTCAAGGGGACGAGGTTAAATGATATTTAAATATGATTTTGGTGCCTAAAATAATTTATAATTTTTATTGGGGCTGGGTGACCCCTTTTGGGGAGTTATAAGGTGGAAAGAATAATTAAAAATAATATTTTGTATTTTGAATTTTGGGAAAAGTGCGCCCAAGTTGAGAGGTTAAGAAAAAGAAATTAAATTCAAATTTGAATAAAGGAAAGTTGGCGCCCAAATTGGGTCGGCCAATTTGGAGGGATAAGGTGGGATTGATATATATACAAGTTCATTTTGGAGGATTATGATCATCGTGTTTCATTCTTCAGTTTTGATCAGCAATTTATTGCAGCTATTCCAAGGATGAAAACCCTTGTGAATTGTGGGTGAGTTGGAAAAAAACCTAGCTCATCATTGGAGGACTTTGTGACGGAGGTCTACTTGTGTTTCAATGGTGTGTTGTGATAGATTTCATGCTCAGATTTTCAGATCAGACTAGGTGACTTGTGGAGGGCAGATTTGGTGATATTTTTGCCTAGGGTTTGACCCTAGAGTGGAGTGCCCAAGTTGGAAGGGGTGCGACTTGTTATGGGAGGCGATTTTTGGCGTCTTGGAGGATTTTGCGAGCTTTCAAGGGTTGCAAACCCTTATCTCGAGACTAGCAAGCCAGTGCACCATTTTGGTAGGGTTTGGAGACATTTTCATCAATAATTTGCATTCATCATTGCATGTTTTCATAGCTGGAGTAGTTCTCCTAGCTAGGTTTTTTGTGGAGCAGCATTTCATACATATTTTGGCTTGTAATTAGGGTTTATTCATAGCAGCAAACTTCCGTAACTTCCTGGGCATGTTTGGCACCCATTTAATGGTGAAATTGCATAGACATTAAGTCTGATTTTTGTAGCAACAGATTGGACAAACTGATATCAGACTTATTGCATATTAGATGATCATAATGTTGTTTCATATTGCTGGTTACACTCACATTTGAAGATAGACATATTTGCTATATTATTTGAAGCATTTTGGAAAGATATATGTTGTTGTTTATGCTTGTTTTCAAATCAGAAGTTTCATATCAGAAACTAGGGTTTGAGCAGAAATTTGAAGTGCAGAAATTAGGGCAGAAAATTGAGTTTCAAAATCAGAAATTTAGGGCAATATCCTAGTTGGGATATTTCAATTCATAGGTTGTAGACCCTCAAAAGCTACCAAAAACATTTAAAGCAAAACATTTTTTAGAAACAAAAAACCATTAGATGTGAAATTAAAACCTAAAAAGTAACCTACAAACACAAAACACATTCCTACCTATCACTCTAAATTTCCATAACTCATTGTTTGTCATTGATTAGGGTGTTTGTTGAATTTTTAAGTGTTGAAGGACCACAAAGGCATGTTTGATAAGTGCTATGGGTACCAACTAGCTTGCACCAAGGAGAATCATCATTCCAAATTTTCAAGTAAGTTTATAAAAGTTTTGTAAAATTATTTCCAAGCTTTCTATGTATTTTTCAAAACATTTTATTGATTTTATTGTTGTTATTCATTGTTTTATGTATCGTAGGGTTATATTCTTGTTTTCTTCATTGTTATTTTTTAGCTTTGCTATGATGTTTTAGATTGATAAGTAGGGGTTTTGTAGTGCTCTCCACCCTTGATAAAGAGAGCACTACAACAAGTTCCTACAAGCAAACTAGATAATCATAACTGAGTACAAAAATGCTGTGATAAGCTTATAAAACGGCTACCAAACAACCCAAACCCATCAAAACATAGAACCCCAAAACTAGACTTGAAGCATGGTAGACAACTAACATAGTGTAGCACAAAACTAACCAATCCCCTAGTGGCCCCGAGATACAAGAGAAGCATTAGACACATGCATTGTTTTTTCCATCTATGGCTTATCACTTGTCATGTGTTTGCCTCTACAATGACCTGCCATAGAGAGAAACCTCACTCCATAACACATCTCCTTGTTGGTGAGACTTGTGCATTGAGGGCCCACAAAATATCGGGATTGTAAAATCACTTCCTACTTCAAGCCTACATCGGTGATAGTGAAAATGCAAACCCACTAGTAATTTTCCAATGTTGTTATCAAAGGCTTGAAGTACTCTTATTTATCGCCTCATCTTTACTATCTTTCCATGGTTGTCTATATTTGAGATTGGTGTGGATGTCAAGCCCTCACCTTGTAGACCTATGGCTATTGCCTTTTGCCAATTTTGCTTCCACCACATTTTCTAGCTTTGGCAAAAACACTTTCGATAACCATAATCTTAGCTTTGTGTCCTATAAGAAATAAGCTATATTTGTAATAGAATCCCGTTGGATAGTGACCTTTGACCTCCTCCTTGCTACCATACCCTTCTTGTTGAGAATGCCCTTAACAAACCCTAGGGCTGCTAGCAAATCACATCAAAATATGATTTGCATGTGCTTGTTTGATATCTTTCTTTGAGGCTCTAGTTTTGCTTTTTCATTTTATTTTGTATGCCATCCTCGTACACTTCCTTGAAAGAACCTTAGAAAAATACAGACTAGGATACAACCCATTCAAAACCATTAGCTCATTGCTCAACATTACAATACTATAAGACTTAAGATCCTTATTTATTATCACCTCCACAATTTGTAGTGTAAATCCTATATGGAAATGATGTGTCGTACCCTCGCCAATAGATTTTCTTACTACATAACTACCTTTTCAATGCCAACTACAAATAGATATGCTTGGACATCTATTGAGCCTTTTGCATTAATTTGAAATCAATCTTATCATGCTCTAATGTTATTATAGCTGTCCTAGTAATCCCCATTGCAAGCTAAGCATTTGCTATATCTCATACAACATGCTATGTTTTATGGAGGTTTAAAGGAGGGAAAAGGTTCTAAATTTTTACAAGTTCTTGCATGATTGTTGTATATACTATATAGTTGTAAATGGCTCTTTATCAATGCCACCATTGGCTTTAAAATTTACCTTTGAATTTAAGTTTCTCTTGCAATGTTTGAAACTTATATGAGGTACTCCTATTTTCTACAACCTTTTCAAACTGTGGAATCATAATTGTAATCAACAATAGTACAGAGTTTCCAACTTTATGGAACTGTTATCCTCGAACCCAGCTGCGCCAAATTCACGGGATAACCCCCTACGAAATTGTCCGTTTCGTAGTTCCGTGTACTTCAAGCACGCAAAACGAGGCAAATTTCAAGGTCACTTCGACGCGTAGTCCAAAACCTCAAACAGTCCGTTTGAGAGTTCCCCCACATTCGTCTTTCGAAGAGCTTCGAAACGAGTATCTTCGTTAATTCCCAAGCCTTGAGAGTTAGTCAATTTTTGACACATGTTGGAATGCTGATTTTTAGCGCTCCTACATGTGCCTTGTGTTAGAAATCCCACTCCAGATGTAGGAGCACTGTTTGTCAGCGCTCCTACACTTTTGTACTCATCCTGAGATGCACAAGTGGTGATTTTCATCGCTCGTGCATCTCTCATGTTAACAAGTCTAAAAAATGCACAAGCGGTGAAAATCACTGCTAGTGCACTTTTTGCTCCATCGTCTCCTACATGCACAAGCGGTGATTTTCACCGCTAGTACATGTATTTTTCCATTACATCCACCATAATTAACGCAACTTGAGTTGCATTAATGACCTCTTTTTAATATCTTGATAAGGTATTGTTGAGCTAATCTTCTTCATTTTAGTCCGCCCTTCTCATTCCCTCCAAGCGTTGGTCATCCTCCAGGTTTCAAACGAAGTTGCAGATGAATATTTTGCGAGCTTGAGTTCGGAGTTTTCCCAAACATCTGATCTAGGGTTTTGAGTTTCTATCAGGTATGTTTTTGTGTCTTTTCCCTTCTTGAATCTTATATGCTTTTCTTTCTTTCGATTAGGGTTTCGATACTTTCGTTTTTGAAATTATTTTAGTTCCTCCATACCTGGTTATGGTTTCTTTTACCTTGAAACCTTTTGCTTTCTTTTTGTTGCACTTCCATGTTTTGTTTTTTGGGGTTTTCACGCCCTCGCTGTTCTTTACCTTTTATCTTCACTATTGGTGGTTTTTTAATAATCTTTCACCGATCTTTATCGTTTTTCACTAAGTCACACGCTTGTTCTAGTGAGATTTTTCGCCGATCAAGCAATTTTTGATATCCCTTTCACATGTACAAGCGGTGAAAATGTCCGCTCCCACAACTTCTCTGATTGAAAAATGCTAATGCTCGAGCGCTGAAAATCAGCGTCCGAGCATGAACTAGATCTTTCCCAACTCCAAGATGTAGGAGTGGTGAAAATCACCGCTCCTACTTGGAGTACCACTATCCCAAAATGCTGAAGCGGTATTTTTGTTCGCTTGTACACTTCAACCAAACAAAGAAAGAATATGCTCGAGCGTTGATTTTCAGTGCCTAAGCATAAGCAAATGTCTTCCCCCCTAGTGCTCCAACACGTCAAAAATTCCTAATCGCTAAAGACATGTAGGAGCATTGTTTTTTAGTACCCGTACATGCAAATCACCATCTCAAGATGTAGGAGCGCTGATTTTGAATGCTCCTACACAAAAAGAAGTTTTCGTCCATAACTCTTTGAAATCACTCTACTTGTGCTTTGAACCTCGTTTCTTCGCCCATGCTCCATTTTCCGTGCAAAATAGCTCATTTGCAGTTGCTCCAACTTACTTACTCGCTCCACGCTTTCCAATACTGCATTTTCTCCCAACATTTGCTGATTCATAATTCTTGCAGTTCTTCTCAAGCTCTCATCAAGTGATTTGAAGGTGACATTTCTTGCCCTTAGCAATTCTTAGATGACATCAAAAAAGTCTCCATCACCTTTTAAAAAGGAAGGCAAGATGAAGTATAAATACTAGGGTGTCTTCCCGCTTACTGTTGTGCTCTCGGAGGTGGATGAAATCAAAGACACCGAAGTTGGTCATCAAGACTTGGAGGATTTTGTAAAAAGAACTAAGATCAAACCATTAGAAGAAAATTTGAGATCCATTGTTCACAACAACTTGCACTTGGTGTCTACATTCCCAACTGTTGCTCATAACACAAAGTTTGTTCTCCAAGTTGCATCTCATTACATCCGAGATGACAAAAGTGTGAGAGATTTCTCGGGACAGGCGATGATGAGATTGTTTCTTGCGTTCTTTGACATTGTTTTCGGTGTTCCCCATGTGGAACAATATACAAATATCTCAGTTCAACAAGCACAGGAGGTCTATGATAAAGATCCCAACAAAGCTAAAACATTGATTAACACTAAATGGTTGAAAACTCCAAGGCCTACTATCTCAAGATGGTCTAAGGGGCTTCCTTGAAGTGATTTCAAAGAGGATGTTAGGGATATGATCACTCTCTTGAGTAGGGTTAAAGGGTTGCCTGTTTCATGTAATTTTCAAGATTGGATGTATGAGTACATCCACATCATCAAAAAAGGAAAGCACATATTGATTGGGGAATCCAGATAAGTGATGAAATCCATGAACAATTGATCAATGTGCCTACTACTTTAAAATTTTATATGACTTCCTATTTGGTATATGCTGCTGCGGTAATGAGGCAATTTCTAGGTTTGTCTACCAAAGGAAACATACATGTTGTACCTGTGTATGAGTTCTATTATCAATTGAAATTGAGAGAAAGTCTTCATCATTTCAGAAGAGTCACAGATGCCTTCTTTGCACCCTTGCTGTTCACTTTTGATCCAACTCTTGAGAAGAAAAGAGTATCGAATGAAGCTTACAAAGTGGTTAGTAAGGTTGGATGTATCTTTTTGCAGTTTCCAACTTTCACCTATATGAGAGTCGGTTGCTATACTAGGTGTCCATACATGTTGCCTAGATATCCCTTAGATAAGTGGATACTAATGGAGCTATGCAGATAGTTGATCTCAGTTCACAAGGAATGACAGAGAATCCACAAGCCAGGTTTCAAGTTCCCACCGACAATCGGGAGATATACCATTCACAGTGTACAAAAAGCAAAGTCAGTTGCTCCAGAAATGCAAATCATGACTATAAGAACATACAAATATAGATTTGACTTTGACTACCAAGATGTGAATAGGAAACTGTAGAAAGATCATCGACATGTCTACCGTTTTGAAGACATATGGGCAGAATGCAGAGATGAAGAAGACATTTGTAGAATGGATTTTTGCAGGATTACAGTTGAGCAGATCAAAGATCTTGGTGTAGCTGATCTACCAGAGGATTTCCAAGATCCTGGCGACATCTTAAACCTTGCTTATGATGAAGATGAAATTGCTAGGACACCCTTACCTCCAATACAATGGTCTAAAAAGAAGAGTGTCTCTATCGGAGAAAGGCTTGCTCCCATCTTACACAACACAGTAGAATGGTTGCATAAACATGGCTTGCAAATGAAATCTTTCAAGACAGAATCAGAGGGAGAAATACCGGGAATAGAAACTAGTCAGCAACAAGAACTCTGTACTAAATAGAAGCATGCAGCTGCTCCTTCTTCTCGAAAAGGTCACAAGATCAAATTTATTGTTGGAAAAAGAACTACACAAATAGTTGAAGATGAGGAAGCCATTGAATTAGAACAACCATCTATAGAGGGAAAAGAGCATGCATCTGAAGAGCAATCCTATGATGAAGAGGAAGAGAATGAAAGCGAAGAAGCAAAATAATTTTCCAAAGATGGAGATTTTGGAAATGAAGATTCTGGAGATGAAGAGTCTGTTGAAGAAGAAGGAGAAGAAGAAGATAAAGAGGAGGAACCAAGGCATGATGATGAACAACAACTATCTCCTCATGAGAAAATTGTTGAGAATCTTCCCCTAACATCATCTCCCGTTACTTCCATTATTCCTTGCACTCCTCCCAATCCTAATACTCCTCCACCTCCTCTTCCTACCTCACCTCCTCCTACATCAACCTTGCATGCATTGAAGGTTTTCGTCCCTTTATCAACATCATTAGTTCTTGCCACCCCTCCTGTAGGTTCTACCTTGCAAACTGTTGATGTTTCTTTAGGTTCTCCGTCATCCATCTCGAGTCTTTCTTCTCCGTCATATGACATCATTTCTCAAGGAGAGTTCAATGGGTTCATGAATGAGTCCTTGTAGGATCCACTAGGTTTGCAGTCTATTGGGGCTATCATGATAGATACTACCCCAATTATCACAATAACATCCATTTCTATAGAACTACCTGCTACAAAAGTGTTGGCAGTAAGTCAAGAAGGAAATACAACATTTTTACCTCCTTGGCTGATCTCGCAAGTGTCAAAGCGCGAAAAGCAAATGATCTCCCAAGATGACCTTGACCTTGAAGAGATAGTTCCTCCAAAGGCCAAGGGTAAGAAAAAGGCCAAAATCCATTCCAGACTTCATATTGACAAGTCAGGTCAAAAGTATGGAGACATTGGCTTACCTCCATAGGAATCAGGTGATGTGAACATGGAAGACTACACTATAACAAGAGTCAAGCTTGGAAAGGTAACAAATGCTAGTGCAAAAGAAGATGCACAAGTAGTTTTGAATATACTATTAGGTAGACCCAATAAAATGGAGTAGGCCAGAGATATGTACAAGGGTAAAGCGGAGAAATATGCATCGGTTTTGAGAAAGATTGCGGGCTCCTCAGAGAATGTACAACCGATGGCCATGGTCAACTTTAAAGAGCCAGTAGTACAATAGGTGGAGAAGTTTGTTTCCAAAGGTAAAGTGTTTTATGATTTTATTGATGAAATAATAGAACAAGGCTCACAACTTATAGCTGTTGCGGATGAAAAGACCTCTCAAGTAGCCAGGTTGAAATTAGAGCTTGAGAAGGAAGAAAATGCACTTTCCTAAGAGCAAAAAGAAATGGAAAGATTTCTTTCAATTTGGTCACAGATGAAAGAATCCAAGCTAAGTAAATTGATAAAAGTTGGGGTAATTCCCGACAAGGAAAAGTATGTGGAAATAGAAGAATCTCTCACTCACCGCATACAAGTGATCAAATCGCTCATCAAGGACATTCAACAGGTTGAAGAAGATGTCGAAGGACATCGTGTTGTCATGATGAATAGAATTGAGGAGCTACCGATTAAACTCCTTAATGATGATAATACTTTCCTCATGGTCAATGAGATTGCTAAGATATTCAAGGAAGCTATCATGGAACAAGTGGAAGATGAAAACTTTTCAAAAGCTTCAACGAATGCCATATGTGATGTACAAATTTCTTTGGACAATCTCATGTCAAATCTGGATAGATGCAACAAGATTTGCTCATCTGCGAGAAGATCAATCACAAGAGTTCACACCATTGTTGATTATACAGTTGGTTCGGGTGATAAATTCTTGATGTAAGAGAGGGGGACCACCCACATCAAGGCCCCAGGTCATGGAGGGCTGAGAGCAGCATGCTGCCCTAACTTACCTCAGTTTAAAGGAGTGTTAGGAGATGCGGGACGAGAATGATGAGGACTATGAGGTCGTTTGACCACTTTGCGGACCTGAGACTTGAATGGAGACTAGGCGAGTCGATTTTAAGGATCAACTTTGTGTCTTAGATAGCTCTTTATCAGAGGACAAAAGCATGGTTTTGGGACGACAGTGCGGCACATTGGCGTCTCTCAGGTGCACTGGCGTCCGTATGGCCAGAGGACCAGAAAGACAAGGTCTAATTGTTGGAAAACTAACTATCAGCCTAGCTAATGGTTTCATGGTTTCTAATAGAACAAAATAACACTATGAAGTACAAAATATATAAATGGATGTGATAAAACAAGTAGATTACCGCAAGGGTGACAAGAACGATCTCACACAAAAGCTTATTTGCCAACTTGCTCCAAGATATCTCCACCTACACACAAAATAGAGAAATTGTTGATTATACAGTTGGTTCGGATGATAAATTCTTGATGTAAGAGAGGGGGACCACCCACATCAAGGCCCTAGGTCACGGAGGGCTGAGAGCAGCATGCTGCCCTAACTTACCTCAGTTTAAAGGAGTGTTAGGAGATGCGGGACGAGAATGATGAGGACTATGAGGTCGTTTGACCACTTTGCGGACCCGAGACTTGAATGGAGACTAGGCGAGTCAGTTTTAAGGATCAACTTTGTGTCTTAGATAGCTCTTTATCAGAGGACAAAAGCGTGGTTTTGGGACGACAGTGCGACACATTGGCGTCTCTCAAGTGCGCTGGCGTCCGTATGGCTAGAGGACCAGAAAGACAAGGTCTAATCGTTGGAAAACTGACTATCAGCCTAGCTAATGGTTTCATGGTTTCTAATAGAACAAAATAACACTATGAAGTACAAAATATATAAATGGATGTGATAAAACAAGTAGATTACCGCAAGGGTGACAAGAACGATCTCACACAAAAGCTTATTTGCCAACTTGCTCCAAGATATCTCCACCTACACACAAAATAGAGAAATTGTTGGGGGGCTGTTTAGGGGTGTACCTCAGTCAGACCCCCATTTTGGTGTTTCCACCTCCACGGACAACCAAGTTTGCAACGATATAGAAATAGTACAATAAAGAAGGAATGAAACAAAAGAACACTAAAACACTACCAAACAATAATGTGCTAACTCAACCAAGTAATAGAGAAGGAGAGAAGAGAGCTTACCACCTCCACCAAGAGCGCTCAAGGCTAAAGGGGGAGAAAAATGAGAGGAATTCAAGCCTCTGTTGCAATGGTGTTGTCCTACACTTGCTCTATTGAAGTGGTGGAGTGATGGACTTGCTGCTATGGAGTCCAAGAATGCTGCTTGAAGTGTTTGAACCTGTGTATGAGATTGTCTAAGAGATGGTAAAGAGTGTGTCTAGAGATCAAATGGTATGGAGGTGAGTGAATTTGAAGGCGAGAGTGAAGAAAACGACCATATTCGGGTCGGTCAGCCAAAGGGAGGCGTTACAATTCGACTTCCAATGGGAAGTGTAACGCCTCTGCAGACTCCAGTTGCAAGAATTTGCTAGGGACGTAAGCGTGCCGTACTGTGTTTGCGCGCCGCGCGGGCGTCCCCGACAATTTTTCTCCTATCGATGCTCAAAACAGGCGCCAAGTGGATGGGTGGCAGCGGGCTTAGGTGGAATTTAGCTTCCAAATTTGGTTTTCTAAAGTGAGGAAGGGTAAAAGGGGAATTTGCGTAAGGGGTGCAAATTTGCTCCTATAAATTTTGCCCCCACTTTAGCGAGCACGAATACTGATGAGTGCTTTGGTAAAGTAGATCAAAGAAGTAGTCGGGTTAGAAATGTATACTTGAACCGTTGAGGAAGCAGACTGCGATCTGGCGAACCCGAGAGTGCAGGACAAGCAAAGGACTTCATAGCTCCGCAAAACCATGAAGCTGAAGAAAGAAAGCACCTTACAGGTCCGCAGACCTGCAAGGAAAGTATCCACCAAGAACTCTCACATGAAAGAAACTGGGAAAAGTGCCTTACAGACCTGCAAACTTGCAAGGAAGGTACCCCCCAAGAACTTTCATATGAGGGAAACCGAGAAAAGCAGACTCCACAGAGTCAAAAAGCGGCTTCAAAGGCGCACCCATGAAGCGACATGTTTACCCGTAGATAGAACATGTCATGAAGCGGCCACGTAGCCAAGTAAACAGATAGTCACGCAAATTGTCGCCAAGTTGGAAGGCTTTCAAAGGGGTCTCTTGGGAACCTTTCAAAAGGAAGAAGGGTCCACTCAAGGGATGCACTGTTTGAAAAAGTGAGGTCTAGTCAGGCTACCACCGAGCTAGACGTAAGAATGTGAAGCAGGTCTAGTCGGGCTGCTCTCGAGCTAGACACAAAGATGTGAAGTAGGTCTAGTTGGGCTACGCTCGAGCTAGACACAAAGATAGGAAACGGGTCTAGCCGAGCTGCCCCCGAGCTAGACGCCATAGAACTTTCTTGAAATAAAAACTTTCAAAGGGGGTCCCTCGGGGACCCGACGTAAAAAGAGGGGGTCCACTCAAGGGAGACGCTATTTAAAAGCTGGTGTCTTCTTTCTCAAATTGATTTGTCGTCAAGGAATCCTTTTGAAAGATGTTCACTTCATCAAGGAATTCAAAAGGAAGAATATGCCCCCACGCGAGGTGAAGATCAAAGCTGTTCCCGCTTCGGAGGAAGGTTCCCAAGTCCTTTCTTTATGAACCCATGATGAAGGAAACATGTTTCGTTAAGGTTTCAAGTCGAGGATGCAATTCTAACAAAGAAGTGTGTGAAGGTTCTTGAGAAAAGATTCGTTGGCAACAAATGCATTTTCTAAAGATCCAAATAATGTAGAAGTGGCGTTGTCACACATGAGAGGGACAACTCAAGCAAAGAAGAGAGAAAGATAAAGAGAAAGCAAAGGGAAAGAGAACACGAACAAAGGGCACAGGGGGATTTGGTTTCGCGGGGTCAGATTTGCACTTGCTTATATAAATAGTAGGTAACCGTGGTGCAAGGCGAAAGATCATCAATCCCCAACCAGATCAAGAAGAATGTACGAAAAACAAAGTAAAAACAAAAAATTGGGTCAACATGGAAGGAAGCCTAAATGCCCCCAACGTTTTGCATCGTCCCCAATTTGTCGAAAGTCAATCACAAACATGGAGGAATGATGATACAAATAGAAGAAGGTTTACAACACAAACACCACGTCTGTATCCAAACACCAATAGCGGTGACGAGGGTCATCCAGGTACACATAGCACGATTACGGGGGAAGCACATCACAACACACACACACACATCTAATCTAAAGATCAAGAAGAGGTCTCCCCCTAACACTGATCAACCAAGAGGTTGTTAGCTACCCACTTTAGATCATCGTAGGGGGAAGGAGGATGAGCCTGCAGTGGTGGAATGTTAAGGGGAGGAGCTTCCGACCCTCCCACAACAAGGGCTAAGGAAGAAGGACCAGTGAGGTCTCCGTCGCTCAACTCTTGTGGGTCTAAGGTCAATGACTTCGCGAAGATTGTTGACAAGGTCGAAACTTCATCCATTGAGTTAAACATGCACTTAACAGGAGTGCCATGTTTCACCTTGACGGACAAAGGAGATTGCGTCTGAGTTTCACTGCTAAGCTCATTGAGCGATTCAGGAGCGGTGACGAACTTAGGAAAGGCTAGGACTGGTTCCGTCACTAGGACATAACAAGTCAGCACGGGGCCACCTTTCAGAGAAGGTAGGCTCCTCTTACGTCCTTCATTGCTAGAAGGACCACTCTCTATCTTCTTCTTCTCGAAGGAGGCAAACTCCCCACACATGAAGCAAGAAGGGCAGAGGGAGAGGAGGAAAGAACCGCAGTAGATACAACCGAAGTGTTAATCATATTTACGGGCTTTGGGAAAGGCGGGACATCCAGAATGGAAGTCAACAAAGGCGGCTCCACCGAAGGAGCGATGAACACCTGCACCTTTTTAGGGTCAGGTGCATTTGCACTCGCAGCGGAAGTTGAAAGCGATACAGAGTTGGTTTGAAGAGAGGGGAGAGAGGAGGACACGACAGGAGGTCTTGATACAGTAGCGGTCATCTCCTATTCCTTCTTCTGTAGGGTGGCCTGCTTAGCTAAGAGAGCCTTTCGCCGATACTTGTGCTCACGTGCAAGGCAGTTTTTGTGACTCTTTGAACTAGAGGCCGGAGGTTGGGAAGGAATGGACGACTCCTGCTCAGCCATGGGAGTGTCCTCCACAGCTGTTTCCAGCAGAGGGACAAGCTCTTGGATGGGAGCAGGAGGGACAGGTTCAGAAACAACAGGGGGAATCGACTCTAGTCCCAGAAGTAATCCAAGGTATAGCTGCCACGTGCAACCGGTGGTCTATAACCGGTGTCATGGACAACATTTACCGAACCCCATGAATGAATTTCAAGCATTTGTGCACAACCGAGGGAACTGCATTCATTGCTACCAGCCAGGGGATACCTAGCTTCACTTTGAAGAGTTTAGACCCCGGGATGCTATCAAACATAAGGTTCACCGACTTAGGTCCAACGAGAACCGACAAGACAATGCTACCTATAGGAGGTACGAAAGTCCGTCGTGTGTGCAGACGGTACTCACAGGTGCATCGTATCCATCCTTATGCAGGAAGTTGATTAACATGATCTCCTCAGTTATAATGTTCACTTGAGACGTCGAATCAATGAGAGAACCTGCTACGGTATTCCCATTTATCCTCGCAGGAATGTAGAGAGGAGATGGTTCCCTATTAAAGCCCATCGACAGGTCCTGTGAAGTGAAGGTTATATCCTTACCACTACTCATAGACTGCGCAAAGGGAATAGGTTGATTTAAGAAAGAGGCCATCACGCACACTAAACAACACTTCCACAGAGCCTCCTAAATGTTACAGGATAAGGTAGTGACCCAATTTAGGTTTCGTTGCGCAACACTTTCAGAATCTTCCAACTACGCTTGCTAGGGGTCGCAGGTTGGGTTGCAAGGCGAAAGCCTCACAACACTCACACCGACAACGCTCCTAGGATATGAGGGAAGAAACTTTTAGTATCGCACAACGGAACCAAAAATGGTTCACGTTGGGTTCACCAAAAATGTAAGAGAGGGGGACCAACCACGCCAAGGCCCCAGGTCACAGAGGGCCGAGAGCAACAGGTTGCCCTAACTTACCTTAGTTTAAAGGAGTGTTAGGAGATGTTGGACGAGAATGATGAGGACTATGAGGTCATTTGACCACTCTACAGACCCGAGACTTGAATGGAGACTAGGCGAGTCGGTTTTCAGGATCAACTTTGTGTCTTAGATAGCTATTTGTCAGAGGACAAAAGCGCGATTTTGGGGCGATAGCGCAGCGCATTGGCATCTTTGAGGTGTGCTGGCGTTCGTACGGCCAGAGGACCAGAAAGACAAGGTCTAATTGCTGGAAAACTGACTATCAGTCTAGCTAATGGTTTCTAAGAGAACAAAATAACATTATGAAGTATGAAACATATAAACGGATGTGCTAAAACAAGTAGATTACCGCAAGGGTGACAAGAACGATCTCACACAAAAGCTTACTTGCCAGCTCGCTCAAGATATCTCCACCTACACACAAAAAAGAGAAATTGTTGGGGGGCTGTTTAGGGGTCTGCCTCTGTCAGACCCCCGTTTTGGTGTTTCCACCTCCACAGATAGCCAAGTTTGCAACGATATAGAAATAGTATGATAAAGAAGGAATGAAGCAAAAGAACACTAAAACACTACCAAACAGTAATGTGCTAACTCAACCAATTAATAGAGAAGGAGTAGAGAGCTTACCACCTTCACCAAGAGCGCTCAAGGCTAATGGGGGAGAAAAATGAGAGGAACTCAAGCCTCTGTTGCAATGGTGTTGTCCTACGCTTGCTTTATTGAAGTGATGGAGTGATGGACTTGCTGCTATGGAGTGCAAGAATGTTGCTAGAATGCTTGAAATGTTTGAACCTGTGTATGAGATCGTCCAAGAGATGGTGAAGAGTGTGTCTAGAGATCAAATGGTATGGAGGTGAGTGAATTTGAAGGAGAGAGTGAAGAAAACGGCCATATTCGGGTCGGTCAGTCGAAGGGAGGCATTACAATTCGACTTCCAATGGGAAGTGTAATGCCTCTACAGACTCCAGCCGTAGGAATCTGCCAGGGACGTAAGCGCGTCGCACGGGCGTACCCGATAGTTTTTCTCCTACTGACACTCAAAATAGGCGCCAAGTGGATGGGAGGCAACGAGATTAGGTGGAATTTAGCCTTCGAATTTGGTTTTCTAAAGTGAGGAAGGGTAAAAGGGGAATTTGCGTAAGGGGTCCAAATTCGCTCCTATACACTTGCAGGAGACAATGAATAAATATGAAGACTTCCGCGCCGAATGCAAGGAACCATGAAGACTTCAAATGTCTCCAATGTTAGACAGTTTTAGTGTTTTTCATGCTTTATTGAAATATTCTTCAACATTTTACATGTCATTTTGGCAAATGTAATCACATGTTAAAACAAAGATGTTTTCCTATAATCATGGATGACATTTTTGAATAAGTCAACTAGTTAGTTAGGTCAAATTTTCGTAAATTTGCTCCTAGATTTGCTCTTCTGATTTTCCTCAATTTGCTCTCCTCTCCCATCTATAAATAAGAGAGGATCCTATTGTAATCTTTGATCTTTTATTTTTTGCAACGAAGTGTTGCCCATTTGAGAAGCAAATACATGAAACTTTGTGTTCATCTTTGTGAATCTATTTTGATCAATAAAGAAGAAAGTTGCATGCCAAACTTTGTGTTGGAATCGATTATCTTTTGGATTTGATTAAAGTTGGTAGTGATTAGTGATTGAGATCTAAAGGGCTTTGAGTAAATCCTTGTAAAGTTTGAGTTGTACTATTTTATTCGAATTTATGATATTGATTGAATACTATTGGTGAATTCTCTACAAGACTTTGTGCTTCTAATACAACACTGGTTACATATCTCAAGGATTCATTGGTGAAAGCTACGAAACAACTTTGTGCTTTCGTGAGTTTTCTTGTTTTATCGTTTATCGTTATCATGCTGGTATTCCTAAGTTTTTCGTTGGCAAGATAGGAATATTGGAAATACTGCTTTTGTTTTTAGTTAGAAGTTGTATTGAATCAGGAACTTAAAACTATGAAGCATTGTAAAACATATTCTCTGAAAAAAGAGAGAATTATGAATGTGACACACCCCCATCTCTTAATCATAGTGTATATTATTGTGAATACTTAATTAGTTTTACTTAGCTCCAGTAAGTAGTAAGAAGGGCACTTCCCCTTTCTGAGAGGAGAAATTGTATCTCACACAGCTGTGGCTGAAATCAAGTTTTGTAATCTATTAAAGGGATTACATAATTTTCACCCAACAAGAACAACATGCGTGTTCTTTATTTTCTTATGTAATGTCATTGTCTTGGCATCCATCCTTGATGATTTGCAAAGTTAATTGATTCCGTTGTCTTTGTGATCTTAAGTAGAGTTTGATGCATATTAACAAAACTTGGATCATGGTTCCAGCACTAGAGAAGCTCCAATCAAACTTCATTCTTCCTAGGGAAGATAATCCTTGGAATTAGCACCTTAGATATCTATGTAGAGACAAGTCGCCTTGGTTATTTCCTATTTTCTAGCTCAAGAGTTTTCTCTCATCAATTTAGAGTCAAGACAAGTCACCTTATCTTTTTGTTCAAGCTTATCTACAACCTTTGTTCTCCATATGAGGTGGATACAAAAGAACTTTTCTTACAATGTCAATTTAATTTGTCTTTCTTGGAAAATGGATAGGGGGCTCTTTGACTGCATTTTCAGATATCCAGACAAGAAGTATTTGGCCTTGGTTTTCGCAAAGATGGTTATCTTAAAAATCACTTGTTTCGGATTTGTTCTAGATTATCGTGCTTAGTACTTCAATTTTCGTCCTACTACTCGTTACAGCAGTTTGAATCACCTTCCAGTTACAATACATATTTAAGATGACAATCATGGATCTTAAAATATTGCCTTTTGGCTCTGACCATTTGTAACCTATCAAACTAGAAGGGTATGGGACCTGCTTGCCTTAGAAATCATTTTAGATCCATCTTAAAATCTATTGAACATTTGTTGCATTATTGGGTTAGCCTTTTGAATAATATAGAGGGTCAGCAAATAATGCTCATGTTTTTTTGTGAAGAATCTAGCAAGACTTCCTCTGGTAAAATCTTTCATCTTCTTGAATAAATTTTCAGCATTGATCTTCTGATTGCATCATTGTTTGAATTACTCCTTTTGTTATCTTCCCGTTCCCATCCCCTTATCTTCTATTCTTAGACAAGGGGATCAGATTTTACATAATACCATGTCTTTGCTTCTTTTAAAATTCTGTTTCTATCAGAGATCTCTTTCAGTTTGTCAACTACCAATGTAATCAGTAATAAGTGCATTCTTATGTGGCATCACCGAAACCACTTGAGGTCAAATTTGTGGTCTAATAAATATGAGTCAAATAGAAGTAAATACACCATCTCCATAAACTGTATGTAAATGATGCTGGTGATGTCTGGTATCATGATAAGACCTATAAATACAAGAGGTAATGTATTCATTCCATTCATCCTATACACGTCCATGTTTCCATTATTTTCATCATATATAAGTACATATCAGCACTATTCACTAGTCTTGGTGTTTCTTTGAGACGAATTTATATGAAGACCAATGTGATTACAAACAAATGAATAGGCACACTTAATATCTGACTCAAGTAAGTTCCTGTGACTGGCTTACATACTATTTACTGAAACTAAGAAAGGCACTGCTGCCAAGTTTGAAGTAGTCCATTGACAAGCAACTCATCGACCTGTTAAGAGACCAAAATGTTGAGAGGGTAAACAGGCAACACAATGCTTATATATTGTCTCCTTACAAATTGTATCCCAATCAATTATTATTTTCCTTTAATTTTACTTTTGTAAGTCTACTTTATTCTTATTTTAATTATTGTTAGGTTGGAGATTTCATTTAGCATTTCTCTCACTGTTGTTGCAATTTGATTTACATAGAGTCTTGGTGACCTATTTTATTCAATTTTGTGTAGGAAATTGTAATCTTAACTTAGGTCTCTTTCCGATGGATCCCATCAAGTTACCCAGCATGTGGTACACCTTTGGGATACCTTTTCCCCTTTTTCGTACCTTGTATCTAGTATAGGGCCTACACATGTTAGTAAGACCACTCCTATTAACTGGCCTACATGTGTAAGGTTAACATTATGTTGTATTGGGATGTGTCTCAACTAGGTTGCCCTTTCATCTTTTCATGTGTAGGACTAGTGTATAAATAGAGGGCATTCCTCTCGCCATTTCATCCAATTCATTGTGTTTCAATCCTTTCTTCATTCAGAGTTTTCAGTGCCTAATGGCACCACCTGATCTGATCTTTAGGGTCATCAGGGGTTTCTTTCCAATTCTTTATTGTCTTTTGTTCTCTCGTCATATTGGAGTATTTCATTTCTGTAATTTGAGTTGAGCAACTATCACTTCTTTCCTGTTACACATGGTTATCAAATTCTTCATGACATTAGAACAATTTTCTTAATTACGAACCTTGAAATAATCCCATTTTTTCTTCATTCTTAGGTCTTCCTGGTTTTGCTGCAACAGTTCTCTACTAAGAATGTTCCATGTACCTCTAAAAATTTTATTGTCTATTTCTTTGCTTGGCCATATGTTAAATGCAAACATCAGTGGCACTTTCCCATGCATCCAACTTCTTAAATTCTGCCCTTAAATGTTAACCAAAACTATATAACCCGAGCAAGAAGTTCATATGCAGTTTAAGAATTCATGAAGTTACTAATTTTCATTGCTGGTGTGACCTTGGAGATTTTTTTTGGTTCTTAATGTTTAGTTGACAGACTAGTTTGCCTGCAATTCTTTTTCTTATATTCTTTGTGGATTGATTGCAGCATAGTAACCTTTTATAAATACACAACAAGAAAAGCTTTTTTTAGAATAGACAAATTTGAGCACTTGATGATGGGATTTGCCCTTATTGACAGTTCTCCATTTATCCAATCTTGTAAAACTTGACCCTTCAGTGTTTACCAAAATTATACAGCTCCAGAAAGAAGTTTATTTGCAGTTTAAGGATTCACAATGGTCTAATTTTCATTCCTGGCATGAACTTGGAGATATTTTTGGTCCTTAATATTTAGTTGACAGACTAGTTTGCCTGCGATTCTTTTTCTTTCATCTTGTATGGATTGATTGAAGCATAGTAATTTTATAACTGCACAGCAAGGAAAGTCTTTTTTGATATAAACAAAGTTGAGCAGTTGATGCTGGGATCTGCCTTTATTGTAAGCAGATATATTTTATATTTACCCATATATCAATATGTAAAAAATTAAATGACAAGAATAACTGATAACATTGTTTACAGGTTATGCCTATCACTCAGGCAACTGGCATTTAAATAACCAACATAATCACTGATATATTCTCACATTTGTACACCATTAACAGGAATAACATTATATAGGAGGTGCATATTAGGCAGACGTTTTTCGTTAGGGAACATATTCTCCAATTGATTCACTTTTTCACACAACAGCAATGGAACACTACAGTATCATCCTGTCTGAGTGTAACTGCTGTTTAAGGGTGGCAACCAGGGAGGATCTTTCACCACCGAGGCCACCATCTAAGAATCTGGGGCCTTATGCAAACCCAACAGACACATGGCCGCCGGGGCACATCACTTGCGTATAGGGACATTATAGTTTAACCCTAGCCTTGAGCACACCACTTTGGAGGTTTTGGAGGCAACATCATTCCTATCTTCAACATTTTGGGCAAGTTCCATATTCAGAATCATTTGCCCAGCTAGGGCAAGCTTTTGGGAAGCCCTTTCATGCAATTTGGTATGCAAACATTTCTTTTTTAAGATTGTTTGTAACAGTAGGTTTCCTGGGATGTTTTTGGGCCTGTTTGAGCCCATATTTTTATGCAATTTGCATGTGCAACAACTCAGATTTGTAACAATGGTTTTGGATAATAGTTTTCAGACTCGTTCCTCCATTTTGTTGATCAAAGTTGCTATTTTATGTTGCTGTTATATATCTGACTAAAAGTACAATTGAAAGGGTTCATTTTAACTCTTATTTTGAACAAGTTTGGAACATATATGTGTAGAGGAGGGGGACCGGCTGCTCAGGGACTCCAAGTCACGAGAGAGTCTAGAACAATAGGTTGCCTTGATCTACCTCAAACTAGATGAATGAATTGGAAAGGTTTAAGGCTCAAGGGATGAAAAGGAAGATCAATCAGGTCGCTTCTATCCTTTTGCTAACCCGAATGTTTCAAGGGATCAGGAAAGTTGGCTTTTAAGGTTCAGACTGTAACTCAGACAACCCATTGCCAGAGGACTACAACGCGGATCACGAACTCCAGTGCAATGTGCTAGCGTCTCAAGGACGCGCTAGTGTTCGTACAAACAGAGAGTGTAAAGTACAATAGAGAACACCAAAAATCCTACTAACTTCTTGATTAACAAATTTTTATGCTACAATAGAGATAAAAAATGTAGAAATAACGAAAATACCAAGAAGAATAATTTAATAGTACTAAGCTAGAATTTGACAAGAGAAAGGTGGTAGAAATGGACCTTCAAACCCATGAGTTGAGACCTTCAAGAGCTTCACTTGATGATCAACCTGCACACACAAGAACGAGAAATTGTTGGGGCTGTGTTTAGAGGACTGCCTTAGTCAATCCCTTGCTTTGGTGTTTCCAACCCACGGACAACCAAATAGCAGTAATTGTGGAAAGATGATAAAGAAGTACGTAGAAATGGAGGTAACAAGCAATGATCAAACAACAATATGCTACTATGTAAGTAGATGATGCAAAAGTAAGTGTAAATGAACAGTTATCACCTTCTCAACCACGTGCTCTCAAGGCAAATGGAGGAAGATGTGAGCTCGCAAGCTCTCCAAAGCGCTGCAAACAGCGAGAGGAGCGGGAAGGCTGCATCTTGTAGCCACAATGGTGGGTGGTGGTGCGAGAAGGAAAGTGAGTGTGTTTGATCAAGATGTGTGTCCAAGATTGAAAAAGTATGAAGAAGATGGATTGAATAGAGGGATCACATTTTCTAAGGAAAGGGGTGTGTAAATGGGGATTTTGCAAGGGGTGCAAATTCACGCCATTACATTTTGCCCCCAATTTAGCGAGCATAAGTAGATGCTTGGTAAAGTAGAGTGAAAGAAGTTGAAGAGAATATACTTGAACCATCGAGGAAGCAGACCGCAATCTAGCAAACTAGGGTGCAAGAGAGAGATGGATCCATAGGTACTCAGTCCTATGGAGATTTGAACAAAAGTGTCGCAGGTGCTCGGTCCTGCAGAAGGTGAACAAAAGGCTCTGCAGGTGCTTGGTCCAACAAAATTGGCTCCACGAGTGCTTGGTCTCATAGAAGGTGAACAAAGACTCTACAGGTGCTCGGTCTTGCAGAATGAAAGTGCTTCACAAGTGCTTAGTCCTGCAAAGGAGGTGCCATAGGTGGTCAGTCCCGAGGGAGGCTAGATATGAAAGGCTTCGTAGAGTCTGATTGGCCCTTATAGGTGCTCAGTCCCGAGGGAGGCTAGCTATGAAAGGCTCTGTAGAGTTTGATTGGCCTTTACAGGTGCTCAGTCGTGCAAGGCAAGCTTGATTGTGAAAGTAGCTTCATAGGTGCTCGGTCCTGCAAAGCAACATGTTAATCTGTAGACAAAACATGTTAGGCAAGAAAAAGTCATGCAGAAAAATAGACAATGTAGACACCTTAATTTGACCTACCTCAGTTAGTTGGTGCAAGAGAACTTGGTAGTTGGGATTCTTGATATCGAATAGGAGGCATAGGGTGTTTATGGAGCTTGCTAGGTAGAGAAGCAACAAAGAACTCCATTTAATATCGGGAAAGCTTGTGGAGAGCAAAGTGAGTCCTTCAAATAGTTCATGTAGATGTTTGTGTACCATTGAACACAACCTTAGTCATTGGTGCTAGGTATTTTCTTATGCTTGTTGATGATTAGAGTGGGAAAATGTGGATGTGTTTTTTGAAATTTAAATTCGACGTGTTTAGTGAGTTTCAATAGTTTAAAGAATTAGTAGAAAGAGAGTTTGGTTGTTATTGAATGACTCTTAGGTTTGAAATGGAGGAGAATTTTTCTCAAATGAATATAATAACTTTTTATGCTAAACACGATATAAGAAGACAATTCACTACACCATACACTGCACACTAGAATAGAGTAGTTGAGAGGTAGAACCAACACATCGTTGAGATGGCTTAATGTATGATGGAGAACATGAGGGTTCCAAAAATGTTTTGGGTTGAGGCATTATTTAAAATAGTGTATGATGTATCTATTGAATAGATCTCCAATATAGGCGGTGAAACAAAAGATACTAGAGGAAGCATGGTTTGGGAGGAAGCCCAAAGTTAGTCATCTTATGGTCTTTGATTTCATTGCTTAGCCTAGATTCTAGTGAGAAAATAACCAAGTTAGATCCCAAGAACAAGAAACTGATGATCATAGGGTACAATTAGAGTCATAAGACTTATAGATCAGAGAATAGCCTATTGTGGCTAAGGATTTAGGTGTCAAGATTTAGGTAGATCTACTTGAAAGGGGGGATGATTTTGATCAAATGGAGTCTTCTAGGCTCGTAATTGTCCTAAACTCTAATGATGACAAGTTGAATCAACATTTAGATGAGATTGGTATAGGTAGCCCAAATCATGCTGGTAAGATTGATTGGGAGGAAGAGGATCCCAAGAAGAGACCAAAGTGGTGGCACAACACTATTGTAGATGTTCAAGTAAGTGAAATGATTGAGGGATCATTTAGAGGAAAGAGCAAGAGGAACTTGACCAACTTTGCTCAAATGATCAATATTTAGGGGGTTTATAAGCCATAGATATTTGAGGACACAAAAGGAAAAATTAAATGGTAAAGGGCCATGGAGATTGAACATGAGTCTTTGGAAAAATGACTTGGATCTCATAGATTTGCTAGCGAGGAAAAAAACCCATTGGCTGTAAATGGGTTTACAAGGTCAAGTACAAGGAAAATGGCGCATGGACAAGTATGGGGCATGATTGGTTGCAAAAGGGTTCTTAAAGATAGAGGGCATTAACTATGAGGAGAGCTTTTCCCCTACAACAAAGATGCGCAACATCTGATCAGTTCTAGCATGGCAAGATAGTTTGGTTGGATTTCCCATCAAATGGATGTTAATAGTGCCTTCCTCAATGGAGATTTGGAGGACGAAGTGTAAGAAGTCTACACGTATCAACCATAAGCTTTTTAGGTTTTAGGGAAGGAGCATCTTATTTGTCAATTGAAGAAAGATCTACATGGCCTAAAGTAGGCACTTGGGGTACAATACATCAAAATTTCATAGGTACATGGATGAACAAGAGTTCTAGCAAAGTCCTTTGGATTCCAATATATACGTCAAAAGCATAGGTAATGATCTCATTCTATTTATCGTAAATGTAGATGATATTATTATTATAAGTATTGAAGCATGTGCTATTGAATAGATCAAGTCTAATATGAGTAAAGCTTTTGACATGACTTACCTAGGCCTTCTACATTATTTCCTGGGTGTAGAAGTTTGGCAAATAGGTGAGAGAATTTTTGTCTCACAAATCAAATATGCTTGGATTTTGATTGACATATTCACAATGCTAGATTGTAAAATCTTGTTTACACCTATGGAGAAAGGGATGAAGTTTCTAGCTAACATTGACTCTCAAACAATTAATGCGTAAACCTACAAACAACTAATGGTGATCTTAATATATCTTACAACCTTAGACCTAATATGAGCTATGTTGTGAGTTTCATTTCTAGATTTATGACAACACCAAAGATAGAAAATTGGATTGCAACGAAAAGGGTGTTGAGATATGTGAAAGGGACACTTGAATTTGACATTTTGGATAGTAGAAGCAAAGACCATAGGCTATGTGAGTTTATAGATTCAAATTGGGTAGGTTCCATGGATGATACAAGATCCACTTTTGGATATGTTTTCAGCCTTGGCATGGATGTAGTCACATGGACCAGCAAGAAGGAGCATGCAATAACTCTTTCATTGATTGAAGGAAAATATCGAAGAGCGATGAAAGGAGCTTGTGAGGGATTTTCAGGAGGATACTTTCAAACATGAAGATGCTCTAGACAGAGCCTTCCCCTTTGAATCCGAATAATTAACTCAATAATCACAAATCATCCAATCTTCAGTAATATAATAGCGATTTCAACTTACAACCAATTCAGTTTGAACAAATTTGTTGGAACAACCACAACAATTATTATTATCAAAAGAAATGCCATAAATTAACAACAATGGGCACTTAAGGAGTCACCACAAGCTTACAAACTCTGGGCACTAGGGGAGCTTCCTAAAAATGAGACAAACAAACATTGTAGAAGGTATCGGATTGTAGGTCGTTGAAGCTCAAATGCAATCCTTGGGTGGAATTGCTCAATGTTGGATAGAGTTTTCATCCACAAGTCAATTGTTGAAATTAGGGGGTTTGAGTTGTCTGAGGGAATAATTTCATAAAAAAGTGGATGTCATCACTTTATCTTTGACTTATCATAAATAAATAGTTGAGTGCCCACTTTCCTTCCAAGATACAATTTCAAATTCTTTCCTTTTCCTCCAAAATAACCCCACTCACAAACCCTTGGTTGACATCACTCAAGGAAATAAGCTTGATCATATAATATAGAAGGGCCCTTTAATCTAGTGCTCATAAAATATGACACACTTAAGTATTACAAAGTCATTTCCCTAACTTAATTTCCCAAGCCCATGGGAAATGGAAAATAGGCTTGAGGAATATCTCAAACTCTTATGGAAAAGGGGACATGATAGTCCTCCCTTGTAATGTTCCTTTTCGAGAGGTGTAAAGTTTTTGCGATTTGCTCAGTTTGATAGATGTAACATTCTATCAAACTTAGGAAATGGCATTGCTTAGATGATAGAACTAAATTCAATGACAATGAATGCAACAATTATATGATGCAAATCTGTAGCATAACATTCAATATAATCTCGAAATACTGAGCATACTCAGAAAATACAGTTTTAGACTCTTTTATAAACTTCTCTTAAGAAATATGGATGGTTGCTATGAAAGGATACTACCTAGAAAGACTAATTAGAAATGAGACAATTTAGGAAATCTTTGGCACCAGAACCAAATGCCCCTCCTCATCTAGCGGAGGCAACTCTGAAGACAAAGTAACCTACTGCCAAAGTGCGTTCTTGAGGCACGAAACTTGAAACACATTATGAATCTTACTACTCTCCGGTAGTTCCAACTCATAGGCTACCTCTCTAACACATTTGATGATCCTGTAGGGACCGTAAAACCAAGGCTTGAGCTTCGTTGCACCGCTCTTCTTCAACGAAGATTGTTTGTAATTCTACAAAGGAAGGAAAACCAAGTCCCCAACCTCAAAGCTATGCTCAACCCTATGTCTGCATGCATCTGTCTTCTGTTGATTCTGAACCATTTGCAAATTATCCTTGAGAGCCTTCAAAATGTCCTGACTCTCTTGAATCCAGTCCTTAGCTTTAGGAGCTCTACTCTCCCCAAAAGCTAAGTCCATGAAAGATGGTGCATCATATCCATACAACACACAAAAAGGTGA
The DNA here is from genome assembly GCA_007115665.2 of Sequoiadendron giganteum. NCBI lineage: Eukaryota > Viridiplantae > Streptophyta > Pinopsida > Cupressales > Cupressaceae > Sequoiadendron > Sequoiadendron giganteum. The sequence continues at coordinate 78,591,630 of CM021105.1, forward strand.
CATGCCGATCGACATGTGGTAAGTGGTGTTGTAATAGTGTTCGCCTAGGTGCAACCACTTAATCGATGCTTTCTACTGTCTTGAAATGTAATTACGCAGGTACCCCTCAATCCACTTGTTCACTATTTTAGTCTGCTTGTTTGTCTGAGGGTGATAGCTCGTGCTTGGAGTTAATTCTGTCCTTTCCAACTTGAATAATTCCTGCGAGAAAGCACTTAGGAACCTGCTATCCCTGTCACTCACTATATATCTCGGCAGTCCATGCAACTTGAAAATCTCCTTGAAGAACAATTCTGCTACTTGGGGTGCCTTATACTCTGAAGATATGGCAAAGAAGTGAGCATATTTCATCAAACAGTCTACAACCACATATGTGCAGTCCTTACAATGAACCTTGGGGAGACCAGTGACGAAATTGATGGAAATGCTCTCTTACTTCTGCTCAGGAGTAGGCAAAGGCTGTAGTAGACCCCCTGACTGTGTCTGCTCTGACTTGTTCTACTGACAAGTTGTACACTCCCTAACATGTTTCAAAACATCCTCCTTAAGGCCCTTCCAAGAGAACCACTCTTTGACCTGCCTATATGTTTTGAAGTACCCTTGGTGTCTTGCTAAGGGAGTATCATTGGAAGCTTGTAGAATCTTCTCCTTCAACTTAGATTGTGGCACAAAATAGATCCTATCCTTATAGAAGATGACATCGTCCACAACTCTATACTTGTCATCCTGCACCTTACCATCCATCAACTCACACGCAAATTTATTCTTGGAGTACTCAACCAGTAAGTGAGATTTCCAATCTGTTGAAATCTCCAAGAGTGAGCAAGCTGCAGGTTTTCTGAGAGGGCATCTGCAACAACATTCTTTTTCCCCTTCACATACTCTATGTCAAAATCATAGGCCTGAATTTTACTGGCCCACTTCTGTTGCCTCTTGTTCAAATCCTTTTGCTCCAAGAAATACCTGAGACTGTTGTGGTTGGTCCTCACCACAAATTTACCCCAACCAAGTACTGCTTGAACTTTGCCAATGCATACATTATGGCGAGTATCTCCTTATCATAGATGGAGTAAAGTCTCTCAGGTCCTCTCAACTTGCGGCTCTCGAAAGCAATAGGATGCCTGTTCTGCATTAGTATTGCACCTATGCCCTCACCGGATGCATCACACTCCAAAACAAAGGGCTATGGGAAATCAGGAAGTGCTAGTATTGGACAACTACTCATTACCTCTTTGAGCTTGTCAAAAGGTCACTGTGCCTCTTCAGACCATTTGAATGCTCCCTTTTTGGTAAGGTTTGTCAACGGTGCTCCCAATTGAGAGAAACCCTTGACAAATCACTTGTAGTAGCTGCACAACCCAAAGAAACCTCCCAACTCTGTAAGTGATTTAGGTGGTGGCAAATCTAGTATTGCATGGATTTTTTGTTGGTGGCCATGTACACCCTGTGCACTGATTACATGCCCTAGATACAAGATATCCTTAGGCCAAACTCACACTTCAAGGCCTTAGCATACAAAGATTACTCCTCCATAATCCCCAAAACCTCATCTAACTACTTCAAATGATCATCCCAGGTTTTACTATAAATGAGCAAGTCATCAAAGAATACAATGAGATACTTGTGCAACTACTTATTAAAATATGGTTCATGCAAGACTGAAATGTCGCTGGTGTGGTAGTCAAACTAAAGGGCATGACTAAGAATTCATAGTGCCCATAGTGACATTGGAAGGCCATCTTGTGGATATCCTACTCTCTGACCCTGCTCTGTTGGTACCCTGAGCGAAGATCTATCTTCAAGAAATATACTACACCATGCAACTCATATAACAACTCATCGATCCTGGGTATTGGGTACTTGTTCTTGATGGTTTTCTTATTGAGAGCCCTGTAGTTTATGCACATCCTCATCGTCCCATCCTTCTTGACCAGGACCACAGAAGAAGCAAACGGACTGGAACTCGACCGTATGTGTCCCATGTCAAGCAATTCCTTGATTGCTTTTTCTATCTCATCCTTGAATTTCTTAGGATGACGGTAGGGGGTAGTGATGACGCGCTTGGCCCTCTCCTCCAACTCAATGGTGTGCTCGAATCCTCTGTCTAGTAGCCTCCCTGGGGGAATCTCTCCAAACACCCTATCATGCTTACCCAACAGTGACTGGATAGCTATGTCATATGGCTGATCTCTGTTTGGAGTGTCCTTGGTGTTGATTAGGCATTCTGCTGCCCAAGCTACATCTCTGTGCTTGAAAATACTCTCCATCCTCTTCGCCGACACTACCTTTGGTGCCCCATTTTCCATACCCCTGAGCACAACCTTCTTACCATCTGTTACTTTGAACTTAAGTTCCATAGTCTAAAAGTGTTGTGAATACTTGCCCAGCGAATGTAGTGACTATATACCTAGGATAGCGTTTGTGTCACCCAAGTCTATGACATAAAAGTCATTAGTGACTGTGTAATTGCCCAAGGTGACATCCAACTGAGGAACCTTATGTGTACAAGACATATTAAACCCATTTGCCACCATGATACCGAATCCTTCAAAATCCCATGTCGGTATACCCTTCTTCACCACTAAGGCTGCATCAATGAAGTTCTGGGTTGCCCCATTGTTTATCAACATTGTGACAAGTTGACCTTGTAAAACTTCCTGACCCTGAGGAATTAAAGCTGGAGGTACCTTAGAGGGTAGCAATGGCACCACTCTTATTCTCCACTTGCGGCTGCTCATCATTAGTACTACTATCCTCGCTGCCTTGTACTTGGAACGACCTGACCCTTTGGTAAAATACAAATTTTCCAATTTTACATCATACGAGTAAATAAACGTGCTAACAAGCCATTGCAACATAATTTTTCTTTCCTTTATTGATCATATATGAACAAGATATCATATTCAAATTACAATAAAGATTCCATTTCATTACAATAATTTGACAAGTAGAAGTAACGAGAAAACGTACCTTAACTAACATAGCACCAATGAGCTTTAGAATGAATAGTAGTAAGAAGGTCCAAGAATCCGTCCTCTCAAATCTTGGTGCGCTAGTAGCTTGATGAGGAGGAGAAGCATCACTCAGGCGCTTTTCCGCCAACCACGGACTTATAATGCGGTCCCCCGCACATTTATTATTCAATAGATGGCCCTCCCTTCGATGAAGAGATTGGTTGGGTAACTGATACTGTAAACGAACTGAGCATAGTGTTGTGTCCTACACAACTAGAACCTTGCTATTTCACAATCTCAAACTAGTATAAGGATCACGATGAACTGATAGTGTAGTCTCAAGGATCACACAGTCTAAGTGGATGTCATACATTGCACTACTTTGATCAAAGAGTTCTCATTCAATACTTCGAATGAAGTCATCTATCATATACACTACTCACGGCCGATTTGACTTAGGGCCATCTTACACTACACATAGGTTTTGTCCTTCTCTGGATAATCCGTATCCCAGACTTCCTACAACATACTAATCTACTAAGTAGCTACACAAGATAGGTATATCCTTCATGGATAGTTAGTCATCCTAGATAACCTATCCCCATATAATCTACTAGGTGATAACCTACTCAACTAAGTCTGTATATAGGATAGGTATACCCTTTACTGGATAGTCAGTCATCCCAGATATCCTATCCCCAAACAATCTACATTCACAGAAGTATACTAAACCTCTCGCATATTGGGTAACCTCTCCTATGAGTAAACACTAGCTACCCTAGTTAAACAAATAACTTAAATAAGAGTGTCTCAAAAGGCTCTTGCATTCAATCAAGTCTAATAGAATAATATATAAGCAACCAACATTCTCCTATTTTGGAGATAGATACAAGCAATAAAAGATGCTACTTTTCCTAATCTCAAAGACAACATGCAAATCCATTTTTCAACATAGAAACTATGATTCAAGCAATCCATGATACTTCCATTCTTTTCCCAAAAGACATCAATGCATAAACAAAACATCTTATTCTATTAACATATCAAACATGAAATTTGCATTGTAGAAGAATATCCCATTCATGGATTTTAGCTTTCCTCCAGATGATGATGGCTCAACCTGCACTCCCAGCAGTTCCAACACTTCCAGATGATAGACAATACCCTCTCAAAACTCTACTTTCCTCACTCAGAAATAAACTCTCAGAAATGGATAAACAAGTTGATAATGGTTGCAGCTGAATCAAAGGAATAAACTTAGATGAATCAATTATGAAGAATTGGTAATTCTCAGCTCTCAGAATAATATGTTTCTCAGAAAATAAGCTCTGCAGGAAAATGTAAATTAGTAAGTAAATTGGTTATTGAACAGAATAATGTGTTTGAGTAAATTCTCAACTAAAGATGAGTGAGAACAATGATAAGTCAAAACAAAAATGAGTAAGTAATCAAGAAGAATGGGTGGTTATTTATAAAGCCAGAAGCCCATCGATTTCCACTTCTACAGGTAAGTATTTTGCTAGGATTGCATTTTTGACTCTTTCAAAAGCTAAGTGGCGAATTTCTACTCTCTTACTCAACATTTTAAGAGGTGATTCGACCTCTGATTATTGCCAGGAAATGAAGAATAATTCATTCTGCACATGGTAAAAATGAAAGGATCGACATTACCAACAATGGCGCCAATTGTGTCCATGATTCAGTAGTTTGGAAATGGTCTTGGTTAATTAAAAAACACCTCATTTCTTCTCAGGCTGAGTCGTCCAAATTTCTAGTTGAGTTTGATTTGTTCCTCCAGGAGAAACGCACTTCTCAGGCACGCATAATTCCAACACCATGTATTTTCACGGTAAAAGCTCTTTCAATAATTTGAATGCAAATATTTCAATTTAGACTTTATGATATGGATGCCTTTTTCTCTCTTACCATTTTAATCATTCGATTCCCAAGTTTAATTGCAATATTTTGATTTAAATAGGAAATAAGTCGATTTCCTATGTTGAAATCAATATCTGAAAATAATTCGATTTTTGAAATTGAGAGTTGATATTTAAATCAATGATTTGATTTCCAAAGTTTAATAATTTAAATTATATATTTTATTATATATAATAATTATAATTTTAAATATTTAAAACATATTTATATATATTTATATTTAAATACCCAAGTACAAATATAAATATATATTTATATGTCTTAATATTACTATATATATATATATATATAATTATAATATTTAATATATAATTACATATACAAATATAAATATATATCGTGAGCTAGTCAGCATACCTAATATGTATATACATACATATATATGTATATGTAAATTGTCAGGTGATAATAATATAATATTATTAATATCCACATAATATAGGTTGTGTGCATATATACATGTATATATGTTTGTATATATTCATCTATGTGCACGTATATGTAAGTATACCCTATCGATGCGACCGTATGAGCATATCCATTTGCCAACGTACGCTCATATCGATATGTATATATTTATGAATACGTGTATATACTATATACATGTATATATGTCTACTTCCGTTTACTTACAACATTTACGTTACCATCATAATGATCGTAATACAACGAGACATATAAACATCACTCACAAAGCATGCAAAAGTAAGCAAGACTCCTATTGCAATCATACAAGCCATGGATGGCTTACCTAAAACCCACACAAACTGACTCACTTCACTGAATCTAAGATGATGTATGCTCAGATAGTTTATTTTACCGGTTACCCGACCAAGCTCCTCTCCTGAGTGATACTTCCCCTCCCCCTAGAGATTAAATGTTTTCCTGCAACCACTAGCACATATCTTAGCAGTCCTTTGTTGACAACAATAAGCGGCATATATATAACATCTTTAAAGTTAGAATAACAATACTTCAATAACCATCTATTCACATATATGCAGTATTCACCATGAATAACATCAATTGAGATAACATCAAATGAGACAACATACACATTGATAACAAGGTACAAGCATCTCCAGATTTCAGATCACATTCATATTTACCCTATATAGTAATAGTAAATAGTAACCTCACAATTTGGGATGTAACAGTACTTGTCTAGTCTCACCCTTATCCTCACTATCTAATACAACCTCAATGAAATGGACTTTACCCTTACCCAAACAACGGTGACCAGGCTCCCAACGCTCTGTACAATGATAACACAGTTGTTTCCTTCTACACTCCCTGCGCTCTTCTTCCTCTTGCTTGCTCTTAATAGGCCACTCTTTCTAGAAGGATTTCTTGTCCTTGTTCTTTTGTTGGATGAATGGTTTGGATAGAAACTTATGTTTAGGTGCAGAATGCTCCATGTCCCAAGCCCAAATGATAGCATCCTGCAGTGAGTCGGATTTGAAAGCCTTAATCCAACCACGAAGTGGTTTAGAAAGACCTTCAATGAAGAGCATGACCAATTTGTGTTTCGATATGTCTGTCACCATGACTGCAAGTCTCTGGAACTCAGATATGTACGCATCCACTATACTACTATGTCTAAGCTGAGCCAACTCTCTGAAATGCAGCTCTAGATCCTTCTGATCAAATCTGTCAATCAACTTCTGCGTGAAATCCATATAAGAGGTGATGTCGGCATGGCCCAAAGTAACAAGCCCATGGTACCACCACTCATGAGCTTCACCCTCGAAGTGTAAAATGGCATACTTAATTGCTTTTGATTCCAACATCAAGTTGAGCTAGAAATATGTGTCTAGCTTCTGGACCCATGATCTAGCAGTGCACTTACTGGACCCATCAAATGAAGGTATAGAAAGTTTCCCCACCTTACATTGCAAGTCCTGATTTTGAGGACCTCTATTCTGATCTCTAGGTCTATTTCTGTATTTAACAGCACAAAAGTCCTATAATGTCATGGCAGCGTGGAACTCATTTCCAAGAGACTGATACTCTCTCAAATAATCAGAGAAACCCTCGCCTTGTGCTTGCTGCCCTTGATTACTAGTAGGTTGACCACCTAAAAACTGAGGCATAAGTGGCCTGGGAGTCACTCTACTAGCTGTCCTAGCGTGACTATGTGTTGGGATATGTGTGTTACTTGCTTCTCCATTATTTCCATTGTTCCCATTGCCCTCGTGATGACCATTTGTGTCCCCGTTACCATTATTACCATTGTTGCCATTGTTACTAGCATTGTTTCTATCATTCACTAGCTGATTTAGGAGCTGCACCACTTATTGTTGACTTCTAGTAAGATCATTGAGTATTTGATATGTATTGCCCTCAGGAATATGATTTGGGAGTCACTCTACTAGCTGTCCTAGTGCGACTATGTGTTGGGATATGTGTGTTACTTGCTTCTCCATTATTTCCATTGTTTCCATTGCCCCCATGATAACCATTTGTGTCCCCGTTACCATTATTACCATTGTTACCATTGTTACCAACATTGTTTCTATCATTCACCGGCTGATTTAGGATTTGCACCACTTGTTGTTGACTTCTAGCAAGATCATTGAGGATTTGATATGTACCTTGAAATGGTACGAACAACAAGGAGGGGCGACTAGCTAGGAAAGATCCCAATCTCCTTGAAAATATCTGCACTTTGGCATAAGGGGGCGCCCAAGGAAGTAGAATCATATGCTTCAATACCCACAAATGATATGCCCTCCTCCAATCAGCACAAGCAAAAACATTGGTTTGGCCTATGTATGAATGGTACGACCAACAAGCATTACACTTCTGAAAGCTCTCCAAAAAACACTCCAAAACCTCTGCAAGAAGAGTTAACGCAGCAAAATACAAGCTAGAAAACATCATATGAAGCCAAAATGGAAAGCAAACTAGAAGCCATCACCAGTAAGCTCAAATGACGACTCCTACAGTGAAGCCACACCCACGTCTAACTAGGGAGTATCTTGCAACTTCAAAACTAGAGCCAACCTTGAGGGTTTTCGTCCTCAAAGCCCAAAGATTCTAACACCAATTCGACAACACTTCATTATCTTCAAATTGTATAACCAAAATGAGAGCAAGAGGGGGGTTTAAATAAAAATTAGGGCTCCGAAATTCAAATTGCTTTTGCCTCCAAATGGGACAACCATCTCAAGGAAATAATATTTTATTTTAATTTTCACTAAGGCTTCCAACCTGGGCGTCCAACTTCATGACCACCTTTTAAAACAACTTAAAGTTATCATCTTAGGCGTGGGGTACAAGGTGGGTCCAATATTGAACTTTATAACTTAAGTTATAATATTACCTTTTCGAACTCCAAAGATGGTGGATGATTGAACTGCCAAAAATAATATAACTCAACAATTGAAATTGCCACCACTGCCAGAATTGGAAACCCTGCATTGTAGTATTGCCAGGACCAAGTGCCCAAAATAACACTTACTAAAAATAGAAAACTGCTAAAAATAGTAAGTGTGTCCAAACGCCATATTAGCCCAAATTGAGATGCAATGATACTAATAATAGTAAGTGCTAAAAATAGCAATATTGCCCACCAAGGATTGCAAAAAAACCAGAAAATCCCAAAAAACACTTTGGCAACCCTCTGCAAATACACCCTGAAAGTGTTGGCAAGAATCCTCCAAGTATCTTGGAATCCCTTGAAACGCCTTTGATTAGCCTACAAGACTCTAAAAATAGGCTAATGGTCATTGAAAAGTTTAGGACTGAGAAGGGGACACTACAAACTTCTTGTCGAAAAACTAGAGGGAGTAGTCGTACCAAGGATTCACCCACGTTTAATAAATGCTTTCTTTGGCCCACTAGGTAAATGGATAAAGTTGTATGGCCAATTTCAACTACAAGCACCTTATTTTGGAGAGAGAACAATTTGTATTAGTTATAAACTGAACAAGGATGATGAACCTCAGAAGGATAATGAGGATGAAATAGAGTCGATAGATTCACATCAATCACTACAAGAATATTTAGAAGAATATTCAAAAAAACAAGGACCCAACCTACAATCGGTATTGATGGCTAAGAATTATATCGTCACAAAACGATCAAGATACAATGACGTTGTCATATAATGGGCAAAGGAACATAATTTAGTGCCACCTCCATTACCAACCTCAAATAGATTATGAGGAGTGGTGCACAATGTGGTGACGATCCCGGAAGTTCAAGGGGACGAAGTCAAATGGCATCACCAATGAGTAGTGAGATTTATTGATGGTTATCAAAAGGTGAATAAAGGTATGGAAAACCCTCCTATGATCGATAATTTTTGACTTAGAATATATTGGCACATGTTGTGAATTTGAGTGCTACAAATGATCATATGACTTATGTTTGTTAAGACATGAGAAAGAAATCAGGAAAAAAGAAAAAGTGTGAAAATGTTGAAAAACAACGGCAAAAAAATAGGGAGGAAGAAGAACCGGAGAGAAAAAGACAAAAATAAAAATAGAAAAAACCAAATGTTGAAAATTAAAGCTTAAAATTGTAAAATCGTACGACCTCTCCTATTTAGGGTATGACGGTCACAAAAGGACATTGTATGACCCGATGTGAAGTGTATCATCGTATGACAAGCCATTATGGAGTGCAACATTGTATGACAAAAAACAAAGGTACGACATTAGAAGTAACAAATCATCATGACTATGCGACATCCAAATCAAGGTTTCTTCATGGCACATATCATTGAGGTTACCATACAACAAAGTGTTGAGCGAAGGAAATTAAACCACATCATACCATCGGTACTATGAAGGTTGAATCACATTGTACAATGCAAGCGATATCAAGAAGTGCATGTCGTACATCAACAATCTAACATTGTATGACTTGAGCATCACATATGGTGCAACGCACAAGGAAGAGGTTTCATCATATGATCTATCGTTCAAAGTGTATAGTCGATGTTTCTTTAATAGTTTCATTGATTTGTATGGAGAGCTCCTTACACCTTTACCGTATGAACATTGGCAACATTCTTTGAGTACAAGGTATGGCAAACTCAACAATTCAGCATTACACAAAAGAAATCATGCATCGTACGACAACTCTTTTCCTACAACATGTAACCCTTATCCTCTTGTGTATGGAAGCAAGTACTATGACTAATGTTTCTTCCTGTGGTGCGACTTAAGCAATTAAATATTTATTCTGAAATTTCATGACATTTGAAGTATGAAACTCTTAGCTAACGATCATTCCATCAAGCACAAAGCAAGGTACAATTTTCTTTTGTACAAAAGTTGAGAATTAAATTTGCAATATGGAGTAGGCAAGGACATGTAGTACAAAGAATTGGTTATCATAACCAGTGTTACAAGACTCGCCCAAACTTGGTGAGTACTCGCGAGTCCCGAGGCGGGTGACCCTAAACGAGTCCCAGAGACTCGGCTGCCGAGTACTCGCCGAGACTCGCCGGACTTGCCGGACTCGGCAGACTCGCCGGACTCGCCGAGTCTCGTGCCCCAAACTCGGCCATTTTGATTAAATTTTTTTTAAAAAAATTGCATTCTTTTTTTCTCAAATTTTTTAAATAAATGGTGTGCGCCATGAAGGTTTGTGTGGTTTTGAAGGTCTTCATTTGGGCTTGGTGGCGGGGGCTCCGCCCCTCGACCCCGCCCTGTATCGCGACAGGGAGCGCGCCCAGGGCGCTGCCCCGGGACCCTGCGAGGGGCGCTGCCCCTCGACCCCGCTGGGGGCGCTGCCCCCAGACCCCCGCAACCCCGCTGGGGGCGCTGCCCCCAGACCCCCGCAAGGGGCACTGCCCCTTGACCCCGTTGGGGCGTTTCCCCCAAACCCTCATCAAACTATAGGTCTAAGCATGTTATAGGCCAATGATGAATCATGATCATAAAAACCTACAAAATACATATCCCCTGTTGCAAATCTTTGCATCTTTCACAGTCAAAGCCATAATCAAGGATTATCTTGTTTCAAAATTCATACATTAGACAACAAAACATGCAGTCTTGAAGGCTTCAATAAAATTTTAATAATAAAATCCTCACTTGAATATACACACCAATCATTGAGACACAAGCAAATATCATGGCTACATCATCATCTAGGACCTAACTTAGACACTAGCGCATGACTTGTCGTGATATTGGGATGAGTAATGCAAGCTCTTCTGAGCCATAGACTTATTTTTTTAGTTTTGATATTTGTTTTGATGCCATGGATTTCATATTCCATGAGTTTTGTATACATTTGACAATATTTATATATCTGAATGTGTTATTTCCTTCAGCTAAAATTTGCGTTTATACTTATGTGATCGATATATGTTTGTATATAGGATCATAGTAGTTTCTATTTCATGATGTTATTGTGTATTTGAGGTTTATTCACTAAAGGGTGCATGAAACAATCTTTAAATCCTTAAAAATCTCTAAATTTCAAGGGTTTTTCTATTTGCCGAGTCTTTGCCGAGTCTTGGGCGAGTCTAGGCTCTAAGTCTGAGTCCGAGTCAAAAATCGGCTTGCCGAGTCCGAGTCTTGTAACTATGATCATAACGATTTAACCATGATAAATTGGAGCAGTAGTAAACAAATTGTGTAGGAGACATGGAAGGGAGAAGAGGGAAGTGATATAGGCTGGCTATTGCTACAGGAAAAAATGACATGAAAGAAAAAAATAGGTAGAAGAAGAGATCACGGAAAAATCTCTTTCTTGGGGAGTGTTTGACATCTGTAGAGTGCTGAACATGGTGGCGCAATCACCCAACAGATCATCCATTAAAAATGGCATTACAAAGTTGCTCAATCGCCATTTTTTTATTAACGGGAGTTTGAAGGATAAATAAGTTAATGGTTGCCAATTATAATGCACAGGAAAGGAAATCTGACATTGAATATTTAAATTGGTCCATTACCATCTCCTTTTAGATGAAAAATTTCTAGAGGGTGTTGGGTACACCATGTGTAGGTACAGTTGTTTTCAAACTAGTAGGAAAATTAACCCCTTGCGAAAAAGAAGCATCCATTTGGAAGGTATGTTGGACAAAGTTAACACTGAAGGAAACATAAACAATTTGGCATGCAAGAAATAGATTGGTGCCAACCGAGCATCGAATATCGCCATATAGATGGTCGATTACATGATTTTCTTAATGGAAGGGAAGGTGTATAATTGGGCAACATTTTTATCAAAATGTGTAGCAAAGTTTTTGGCAGCAAAGCATAAGGAATTTTACATGATCGAACATGCCATTTCCCTTCTCTTGTCACTCAGGTGCTTGCAAAGAAATTAGGCAAATTCCACTTAGATATGACATATGACCCTTCATTGTTGATAGTCTTAGGATGGACCTTGCTGGATACTCGGGCATAAAAGGAAGTCGAGTGCTTGAAAAACAAAAGAAAACAGAGGGAGGTGTTAGGAGAATCTGAGGATAGTAATGAAAATGAGTATGAACAAATTGACCTGACAACCTCTACATCAGGCACTACATCAGGTGTGAAAGATCCCTTACCAATTCAACCTTGAATTTTTCAGTTTTGCCCTCTTGCCATAATGTCAAACAGTTGTCTTGCATGGTCTGATTTGGTTTTGCTGATTGTTTGTTTGAGTTTCATTGCTTATTTTTCATTGCAAAATCACAGAGGAAAGCATAGAAATGAAAGAGAACTATTGCATAAGTGAAAGACAACAATTGCAACTCAATATAATCCTTTTTATTCAAATATATCAGATCTGATTACAAGTTTCAGAGGTTTGATATACATTATATCAGTTTGTAATAACAGTCTAAAACCCTTATATAATGCAATATTTGACTACCCAAAATGATAAACACATACCCGGATGTATAGTGTTGGTGTTTCAAATCGCACCTCTAGAATGCGTTCTGGAAACAGACAGCTATGTGCAGTAAACTGCTCTTCGAATTAGGAGGGGAAGCTCCCTCTTTTGTTGAGTTGCATAAAGAAAAGTAATCTAAACTTAATTACGCCTATCTTTTTGGTTCAGCTGCGAGAACACAAGGTTATAGAACACTAGATGTTGCAGTTGAGGTTTTCCCTTTAAATGAAACTAGACAGCTACAACTTAACCTACGCTTAAAACGTTTCCACCCTCTCAAGTAAATGCAGAGCAAGAGAGTTTGGAAATGGATGAGTTTGATTTCTGACAAATATACTTAAATAAACTATTCTTCAACACACGTTTTTATAGCAAGCTGAGAAAGAGATCATACAAGTATTACAGAAATAAGAGACTTTTATTTCAAGGCAGACAACGCACGCTCAAGATTTTATTTACTCATATTTCTAGCACAAAACAAATAGACGGACACTTGAGATGTTTATATCAAGGTAGACAAAGCACGCTCAAGATTTTATTTACTCAAGTTTCTGGAACAAGGATTACAATTTCTGGACAACAAGTTGTAGCAACACGCTTGCAACATGCGATCAACCTAACTATAATCAACACTACACATGAACTAAACAAGTATTTGCAGCTAAAGAGGCATGCGAACTTGCTCCTTACACAAAGTGAACAATACTGAACGATAACAAAGAGAAGGTACTATGACACTTATGTCTTGTTATCACAAGCACGGTTAAACTAAAATGAGCAAACACTGCTCTTATTTATAACTAAGCAGAGGAGTAGGGAACCCTAAAATCTCCTTGCTTTTACAACTACTGCTTGCCAACATGCAAGCTTTATTTCTAAATTTAGAACAAGATTAAAACATCTAAACCCTAAGAAAGCATGTAAAATAGGAAATGCCAACTCATTACATTTGTTTTCCTTCTTCTTCAAAGAATGGATAAGAATTGGGACAAGAATAGAAAGAAAGCGTGAGATAAGAATGGAAAGAAAGCTTGGAGAAAGCTTCTTAGAAGATTGCCGCTTTAAATCTCTCACACATCTGCCAAAAAGCAGGAAACTGCCTCTTTATCAGGAGTGTTGATACTATCTTTAGTTGTATTCCGCTTTTCTAGAATCTTCTCCTCTTTTGCAATCAAACTTAGAGAATCTTTGACATTATCAACTTCTTTGAGTTTTGTTCTTGAAAAACATCGCTGCCTCAAAAATAACTCTCATTGATAACTTGGCGGCTTTGCAACTTTTTGCATTCTGACACTTCTCTTAATTTTCCCATGGAAGAGTTTTGCACAACTTTTTCTGACACTTGTCCTTTTGCTCATACCACTCCCTCTACACGTTCTTCAACTGAGATGATGACGTTTTATGTCCATGATGGTACCGAAATGCATTTACCAACATCATCCGTTTAGATAATCGTGATACAACACTTGTTTGGCTCTGAATTCAATGGGAGAGTACTCTATGCTGAAAAACATGAAGATTGATTGTAAACTTGACTAGGTTTTGACAAGCTCAGCACAAACCCTAAAAATAACTTGCTGATTTTTTTCATCAAACGGATGAAATTTTGGAATTTTTTTTGAGACGTGGGTTTTGTTTAGAATCTCGTTACAAGCAAACCCAAATCGTCCGTTTTTGAAAATTTTGAGTGAAGACTGAAAAAGCAGCAAACCCTAACTTTCCCCGAAAAAAAGCAGAAAAAGCTGGTATCTGGGTATCGTTTATGAGCACATTCTGGATGAACCCATTTGGTTAGATTTTGAAAACCTCGAATTTTTATTGAAAAAGCAACCACTTGAAGTTTTGCTGAAAAAGCTGTGATGTGGGTTTTGTCCAGAAGAATATTTAAGATAGACCCAGAAGATTGGAAGTTGTAAAATTTGAAGTTTTCTCTGATATGCAAGATAAAAAGTAACTGCTGCAACCTTGAGAAAAGTGTTCAAAAATTATCCAGAAGATAGAACCAGTATAAACCAGCTCGCTGAAAATTGAAAACAATGGCCTCCTTCTTCAAAGATTTGATGTTTTGGATGAAAAAGGTGTGAAAAAGCAAGCCTTCTTGAGTGCTGACCTGAAAATATTATGAAAAACCAGCAAGTTAAACTCTTGAATCTTGAAAATAAGGGTTTGAAGTTGCTGCTCTGTTTCTCCTTGAAGACCACCTACAAAAAATAATGAATAATAAAACACAGAAGTGGTTTAAATAAGCTCTGTCTTGAGAAAACAACTTTCTTTTGCCCTAATTCCTCAAAACCCTAATTCACGTTTGTGTAATGAGCTTAGACTTTGGTCTTCAACTTCAATTTTTGAAATCTTCAAAAATTTGACTTAGGCATGAGAAGTTGGGTGCCTTTTTTGAGGTATGCCATCCTTTTTTCCAGACTTAGCCATTTTTTCACCGTTTTCAACTTCTGTTGATTTTTCAACCCTACTTTGACTCTGTCTCTTGGCTTCTAGATTGATCCGACGAATGAACTGAATATTCCATTGCGGAGCTTGGTCGAATCTGACAACATGATGTTGGAGACGTCATCTGCTAAAAACTTCATTTGATCCTTTGAATTGTCAGGTGCCTATCCTTGAAAAGGGCACCCATTTTCTCCAGAGTTAGCCAATTTCATGATCTTCAATTTTATGCTTGTCTTCTGACCTTCAGATGAATCCACGATTCCGGGCATCGTACTGATCAAAATGACTGGTTGACGGATTTACTGGATAGTTGAGATGATTCTGGAAGGGGTACTCTGGATACCTCGTCTTTGAAAATTGACATTTGATGGCTCAAAACCCTAGGTGCCCTTCTTGAAATATGGCTCCCATGGCTTCCAGAGTTAGTTTTTATTCTGAGTTTTTCACTGTTGCTTCCAACTTTGTCTTTTCTCACACTTTTCTCCTCTGTTCGCCTGACGATATTTGATGACTGCCTCCTCCGACAGACGTGTTGATGGTTGTGTTGGACAGCTGGATCCAGTTTGACGAAGTCATGTTGGAGAAGTCTTCTGCAAATTCTATCATTTGACTTCTCAAAATCTTGGGCGCCCTTCTTCTCCAGGGGCGCCCATGTCTACCAGTGTTAGAATATTTTCATCCTTTTTCACTTCAGAGTTCTAAACACCTCTCATCATGGCCCCTGTTTGATCTGACTTTGCCGATGGTTGAGTGATCGGATGACTGCGCTATCGGGCTCCCTGTCGAGCTGAGATAGATCTGACCAACATTGCTTGGGAGTTGAACTTCTGGTTTTATCATTTGATGCTTTAAAAAGATGGGTGCCTATTCTCCTCAGGGGCGCCCATGCTAAGCAGACTTAGAAACTTTTATGCAAATTTCAAAATCCTTCCTCATTTGACGTGCCTTCTTTGTCTTTGACTGTCGGAATGGAAAATTTTCTAAGGCATGAAGGTTTGGGTGCCCTTCTTGACTGGAGGTGCCTAGATTCACCAGAGTTAGCCAAATTTTTGCATTTTTCAACTTTTTCAAATTCTTCTCTCCTTTCTCTGTTTTTCCTGCACGTTCATTTTTGACAGCTTCTGCTTGATGCTTGAACATCTGATTTTGATACCTGGCAGCCGAATGACCTCCATTGATAACTTTGATTCTCCAGAAGAAGGTTTTGAAAAAGTAGAATAGACCCACTAGGGCAAAACTGATCTTTTTGTGATTCTGACTGCACCAGCCTGGTGAGGAAGTATTTTAAGCCAATCAAAATCAGTCTTAACCCTAGAAGACAAACTTTCTATTTTTAGAAAATTTTGCAAGTATCTATTTCGAAAGAAACCCAGAAAAAGTTTTTATTTTTAGAAAACTGCTAAAAATAGAAATTTTCCTAAATTTTAGGGTTGAAAAACTGAAATCTGGGTATGGTAGGTTTGATCATTTTGAACCGACCCAGATTGTCAGATTTTGAAAATTTCAAGGTTTTGACCCCCATGCAAGACATGCAAACCCCCATTTTGACCTTTTCTGACAGATTTAACAGTATCTTGACTCAATTCTTCAAAATGCCTAAGTGTAGCAAAAATTTTAATTTTGGGGTACAACATATAGCTCTAATTGTAGCTTGATTATTGAAGTCAGATCATGAATCACTTCATTGTTACAACATCAAACGATATGGCTGAGTATGATGACGAAATAAGTGTTGTAGAGGATCACCAATAGGTTGGAAATAATGATAAAAATCAGGAACATCAACCTTTTACCAAACCCTAGGTGCCTCCCAAAATACCCAACAAGCAGTCTTGATCAAAACTCCACAAATAAGGTACCAAATCGAAGATAAATTGTTGCCGTGGAAGAATATGCAATAAAATCAAATACCCATGTGCCTTAGCTGCCATAAATTATCAAAATCTGCAAAATATATATCTGAAACTCATCCAAATAAGCCCAAATGAAGACCCAAAGTAGGCCCTCCCCAAAGGTGAATTGGGTTCTCGTCCAATCCACGATAGCCTTTGAGAGTTTTCGTTCCCAGAAGGCTGAAGCAATGTTGAAACCTTTCTCCAGAGCTCAAACCTGCAAAGTGTTTTGTAAAAATGAAAGCAGAATCCTCAAAAAAGAGCCCAACACTTTGCTTTATAACCTCTCATGGACTTTTTTAATAAAATTCAATAAAATAATTTTCTTGAGGGTCTTTCCTCATCCAAATAAAAGGGCCACTTTTTAAAAACAACTTGAGTTGCTAGGATGGGGGCACTATTCACTATTCACCTTATGATTTTCAGTTACTACTCACCTTTTACTATTCCCATAAAGCAACTTTAATCTTTTCACATTAGCTCTAGATTCATCAACTGAAATCTAAACTGAAAGGCTCATAAAGCTCCTAGCTAGACTCCACAGCCCTTGGTTGGGTACCCTAATCATGTTGTTGACCTATGAGAACCCTAATAGTAGGCCAACTTTCACTATAGATTGAGCTGTCCAAGGAAGGGACATTACAAGCTGATAGTATGTTAAGAGAAAATGTCTCACCAACTAATGCACTAGTTGTTTAGTCGACTCTTGTAGTTGTAGTCGAGGTGCTTGTGGTTCAACCTACTCCTGATATAGTTCTTCTAGCCGAAGCACCAGTTGTTCATCCTATCCCTACTATTGCACTTTCAACCGAGGTGCCAATTGAACTTTGAGCCAAGGTGCCAATTGTACTTTCAGCTGAGGGGCTTGTCGTTCCTTCCATCGATGTACTAGTGGTGGTAGAGTAGGATGACAAATGGGGATAAGGTGACGTATCTGTAATATCCACCCTACTTTTTTTTTTTTTTTTGATGTGTTTGCAGTTTGATAGTGAAATATGAAGTAATGACAATGACAACAAATAGAAATATTTTGCAATGAAAAGTGCTAGAAACTCAAACTATTTGAAATACCCACAAGCTGAAATATATTTTAGATGAGTTACAAAAGTGATACAGTCAGAAAATAAGGGTTTTAACATCATCCAAATGACTACAACACTTTTAAAATTGTATTCTAGACATACTCATTAACTGTTGTGTGGAAATGGTCTTAAATTGGACTATGACAGCAACCTAGGACTTGATAATTGCTTGCAATCTCCCTCCAAACCCTGCTGCTTCACTTCCAATATGCTTTCTGAGTGTTCGCTACACCATGCCGCCTCAAATGCCACAAACACAATGCTAAAACCTGTAATGTCCCCATTTTTAGCACTATGCTTTCTAGTGACTATTAGTCTATTTATGGAGGGCTGTAGGCTAGTTAGAGGCAAAATTAGGGTTTCATATTTTCTAGGAGGTTTCCTTCGGAGTTTTCGGGAGTTGCATGCAAGAGTTTGGCAGAAGGGTTTCTGGGTCTTTCTGGGTTTTCAGAGAGCTTTAGAATGGTATGACATGCATCTGCATCAGATGATTTTTTTGGACTTGCTATTTTTAGTAAGTTGCGACGGTTGCCCGATTTGTGCTTAAAATGAGTTTGGAGTCACTTACTATTTTTAGCAGTATGCAATTTTTAGTAAATGCAATTTCTAGCAATGCTATTTTTAGTAGTAGTTCAACAATTCAGTGTAATGGCTATTTTTGGCAAGGCAGTATGAGCAGTTTGGTCTCCAACATTCTTGGAGCTTGTTTTGGCAAGTTCAATGTTTTAAGCAATTCTCATGTTGGACACATCATTTGGTAAGTTTAATGTTTTAAGTGAAATATTAGCTAAGGAAAATTGGATGCCTAGCTTGGAGATATATTTGAATATTATAAAGTATTTCACTTAAGTGATTTGGATGCCTCTATTTGTGAGTAATTGTATTTTAAAAGTTATATTGCTTATTTTCTTTTGGACGCCTAAGTCAAGGAGGGTCAAAGTTGGAATTCAAATGCAATCTAAAGTGAAATGAGAATCTCATTTGGGTAACCTATTTGGAGGGAAAAGAAGATTTGAATTGGAGTTGAGAAAAGTTATCAATAAGAGGTCTTGGCTTCATTTTTGAGTATCCATTTGCTAATACAACGAAGTGCTACTGAAATTTCTTCAGACCCTTGCTTCGAGGAATGCATACCTCCTACTTCTCAGTTTTGTACTTGCAAGATAGTACCTAGCTAATTTAGTGACTGTTCTTCACTTAGAAGTGCAGATTAAGCTTATTGAAGAGTGATTACTTTGATGTTTTCTGATTTTGCAGTGGTTTTATCAGTTTTTGGAGTTGTTGGTTTGGTGCTAGCTGAAGCACATTTTTGCTTGTTACTCACGCAATAATTTTTGTTTGGTTTTGGGTATTGTACCTATGTTTGTACCTATCTTGGGCACCCCCTTTCTGCAAGTTGCAGATTTTATTGTTGAATTGAATTTTCTAGAGCTGGTCGCCCTAATCCTGGAGGCCGTACCATTTCCAAATTTGCCTTGGGAAGCACGCAAAATATTTTTGAGTTGTTTGCTGTTGTTTCTTGGTTTGTACTTGGTCGCCCCTCTTCTATGCTTCATTCGCATTTCATTTGATATCATTCAAAGGTGTTTGGAGCAAGATACGAGCATTTAGGTGAAATCTATACTTGCTGGTCTGATTTTCAGTTTGCTGCATTTTTATATCAGACCTTATATTTCCATCATTTTTGCTATATTTCATATGTTGGATATCATGTAGTTGTTTGGAGATTATGCTCTAACATTTTGGTGATCATAGGACACCTATTTCTCATTGTATTTGTAGATTATTCTTCACATTGTAATGCTCAATCAGTAGTACTGATCAACCCTTAATATTTCTACAATTTACATTTTGTATTCCCACTGAAAAGTGGAAGAGACAGGCCTTGCTGTCTATCTGTTTCTTTCCAGTACTGTTCTTTGCTTTTATACCCGCTGAAAAGTGGAAGGTGTCGGCTAGTCGCCTAGACATTTCATTTTAGTATTTTGTACTTCCACTCCCACTGAGTAAGTGGTCGAGTTGTTTTCATTTCAATACTTTACTTTTATTGTAGTCCGTTGAAAAGTGGAAGAGGTCAGCTTGCCGCCTAAGTACTTTCTTTTCCTAGTTGGTCAGCTGAACCGTCAACACTTTGTAATTCTAGTTTCAGCTAACGATCCTCTTTCCATTGTATGCTATCACCTTGCCCTCACTCGGATCTAGATGATCAAAAAGTGAAGGGTTGATTTCAGTATTGTACTTTCAATTTCAGATTTCATCTAATGATCCCCTTTCCACCATATGCTCTCACCTTGCCCTCATTGGGATCTGGGTGATCGGAAAGTGAAGGGTTGCATTCCAGTTGGTTTATCATTTCTCTAACTCTAACGTTAATTGGTGAAATATTGTGCGCAAAAATTGAAAAAAAGTAATGGGGTTATTTCAAAACCCTAGGCAATTCAGCCTCAAACTGCCACGTCCGTCTTGGAATGGTACGACTAGCTTGAGGAGTGGTATGATCAGAAAAATGAATGTTTCGAGATATTAAACGGTTATCAAATCTGGTGTTTTGAATGCCTCAAGTCTGCTCATAAATATAGTCTTGAAATTTGTAAGAACCTTTGCTTATTTTGCCCTGATTTTTCAGTTTAGGCTGTTTGACATTTTGTCAAACACTTGGCATGCAACTGAAGGGTTCTGATTTTTTGAGTGTTCTTTGGATCATAGGCTGCAATATTGAACACTTTTATCAATGGAAATGATAGGATGTAAGCTAAAAATGTACTGTTGTAGGTGATGTCTTAAGATCAACAGATAACCCTTGGAAAGTAGTTGGAAATTCTTCAAATAAATCTGCAATAATAATATTGCCTTCAAACCCTAAAGGCACTTGAGCTGAAATGATGATTTCTCCTTCAAACTTCATCAAACCCTAGCACCCATATGCAAAAATAAATATATCAAATATTTCCCAGCTGCTACTAGTTTGAAACCCACAACAAATGCTTCCAAAAATCCTCCAAACAAGTTGCCCTTATGCAAAAATTATTTACAAAATATTTAGTATTCAAAATCTGCAAAATGTAACCAAAATAGGGTCATAAACCCTAGCGGCCAGCTCTATAAATCTGCTCCAGCACTATTAAACCCTAGCCGTCCAATATACCATGAAGATATGACCATTAAATGTCTAGATCTGAACCAATAAGTTTTCAACTTGCAAATAGACTTCAAACTATTGAAATGAGAGTGAAAACGAGATTGCTCTCGAATTGAAATTTAGTCATTCACATTAGACTACAATCTATTACATTCAATGGTTTTATATAGCCATTTAACCTACTAACTACCCAAAACCACCTAACAACTAGCTGGTAACTAATCTCTACTAACTAATGTGATTATTGCATAATCACTTACAATTTTATATTAAATATTAATCTATGTTATGCACTATTTTCCAACAAAAACCCTAGCTGATTGAAGCCCCAAAATGATGAATAACTTGCAAATTCTCTCAATGATGAACCCTCAATGATTTCATCTCACAAAGTAGAATTGGGTTTTCGTCCAATCTACTGATTCCTGAAGGTTTTCGTCCTTAGAAATGGCTACACCTATAGTGATCATCTAAAAATGGAGAAATATCAAATATGCCAAATCAAGAATCTCAGGTTGTGAAGAGATAGGGGGCCTTTATAAAATTTTTCTAAACCTCTTTTATACCTCAAAACTCCATAAATTTTTAATAAATTTTTCCCCTTCTAGCCCTAGGCGTCCACTTTTGGGGAATAATTATTTATTTTAAATTCTTTTTTCACCTTTTTCCCTCATAAAGTCACTTTATAATGTTTTTTTTTTCTTTGAAGTGACTTAAATAATATTATTTTATAAAGGCTGAAATGAAATAATATTTCAATTTCTC
The DNA here is from genome assembly GCA_007115665.2 of Sequoiadendron giganteum. Classification (NCBI taxonomy): domain Eukaryota; kingdom Viridiplantae; phylum Streptophyta; class Pinopsida; order Cupressales; family Cupressaceae; genus Sequoiadendron; species Sequoiadendron giganteum. Next base: position 78,613,693 of record CM021105.1, read on the forward strand.
CATGGTAGAATAATATTATTATTATCTTTCTTTTATTTTTCCATGGCTAGAAATCAGGGAAATTACAAAATCCCCAAGCAAATTTACCAAAGTCTGAAACGATAAAGCTCCTGTATGATTTCTGAGCGAAACCACTTATATATCCTCCAAGAAAGATCTTGCACTTTCAAAATGGATGTTCTCTGAAAGGGTTTTCATCTTTACAAAACTATGGAATAACATTGTTCAATTGCAATACCTTTTCATAAAATTCTCCAAGCATGAGTTGCAAATGAAACCCAAAAGACACTTTTAATACCTCCTCTATTCCCACGCCCACCTTGGGATTTTAAATTTTATTTCATTTATTTAAATCCCTTATGTCTCCCCATGTTGGCGTCCTACTTTTTAATGAAACTTAGGTTTATCTTTTAAAAATTCCCTTATGTCCCCTAGATGCTTTTTATAGTCACTTTAGAAATATTTAAATTAATGTTAAGTTAAATAAATAATTTAACTTATAACAGTAATGTTATTTAAAATGATTACCCAGGCCATTAAAATTCTCCAAATTAAGATTAAATGCAATAACTAATCATGCCAAGGGAAAACCCATGCAAAAAGTCCAAGTTGGTGCAAAGTAGGTGACTTACTGATAATAGTAATATTGGGCCAAGTGCTTGAAAACGCTCCAGAAAGTGTCAGGAGGAATCTCCTGTAGCGCCGAACTCATTGCAATACACAAAATATGCCAAATGGTTGAATAACACAACCTCCAAGATCTATGTTGATGCCTTGGACACGTCCTATGGTGAAAACCTGCTTGTAGGTGTCAGGTAGGACACACATTATCACCTTTACTCCATTTATCAGCTTTACTCCATTTGTCACTTAGGATTTATTTGGACAAATGGATGATGATTATGCCCGATGTGGGGAAGGATGCATAATTTGTCTGAAATGTGCCCCTTAATTTTTTCTGAATGTTTTCACAACACAAACTAGCACTACGCCAAATGTTAGCGTTAACTCCCAAAAGATAATCAACTGAATGTAACCTTCGCCAAGAATGTTCACCAAGATCCTATTGAAGGCGAGGTGATAGCATATGGGAAGGGATCGTTAGCAATAATCTGATCTGAAATACAAAGTTGGAAATCAAATGTAAGCGGTGATCCGACCATGAGCAATCCATACTATCACTTGTTTAGTGGGGGGAAGATAATTACAATGAAATACAATTCATTTGCTATTAGCAGACATCCACTCAATAGTGGGGATTCACAACTTGAGCAGTGGGAGAGATATGAGAGTTACAATTATTTATTTCTCCACACTGGCGGTAAACCATCCAGGGGTTACAATGTTTGAATTAAACACAAGTAAAAGCTGAAATAAGAATGACTGGAACAGTACTACTGTTACCAACATTTACAATGAGCTTATTGCAATGAAAATACAATAGAAATCTGCTCCAAACTTTTACAAGAATTATACTATACTTCTGACCACAAATGTGAGTTGAAAGACCAAAGAAATATAGCATGAAAAGAGAATAACCAGGTCTGATATAAAGACCAGCAAACTGAGATAATCAGACCAACAACTTAAACTTCCTCTAAATTGTTCATATCATCTTCCAAAATGAATGCACATGAAACTAGAAGCATAGACGTCCAAGGATTATAGCATAACATGGAATGAGTCAAGTCTGATATGAAATGCCATCAACTGAAAATACAAACCAGCAACTATGCAACACCCAAAATGAACAAAACTCTTACCAAAATCCTCCAAAATCCAATGAAACTGAAATTACATCAATTCCAAAGTTGGGCGACCAAGAAGCAACCACTATCCAAGCACAAATATCACCAAAATGGCCCATCACGAAATCCAAAGCACCAAGTACAAGGTACGGCCCTAGGAAGAAGTCGACCTTGCTTTAAAAATCAATCTTTCAATGATTAAATCTGCAAATGCACAATTAGGGGTGCCAAGAGCAAAGACATTGAATAATTAAACACCCATAATGAAATTAAATTCTCTCTATGAGCTGCAATTAAAAAACATCTTCAGTAATACAAAACCAACAAGCTCAAATCTGGAAATTATCACCAAATTCACCAACGCTGAAACTCAATATGCACTTTTGAATGAAGCACACTCTCAATTGACCATCTAGGGAACCATAGTTTTAGGCCCGAAGAATGGTGTAAAAATACTAAGCTCCCCCTTAGTCGGGTTCTGAAATCAATTCAGTAGCATAACTTTACAATATTTTCCAAAAATGAAAATGAATGAGCAAGGCATCAATAAATAGGCTCTTTAGGTGGAAAACGAATCAACTTGAAACTCCCACAAGAAACTCTTCAACTTCCTCCAAGGGACGCCATCTCTCATGTTGCACTTTATTTGAATTAAAAAAACATTAATCATCTCCCTCTAGGCGTCCATTTACAAGTCGCACAATAAAACATTTAATATAAATATTAAATGCTCAAATCAACCCTTTTATGTCCCCTTTTTAAAAATAACTTGAAGTCATCAAGCTTAGGCATGGGGTACAACTTCAAAACATAAAAAATGACTAAGTCTAGAACTCAGTCCAAGGGGGAATAGAAGCCAAAGCCAAAACCAACACTCAAATTGATTTTGCTAGAAATAGAATGATGACCTAAGCTGAGTCAAATTGGAGATGATGCCACTGCCACAAATAGACTTAACTAAAAATAGAAAATGCCAAAAATAGTAAGTTTACTTCAAACTCAATAGAAAGCCAAACTGATCAACCATACTGCCCAAAATAGAAATGTGAAATGCAAATGATTGAACCACTGCTAGAATGATACTGCTATAAATAGATTTACCATAAATAGAAAATTGCTATAAATAGTAAGTTTGCAAAGTTTCATCTGAACATCAACTAAGTAGTAATCATGACTTACTATAAATCGTAAGTGTTTCCAAACACCTTCTAAACACAAACCGGGAAGCCAACATGACTTACTATAAATAGTAAGTGCTTGAAAAGGTTGTCAGATGGAGATGCATGTTACACCATTTTGAAGCTCTCCAAAAACCTAGAAAGCTTCACCAGATATGCATCAAAAACTCTCGCATGAAAGCCCTCAAAACTGCATCTGAAACCTCCTATAAAATAGGAAACCCTAATTTCCAATTCTACTTAGCCTACGAGTTTCCAGAAAAAAGGCTAAATTCAATTGAAGAGCATAGGGCTAAATCAGGGACATTACATTTTCCTAGGACACACATTATCACCTTTACTCCATTTCTCACCTAAGACTCCAAATGTTTGACCATTTAATCAAATAAGTCCTAAGTTATTTAATTAAATTTGGCTACCATTATTCATTAATTTAATAATTAATTATCCATTATTTATTCACATTATCCAATTATTTGTTTATTTATCTACAATCTATCCAGTAGTAAATTAATTTAATGCTAATTTCCACCTCATGTGCACCAATAATTTAATTAATTAATTCCATCTCATCTAGTCAACTACCAAGTCTAATCGGTTCACTTAGTTTTTCTCTCAATTCCTCACATCAATCAAATCCACTTCACTGATTCATCCAATTAGTTAACTATTCCTTGCAAATAGTGAAATCCCCCTAATTCTCTGATGCGCTTAGTTAACTCCTCTGTGTAGGCAGTTAACTCATCAATAAGGTCTGTTGACTCCCCAATCAATTTGAGTTGATAAATAATAATTATTTTAATTAAAAGTTTAAATAATGTGCAACTCTCTCATGCTTGCCACATCTCCTCATCAGTCCCCCAAATCATGGATCAAATTTGAGACTCTAGATTGAATCCTAGCCATTCATTTGATTCTCTTGTAAGTGTATAAATCAAATCCATTTCTCATCACTTCACAAGAATTTGTTTTTATACCAAAGTTTTGTTAGATTGATATGTAGAGAATGCTAAGGTTATGCTAGCAAATTGAGCACCCACATTCCAAAATGAGCAAAGCTTCACATATGCTCAATCTGAGGTTTACATATGCTTGATTTAGGTACTTGTTTTGTTTGATTTCAATGCTATTTCCTTTATTTCATTTTCATGCATACAATATGTTATCTTTTAAATGAAAAAAGAAAAACTAATAACTCCTAGTCAAAGTTTTTGAATATGTATATTAGTTATAAGCTTTATGCCAAGAGTTATTGAGTTAGTCATACAACTAAGTTAGTATCGAACAATAGAATCTTGTTTTCATTTAGATCCCTATCTTGTTCATCTCTTCTGATTTTAATTAATTAATCTCTAGGAACAATTTAATATCAACAAACCTTTTCCATGCCTATGTTTAACGTTGGTTGGTTAACTACAACACTCATTCCCATTGCTGTGATTTCAATGCATGGTAGTCTGTCATGGTGAGCGAGAAAAACCCTTACTTGTCATCACATGAAGAAAAAACTGAAGACAAATAATGCCAAATGTGTGGGATGCATGAGCCTTTCACATTTATATCTTACTGACAAGAAAATTGCAAAAGTATGTCAAAATAACATTGAAATTTATCAAACCTTGATTTTATTGTGATTAAACTCGAAACAAGTGGCAGAAAAGGGTGAAATGCAGCAATCAACATTTTTTCGCAAAATTGCAAGTTTTTCAAGGGAAAAATCAGGAAAATTGCTGATTTGCGATTTTATCCCAATTTTTGCTTAAATAGAAGATGCCTTTATTTTTGAAAGTCAAACCATGTTTGTGCTCATGTTGTGAAGGTCATCAAATTCTAAAAATTACAGATAATTCTCTGATAATCTTGAAGTAAGGTTGTGCCTACTCTTTTATGTTGTTTACATCATTTTGTTGAAAGAACATATTGCTTCCAACTCCATAATTATGGTCTGAATGGTTGTGATGTCATACTAATGATCATTAATGAGAATGGGCATGTAGCTAATAATGCATTTCAGACTCCATTTGCTTTTGAAACTGCTTGACACATTGAGAGGTTCATGTACCTCTATGTATTGTTTTTTTTATATTGTACACTATGCTGATCTTCTAATTTCACTACCTTCAACCCCTAGTTCTTACTCAATTAGCCATTGCATTTGTAATAGAGGCAAGGTAGGCTATATTAGTACATGGATAATGTAAAGTCCAGCGTAAATGTGATTTTGATAGCACCTTGAGGCTTCTACTTGCTTTTCTGATGTATGAATTTGTAATTACCAGTGTTACACGGGGACGCGTCCCTTGGGTTTTTGCCCCCCATACCCGTCTCGGGAACGTCTCGGGGACGGGGGACGCCTGGGGGACGGCTGACAGTCGTCCCCAAAAAGTCCCCAAAAATCGGGGACGTCCCCGATTGGAGGAAACGTCCCGGACACAAAGGGGGATGGCCATCCATCCAAGGGACGGATAGGGGACTCCTAGCCGTCCCCTAACTGTCCTGGGGACAGCCAGCCGTCCCCCTTTGCCCAACAACAATTTAAACACAAAAAAAAGAAGGTAATTTTAAATGTTCTTTTTTTTATTCTTTCCTTTGTGGACGCCATGTCCTCCCAACCCTAATATGGCCACTTAAAACATCTTCTTACCTTCATTTGACCTTATTTTAACTTGCCAAAAGAAAATTGTAGCCAAAAGAAAAAGTGAGAAGAGAAAGAGGAGGGTTTGAAGGAGCTATTGGAAAAGAAAAACCAGCATTTAGGAGGAAAAAAGGAGAGCATTAAGGCAACAACCAGCAAGAGAAGTGAAAGAGGTATTGGTTGGAGTTCCATTAGATGAGCCAACCCCTCACATTGACAATGACTCAAACTTTGAGTTTGATTTTTGATGCAATGTTGGCAGATGCCGAGTAGCGGCAGCCATCATACTTTCTATTACTATGTTTTGGACACTTGTGACTTTGTCATTTGTAGTACAAACTTGTAGCCTTTTGGGCATTTTATTATTTTATATCATATGCACATTGACTATTTGACATGAATTATGGTCCATGGAAGCAATTAGGTAGCTGTAGTATTAATTTGTTCGATAATTCGATTCTATGATGCATATGTCAATATGATTGGTGATTACATTTGCAACTTTATGAATGTTCATTGTTATGATTATCATTACTCATATGAATATCTGAAATTCAAATTTCCCTATATTTTAAAAATTTATCTCTCTCTCTCTCTCTCTCTCTCTCTCTCTCTCTCTCTATCTATCTATCTATATATATATAGATATACTATATAGCCGTCCCCCCGTCCCCTAAAATCCCCTCAAAAAATTGCCGTCCCCAAAACTCGTCCCGTCGTCCCCCCGTCCCAGAGACTCGGTGGAGCATAGGTAATTACCCCTTCTCAAGCCTAGTCAACTGCTATGTCAATTAGCCTATACTAGAGTTCTCGTAAGCTAATTCGAGGTGGTTAGGGGACTCCAAGTTTCTTGGAGAGCTCAGTATCGGTTTTCTTAGCATTCAATGATGTTTTGGCAATCAGATGGCACTCAAGTTGGTGGTGGCGTTCTTTGTTGTATTTTTGGCCATTTGGATTGTTCTCCACATTTTTTGGAGAGTACGACTTTTTTTAGTAAGTGCTTGTTTTGGCACTTGGTATCTTTCCTCAGCATTAGTAGCTTGTTGGTGCGATTAATTTCTGATTCTGATGTCTCACCGGTGCTTTTTGTAAGGTGGATGGGATTATTTTAATATTTGCATTAACGTTATAAAATAAGGTTTTAGTATTAACTTTAGTGTTAAATATTATAAAGCGATATTATATTTCCCCAAGTTGGACACCTAGGAAAAAGTGTATGGGGACTTCAGTTGTTTTTAAATTATGAAACGGGCCTTTTTGAGAGAATAAATATTTGAATTTAGAAAAAATGCCATTTTTTCCTCCAATTCTATATAAAGGAGTTTTGGCTCTTATTTCATTCATTCAAGCTTGCACACATAATAGGATGTTGTCGGAGTGAACATTGAGTTCTTCCATTAGTTGATTGAAGACGAAAACCCTTGTCAATAGTCACTAGTTTTGATGGTGCAAGATCCATCCTAGCTGGTTGGAATTTTTCATACAGGAAACACATTGGTTTTCTCAGTTTGTACAACTTAGTGTTTCAAGAAAAATGAGGCTTTTTGAAGTTTTTTGATGGTGAGTTTTTGGAGTGTGTTTGTTATATATTATAAGGGATATTTTGGTGTTCCAGACAATATAATACAGGCCATACAGTTTGTGCAAGGAACAAGGCCCTAGCTGGCCTTATATCTCATTTAGAGGCAAAGTTTAGTGGTTAGACTCATGAAATCCATCAATAAAAGACTTGGAAGTGATATTTGAGGGTGGGCAATTAGATTTGAAGACATTTTAATCTTGTTAAGCAGAGGCACATTATAAAAGGCAAGTCGTACTATGTTACAGGCTGCCTGTACAGGGGGTGTGTGAATATCAGGTTGAAGCACCTAAGTTTGAGGGTGGATTTTGTCATAAAAAGTGGCGCCCAGGACTGGTTCATCACTTGCAGGTGGTTTGATTTGGTTTCATCACATTGGAGGTAGTTTTGGTCACTTATTTCCAGCCGCCCCTGCTTCTAGTGCCCAGGTTAATGATCTGTGCATAACTGTGATAAATCTGCAGTCTTTCCCTTTCACTTTCCGTCCATGGCTGAGGTGTTTGATGATGTTGTAAAAGAGGTTGAGTGAGATATACCCCTGCCTACTTTAGCCCAGCTCATAAATGAATGTTTTGGTGAGGTATTGGAGAAGTTTGAGGACTGTCATGACCTGTAGCAGCAACAACAGACCTGTGAACTGTGTAATAGATTAGCATCTTTCTGCTCCTATCCTTACTTAGAGGTATTTGTGATTTAAAAAGAAAATGTTGTTAATTTTTATGATGAAACTTCCATGTCAAGTGTTTGTCTTTTAACAGCAGTGATTATAGATTGCAAAATGCTATATCAGACTCTCTGTTTGCAAGAACTTTATTTGTAATGCTATGTTATGATTCTCCATTGGCATTGTTTTCAAGAAGAAAAAAATAGGGGTGTATGTTACAGAATCTCAAAATACATGATATAATTGTCAAGTGTTTATGGGATGATTATTAAAATCTGTAGGCACAAACCTTTGCAAAAAAATACCACTAGCTACAGTCCATATGAATTTTAAGACCTCAAGTTGATGTCTCCATTAATTTGTTTGCAGACATGTTCAAGGTGTATCTGACCATTTAGCATGGACTATGAAGTTAAATGTAGGGTCTGGATGTAGATCCTGTAAAAGATATTGCTATTTGTTGTGATCAATTGGAAGCTTTTGCTGCAGCAATACTATCTGGTTGTGTTTCTTTCTATCTGATCTGAAGCACTTTCTGTATTGAATTTAAACATGCTTTAGACCTGACATTGTTTTGGAACAGTTGTAGATCAAGGGGATGAAGTATTATTACTCAATACAGCATATGAGAATTATGAAGCTTGCATTACCATGGTTGGAGGGACTCCAGTAAGGCCTTGCATTTGTGAATAAAAATCAATTACGATTTGACATATTGATTTGAAAAATTTATAGATTGAAAATATGCATTAGATTTTCTTTTTGTTTAATTCATGAGAAACCAGAGATACATCTGATAAAACAGGTTGATGTTTCCGCCTCAGTGGACATTAGACATAAAGGAGCTCATGGAGGCATTTACATCTCAGACAAAATAAATTGTGCTAAACAGGTTAGTTTTATGTTTAATATTTTAAATAACATGTACCAATGAGCATTTTGAATCTTTTCTTCTTTTAGTTGATCATGGGCTTCACCTGAACAAGACCAGTTCTGCGGGGAATGGGCCCCAATTTTGAATATGTGACTATGTGTGCATATATCCTCTAAGTTATGGGCCGCACTATTGTTATTTAGTGATCTGAACTTGGGTTTCTCTTTTTATGAATCACCTTCTTAGCCATTACAGAATCTTTTGGAGTGGATAAGATTGCTTTTGAATCCTGATTGAAAATGTCACATTAAAAATGGTATGGATGGTAAGTGCAATAGATGAAAAAAAATCATATAACATGTTAAATTAGTGTCTAAATCTACCTAGGATAGGGTATTGGTTGAAGTTTTTTGGTCATTGCCACTAGGCTAGGAGACATGGGTATGGAGTCAATATGCTTTATACAAAACAAAATACATGAGTGCAGGGTGAAAAGTTAGGCGTACACATTTAATTTCAAAGATTGAAGAAACAAAATGAACTCTCATTAATATTGAACTATAAATTAAAGTGAGCTTGTACCCTGTTCGATTATCTTCCTTGTAATCTATGCTGCCCCAACCCACAATGTCTTTTTTAGTCTTCTTTATGTTCACTTTTCAAAAGTTTGGCCTGCAAGCTTCTGGGTAATATTCTTTTTGTTTTAAAAATGAATGAGCAATAGCTTGAACGGGTATTTTAATCTTGAGCAATTTAGTACCCAGGATAATTTTTTTGCTTTTGTTTTTCTCTTTTGTTTATGTTTTCGATAAAAGATGATATCCAAAGCATTCTGGAAATATTTCTTGTATTCAGTGGTGTGCATGCTGCAAATTTTCTCATCCCTGAGATTCATATCCATGTCTGAAATGTGTATCTTATTGTAGATTACATCAGATTTGGATTCAGGAGCTCTAGGACTAGACACTTAGTGCTGTAAAACAATAGACAACCATGTTTAGAAAATAATTTTTAGGCTGTGCTAGCTCCCAAAGTTGTGGCTCCACAAATTTTAAAGAGAAGATCAAAATCTAAGCCCAGGGAAGGCCAACTTGGGATGGTGGACTAATTCTAATGATGAGATAGTGGACAACAACAGGCCAATTCATAAGAGAGGCTGTGTTCTTTTCCTTCTTTAGGTTTGGCTCAACCTTGGAGGTTGTTCCTTAAGGTCATTGAATATGACAATTAAAGAGAAATACAATAATGTTTGAGGTTCTTTCAACTGTACCCTGATTAATAGTGGACTCACACTATACTGGCTTCAAACTTAAGACCTTGTGGATCTCTGATTAAGCAGATGGAAAATGGCAAATTTCTATGCATTAAAGATACAGAATAAGGATATTTCACCTAAGATGAATCCCCTTAACCAACTACATATGCAACCTAAATCTACATAAGTATAACCTTCTATATGGTTCAATTATGCACAACTCTCTGAATATGAATCAAGCATGAGCGTACTTAGGATTTGGCAAAGGTAGTAAAACTGAACTATACACATTGGTGAGGACAGCTAACACTAAACTGGAATGTGAGAGATGTGTTATAACGAGTTAAATGGTGGTGGAAGGACAATCAATAGTAGATCAGTGCCTTGATCACATGAGCAACTGAGTTAAACATCAGGCCTCATACAAACATATCAGCAAGCTCAAGTATGAAAAGTAAGAATTTGAAGACAATAAGACTAGCTCAATGATGATCTAAATGCATAGCCTATATGTATACTAGAAGGATTCATAACAAAATGTACTTTAAAGATGCATGAGTGAACAAGAGAAATCCATATGTTATATTAAAAGACTTGTCTCAAATACTCTTTGACATAATTTTAAAAATCACTGTGAAGACTAACTCGTTAATGCACTAGCAGGCTGGAAAATGTAGCTTCAAGATCAAATATGGTGTACCCATCCCTCAAAAGCACCCAAACAACTATGCAGAAATTTGCACCATGAAGAGACTTTTGCATTCAACACCTTCCTTCAATTTGCAATATATGTAGGCATGAGAAATCTGGGTTGAACTGTATTATTTAATACCCTAGAGGCTAGAATAAACTTGATCAATGGACACTTAAGTATTGCAACATAGAAAAGTAGGTTCTTTCATTAAAATGAGGGGTTTACCAATAACTTGCTATAAATAGAAAGGGCGAAATGGGGTATCATGCACCTATTTTCCTCTATTTCATTAGGGAAAAGATCCCTTGAGCCAAGGTTGACTTTCAACTCTTAGGTGAGTCAACCTTGAAGGAAATCTTGCTGTTTTCCTTATGATCTAGGACAGGGCAGATCTGCTGAAACAACACTTTTGGGAGCAAAATTAAAAATAGTAAATTAACCCAAAAATGTAATGCAACACTTGGAATCAGTAGATTAAACCTTCATCTAATGGAACCTACAAAGTTTAGGCAGATTTGAGATGGTTTAGTATTTTTGCACCTTTCACCAAAATGCTATTGCAGAGTGTCCTCTAGGACAAATTCGCCTTAGGGTGAATGGGTCTTTGTAGGGCTCTTTGAAATTGCTTTTTGGGTCCTCTGCTCCTATGTCTACACTCCCGAATTTTTCGGATTTCATAGTCGGAAAGTCAAAAATAATTTTTGAAAGTGAGTTTCTGTGGCTTGACAACAATGTTGACAACTTTTCCAATTTTGCACTTCGATAGATCTTCAATCCTTCTTTAACCTAAGATCTGCAACACAAACACAAGAGGGAAAAATTGTTTGTTTTTGGTGAATGGGGGTTTGCCTTGGTCAAACCTCGTTTTGGTAATTATATCTTGAATTGAAAGAATGAAACATGAAAGGAATGATGAATGAACAAGTGTGTTGGCGTTACAATTCGCACCTCTGGGTGCATATTGCTAACAAACAACTATGCATAGTGCGTAATGACTGCTCTTCAAATTTAGGAGGGGAAGCTCCATCTTTTGCTGATATGCGTGAAAAAGTAAATGACCTAAATCCTATCTTTTTGACTGAGCTGGAAGAGGCACAAGTTTAAGAAAACCAAGAACGTTGCAGCTAAGGTTTTTCTCTGGTTTTGTAGATCTTAACTACAACTAAAACTAATGCTTTTAATCTATCCTATTTCCTCAAGAAAACAGAGCATGAGGACTTAGGAGCAGTGAATTGATATACGACTCCTATCCTAGGCGTAGGCTGAAAGAAAGCTTAATGGCAACAACATCAAATGACAATCTCTACTTCTGAATTCCCAAGGAGGAGACGACTCCTATTTGAGGTGTAGATGTGAAACAAAGATTGTTAAACACGACAACACACGATAAACCCACTTCTAAATTCCCAAGGAGGAGACGACTCCTATCTGAGGTGTAGATATGAAACAAGTCTATTGATCACAACATGGAATAATAACTAGGACAACAAATTGTATAAACGAGGCACGCAAACAATGAACGATCAACTAGTAATAATATTTAACTAAGGTGAACTAGTACAATAATAATAACATTTAGGCAAACTGGGCTCAACTATTTATTATCACCATAAAAGCTCGTGAATAGATATTGAATAGCAATACTATCGACAAATTGGGCTCAACTTGTATGCTATTATGTGCAAAAGTTCTAATTACAATTGAATAGATACAAAAATAGCATACTAGAGGCAAATTGGGATCAGCATGTATGCCATCACAGAAAAGTTAATTACAAATGAGCAAGGGTGCTCTTATTTATAGAACTTCAAGGTGTAGGGAATCCTAAAATCACCTTGAGTTGACCGAAACAAAACAAAACTAAATGGACATGTGCAACATGCAAGTCCTTATTGAAATGAAAGTTAACTGATAACTAACATCAGTTAACAAGATCCTAACTGAAAGTCCATCCTCTTGCGAAGACATCCACGAAGATGAGATAGGCGTGCATAAAATCAACAATTAGAACTCAAGACTGATGTCGAGTTAACTGCTACTTCTGACTCTATCCTCGTGAATAACGACATGATCCAATTGACTGTCGTCTACAAGCCATCTTGGTCTATCACTTCATCTAGAAGTTTGTCGACTGTCTCATCCTCTGGCACTTTGATGCTTTCCACGATGACAGATTGCTTGTTCAGCTCTTTCTCTCCATCTCTGATCAATCTCTGACATTCTCAGACATCTTCAGTCACCTTGCTGAAACTGTTTAACATTATTGAGAAGTGATCCAACTTGGATGCCACAGGATCTCCATCTAGACTATCACGAACAAGCTTCTCGAACTCAGTTTGTACTGTATCAAGCTCAACATATGTACCATCTTCACTAAGATAATGGCATGAGATCTGAGCAATAAAATCGTTGATGAGTTTGAAAGCTATGGCAACATCTTCCTTGAGTGCGACCATCCTTGTAGAGATTTTGTTGTATGTTTCCACTTTGAAGAGGTGTTGTTCTCTCCAAGCGAAAATATTCATCTTATCCTCCTCTGCTATAATGGCATCATATGCAACCGCTAACTAAGATATGAGTATTAAGTCCTTCGGCTTGCACTCTACTATGGATATCTCAAGATGCTAGATCCCCTGATGAAGCTCATGCACCTTGCGTCTCAACTGATACATCTCTGCGAGAAGAAGTCTGCTTGAAGTGATGAGATTCTCGATCCAATCCTCCAAAAGATTTCCTCGATTGATTAACCGTCCTAGTTTTTGTTGTTCTGCAGGTGTTTCGCGAAGCTGTGGAAGAAGAGGAGCCTGGCTTGAGGTTCCATGCTCGAGATTAGAGATATACTGCCGGAGTTGCCTAACTTCAGCCTTGAGAGTTGCCTTATCTTCTCCATCCTTCATGACATGCTCCTCCAGATTATTGACAACAACCTTGAAAAGGCTCATGTTAGTGTGTCGAGTGCTCCTACCTAGATTAGCTTTGACGAAGGTGAAATCACCAACTTCAACTTCATTCGAACTCTTGCCTTCTGGTGGTATTGCAACTTCAACAACAATCTCTTCTTCGGGATTCTTCTCTATATGCACCTACTTCTTGATCTTCTTGTTTGATGTACCCTGATAAGGATCACCAAACTCAGAAAGATCTAGCTGGTATGAAGGAAAACGCCTTTCTCTTCCCAAAGAATTCTCGGGTCAACTGGATCGAACAATGTCGTTCTCTCGAGGAGATACTGCTATTGCTGTTGTGTTGACCTCTGGCGGATCAACTGCTCTTGGAGTTCCACGAACCGGTGATTCTGGTTCTGAGTCAATATTAATAGGAGGTGACTGTGGTGAAAACGACAAGCCAGGAGATGAAGAATCAGCCTCAGCTTTTATCACTGTCTCTATTGGAATTTTTGGTGCCTTCTCAATCTGCTTATGCTTCCGCTTGCCCGTGCTTCTTCTTCCCTTCATGTGTCCACTAACTCTAACCTGTTTAGGCGGCTTCAAGATAACCTTAACTCGAGGCCTTGACCTAGAAGTAGAAGGTAGGGAAGAAAACCCGACTGGCGGCTCTATAATTGAAACTGTCCTTTGCCTTCTCTTGCTGTCCAAGAAGTGCAAGTTAATCTTGATAACGCTTCTTGACAAGTCTTCAACTAAAGTATTCTCCCTAGCATACCTGTAATGTCCCCCATTTAGCCAGTCATGGATATATGTGTCGTTAGCCTATTTTCTCATGGTCCCATAGGCTAACCAGGACACAAAAGGGATTCGAGGGATGTTTGGCCTAGGCAATTTACTTGTAATCCAAGATATTTATTATTTAACGATAAGTTTAAGTTATAAAGTTAAATTAAAATATTTAACTTTATCGTTATTTAATAACTTCAGTGGGACTATAAAGTTAAGTGTTAAAAGTATTAAATGTCTCCTTTCTTTTGAAAAGGTACATGGGCAACTTACCGAGGAGATTATAATATTAAAATAAAAGTGATTTGTATTATCCCACATTGCCTGTGAGTTGGATTAGCTTCTTGGAGAAATGGATAAATAGAGGTTGTGAGAGTTTTTTAAGTATGCAGAGATGAGATGAAAGATATGCTATTGGATTTCTCAAGAATCTGATTATTGGGCATTGGAGGACGAAATCCCTCTTTGTCAACATTCTTCTCGCTGTTGCAAGACACAGTTAGGAGAATTTATGGTGTTTTCATTCAGGAAACACATTGGGCTTATTAGTTTCTCAAAGGGAAGATTTGGAGAAGATATTAGGAGCAGATTTGAAGGCGATAGAAAAGATTTCTGAGTTGCTACAGTGCCATGAATAGTAACATGAACAGTGCTGCTACAGTGCCATGAACAGTGCGTGAACACTGCTTCTACAGTGCGTGAACAATGTTTGAGCAGATTTCAGACTTGTGGAGTTCATATTTGAATTTTTTTCATTATCATATAATCTTTCACATGAGTTTGAAACATATTGGAGAGTCATTACGAGTTTGAAGACATTCCTAGGTCTGTAATATTTTGAATCTGATTTGTATGCTTGGAGTTGGAATTAAATTAGTATTATCAGCATTAATCTTCTTGTTATTAGTATTTCTTATGTATGATTTTCTATATTGAATGAAATCTAGAAGCCACTCAACAAATATCAATTTATCCAATTTATTAATTGCAAACTAAGAACCAATTTGAAACCACTAGTCAGCTTGCAAGCCAACTGTTTGACAAAATTACACTGAGTGAAAAAGCACAAAAGTCAGTCAAGAACATGGGGTGTTATTCCAATACCAATCTGGTTGGTGAAGTGGCTAGCGAGCAACTTGATCTTTGATGAATGTGCTAAGTAGCACCTCTCCATCATCATCCAACAAACCTTCAACATCTTCTAATAGGAAATCAGCAAGTTGAGGAAGAGTAAGTCTACAATAATGACGTCTGCGCACTTCAAATTCATCCTCGCAATTGACCCAGAAGTCTTCAAGTGCTGGCCTGTGTAAATTGCTTCGCTCCAATCATGCTGAGGAATGACCCAATGGATCATAAGAACATCTCTCAATGAGATACTTGAGCTGGAGTTTTCTAACTCATTTGTCATTAACTTGCAATCAACAACAAACTTGCATTTGTATATACCCAATCCAAAAGGAAAGGTGAATGCTGGCTTATGCCGATTGTGAAGAAAAGAGTGAACTTCTTGAGCTGTTCTCAAAAACTCCATGAATAGAACTTTGTCTGACGGGTACCTCGGTAGCATTAGAGGTTCTCCGGTGTAACCATACACTCAAATATATGTGAAAGTGGAGAATTGAATTAACCAATCTGCCCAACTCTCCATCGCTGATTTTGCCTCTGGTGAAATCCTGATGTGCATCTCATTATTGAGGTCTTTGACTGTCTTCATGAGGAAGTGATCATTCACCATCTTGAAATCCTGTTCAGCTTTTGAAAACTCCAATTGTGAGTAATATTTGCAAACATGCCGAATGCCAAGAGTTCCATTGGCCTTCAAAAGTTTAAAACTGCCTTGAAACACAATCAAGTAGACCAAGAAAGACACCATGTGAAACTCGTGGATCTTAAGGAATCCAGTGATTTGCTGATGAAGACACTCGCTGATCAACATGGCCCAGTCAAAGTGTTCCTTATTGTCGATGATCTGGGGAATGACATAGAACATCCACGGTCGGAAAATATTAGCTTTCTCTTGACCTGTAACTTGGTTAAGCAAAGTGATCAAGACAACAACTTCATCCTTGAATTCTCCACACCCAACCTTCTTCGGCATGTTGGTCTTCTGCACTTTTAACCATCTGTGAGCAACATTCCTTTGAGATCTTTCTTAGTCTCTGTACCATATCTTGTCGCAATCCTGAATGACTATGGTAAAATTGTCTGAACGAGGAGGAATAGCAAAACACTTCTCAATGTCCCTTGGCTTGAGGCTACAAATGACTCTCCCATCAGTTGATCTGATTTGTCTTGTGGATGAGTTGTAATGCTGAATACAAGCAATGACGAACTCGAGATCGAAAACCGTGATAGAAATAGCTGCTGCCGCCAACAATCCAGAACGCTCAAGATTCTTCATTGTACTATTGTCACTGCCCTCCAAAGCGCTCAATTTGACCATAGGATATACATGACCCAAGTACATATCAAAAGTTTTCAAAAAGTTGTGTACTAAGGCCGATTTGGTCTTGTAATCTATGGGGTTGAATTGCCTTTTGAAAAAATGGATTTTTGACTGTAAAGTTGGATATGTTCAAACAACTTTCAGAAAAAACTCAAAAATGGCTCTAGGATAGGCTAAAAATAGTCGGTTGAGGTAAAAAAATTCAAAAATTTTCTGAAACGTGGGTTTTGTAGAGAATTGAATTCTAAGAAAACCCAAATTGTCAGAAATTCGAAAAGATTAGTTTTAGCAAGGCATGCAAAGGATTTTCAGTCGAGAATTGGAGTAGCTGTAGGGGCTTTGGGGGCAATATTTCTCGAGAAAAACTGGCACATGGGTTTTGTAGGCAATGACATTCTAAACCAACCCAGATGATTCGATTTTGGAAAAGATGAGTTCTTGATGCACATGCAAAGAAATCTTTGGAAAAAATTACAGTGCTTCAGAAATGGAAGTAGTGAGACAATTTTCTCGAAAAAATCTAAGACATGGGTTTTGCTGCTGACGTTGAAATATGTGAACCTATATGATCAGATTATGAAAATCCTGCCATTTGCTTTAACATGCGAGAGAAAACCTAAGACAAGAATAGAAGAATTTTTAGAAATAGAAGATAAATTTTTTTATTCTGTCTCGGAAAAAGTCGCCTATGCTTGAATTGGATTTGATGAAATCTATATGCTCTCGAAAAATAGAGTCTGAAAAATGTATCTTTTGAACAATCTTGACCTGGCATTGCGAACAATATTGAAAAATATTACTCGAAGCACCTTCAGATGTTCGTTTGCTCAAGAAAAGCATGTTTGCTTACACCTGTTATGAGACATAATTGACGTCAATATGACTTAAATAATTAAATTTAAGTCTAAAGGCGTCACAACATGCTTT
Source organism: Sequoiadendron giganteum (assembly GCA_007115665.2). Taxonomy (NCBI): domain Eukaryota; kingdom Viridiplantae; phylum Streptophyta; class Pinopsida; order Cupressales; family Cupressaceae; genus Sequoiadendron; species Sequoiadendron giganteum. The sequence goes on from CM021105.1 coordinate 78,631,370, forward strand.
AAATCTAGGTGCCACTTGATTGGACCTAAAAAATGAACAGTATGTTTTGATTGGACCCGTCAAACATAGTTAACTGATAGAGAAATTTTCCCTAATTAGGGTGCCACCTTTGATTGGACCAAATTCAGTTAACAATACATGCAAAAATAGGTTGCCCCTTTTGCAAGCAAACTTAAGTTCAGTTGAAGTCGATTAACTGAATATTAAATAATATTTATGTTACACCCCAGAATTTGTATAGATACTATTCTAGTAATGCTTAGAGCATTCTGATTGTAAGGAAGGTTTTGAATGAATAAAATGTGATTGAACTTTGTTGTCAATATGAAATCCTGTTTACATGTTATGTTTGGCTCATTCTGTATTCTTGATTGATGTTATTCTTGAATAAAACAATGAATAGAGGAAAGTAATTAGTCTTGTTTTATATATTTGATTTATATATACTGCAAATATTGTGAGCATTTGACTGCCGTGGTTTTGTGCCATGGATGCAGGAACAGGAGCTATTCCTCCAGGTGGAGGGGAAATATCACTCAGGAAGAGGAACTTGGTCGACTAACCGGTAAAGTTGATCGTATGAGCATACACACACTTCACTAAGGATTTTAGGAACTGAGTCAGATTAAGTTGTCATGATAAGTCATCCTTAGGCTTAGGAGTTATGATTACTTCTTCATGCTTTATGAGTGGTGTTCCTTGATTGACTGACTTACTGTTCTGTGAGCCTTGAATGTGAAATGTGAACTGATAAGTTACTGATGCCTGGAATTTACAGTTAAATGTATAAATACGTGTTTATGCAATTACGTCTATTAGAGGTGCTCTGACTGGCCTATAATACACGTAATTGGAGATTTGAAAATAAACATGTATAGATATATTTAAGTGTAAACTGGGTAAGTTAATTAATATATTTAATATCGATGTTATTATAGTTTTACGATAATATAATATATTAATATATCTAATATAATATTTGAATATTATATAGATATATTTATATATTTAAAGAAAGGTAAGTTAAAAACTATAATAATATTGTATTGAATATAATACAAAATATATTAATACATTTTAATGAGAATATTAAAATATCTAAACCTTTGGAAAGATTTTATATAAACTATAATCTTTGGCATTTAAATTTACATTTATCTTATAAAGGTATTTGAGTTTATTTACCTTTGGAAATAAAGGTAATAAGACTTTCATAGTCTTTGGTAAATACTTTGCAAACCATACAAAGGAAATTCGAAATATTGAAATACTTGGAAAATATTAAAAGGAAAAAGAATTTCGAAATTTTGTAAAGACCAATGGAAATTTATAAAAATCATTTAAGGAAATGCAATTATGAACTATAGACTTTGGAAAGTATAAAAGAAACATTTGAAAAATCGCGGATTTCTTCCCGTGAAGAAATCGCGCCACTGTGTTAAGCAAAGAAATGGCGAAAAACTTCAGCAAATACAGTCCGCGCCCAGCTCACACTTGAAAGACTTGGTCGCGGATGCTAAAGTGCCACCATTGTGGACGCGTGGGTGGAAGAAAGGTAACAGCAATTGCAAAAAAACCCTTGATGTTTTCAAACCGAAAACTTTGGACGCCATTTGTGTTGCAGTCCGCCATTTTTGAAGGCAAGTTGAATGTTTAACCTGCACGTGGTTGATCCACGAAATTGGCATGTGATATGTTGAAACATTCTTGAGAAATTATGTGGAATCATCAACTCTTTTGCTATGTGTTTGGCTATTCGACTGCCACTGTAGATTTTGACATTTTCAAAATAAGAGGTGTTGAATTCTCATGCCTACAAGGTAGGAAACATGAGAATTCGAAACCTATAAATAGGTTCTCACTCATTGTTAAAAAACTCTCAATTTTTCATTCACTCTCCTTGCCTTGGAAAATTCGAAATACAGTGCTGTGGTATTTCTGTGTTTTGAAATTCCATTTTATGAAAGCCATTGTCATTTTATGAGAGCCATTGCCATTTTATGAAAGCCATTGTCATTTTATGAGAGCCATTGCCATTTTATGTGAAAGCCATTGCCATTTTGTGAAAATCATTTGCAATTGAGACAGTATTGCTGAGAGACAGTATTGCTGAGAACAACTTTTTGCATTTACCTGAAAGTAGTATTTGCTTAAGCTGAGAGAAGGCTGCGAAGGACGGTGGAGCAAGGATTGAAGCTACCGATCAAGCTCATACGCAAAAGGAAATCAGGCATGAGATATATGTTGATAGATTTTCTGTCATTTATTTTAAAATGTATGATTAGATTGCTTGATTATATCTTGCTTTATGAAAGGAAAAATAATAAGAAACCTCTATGTTCTATGAAATTGCTGAATTGGGAATAGTTTAATTCCTTAGAAAAGGCTATTGAAATAATAGAGATAGCTTAATAGATTGCTGAATTGGGAATAGTTTAATTCCTTAGAAAAGGCTTATTGAATTTAAGAGATAGCTTAAGAGCTGGTCAAATTGGGGAATAGTTTAATTTCCTTAGAAAAGCTTTTGAAATAGCTTAGAGAACTTGATGAATTGGAATAACTTAAAAGCATGTTGAAACGAATCAGTTTGAAATCATAGATGAATTTGAAAGGGAAATATTTGTTTACTTTTAGTAAAGTACCTTATAATTTGTATTGCTTGAATACTGCTTGAATTCCTTAAGTAAAGGAAAGGGATTAGTTATTAATACTAGGACGAGGGTGGATTCAGAACCAAGGTAGTCTAAAGCTTTAGAGTTAAATAGGTTAACTAGAGAAAGCTATGTACTCCATGGATAAAGATTTCCATGTTGGGAAGTACCAGAGGGACCCCTTGTTGACTGTACTCCATTTCCTGTTTAAGTAGTTGAAGTAGGAAGTCTAGGGTGATTGACTACCCACTGAAGGACTCAACCTACGCGTAGGATAAGGCAGCCTTAAGTCAAACCAAACCTGACTTAGTGCAAGTGATAGATGACCGTCAGTATAAGTACTGCCGAAATGCTTTGGCCAAAGTAGTGTAGTATACCTAACGTCCACTTAGACTGTGAGACGAATTACACTGTCAGTTCACAGTAATCCAGGTTACATGCTAGATTGAGATTGTGAGGACACAAGGATTTAGTTATGTAGGATTACACACTATGCTCAGTTGGTCATACAGAACCGGTTACCCAACCAATCTCCTCGAAGAAGGGAGGGCCGTCTACTTAACAGTAAACGTGCGGGGGACCGCAATATAAGTCCGTGGTTGGTGGAAAAGCACCTGAGTGATGTTTCCCCTCCACCTTAAGACTTCTGATGAACCAAGGTTTGAAAGGGAAGATCCTGGACAGTCTTATTCCTATTTGCTCAAAAGCTTCCGAGCTATGTTTGAAACTTGTAAGATTCTTACCTTGCTTTTTATTTTGAAGAAAAGTAATCATGAAAGCGTACTCTGTTATTTACTTGGAAAATAGAACAATGATGTATCATGTCTTTTATTTCTTTATGATGAAATGTTCAATTAGAATGAAAAGAAAAGTTATTTACTTTGTCGTTTAATTGTATTTCCTTGTATGTTATTAGTGAAAATAGAAAATTTTTTGTTTACCCGGTTTTGGGGTTGTTACAATTTAAGTTCAGTTCACAAACTCCACCTTTATAGGGCGCTTCATGCACTTGAGTTAAAAAGTCAAACTTTGACTTGGGCGCCAACTCGTCAGACTTAGCCAATTTCTTGAAAATTTGAACTTGCAAACGTCACCAGAGTCCATGTTCGATCATTGATTTTGATTGATTGATTTGTCCAGAAGACTGGTTAATAGTTTCATTGAAGAGCAGGATCAAAATTGACAAGAAGCTCCTTGATGCTGCAAATCCTAATTCTAACAGCTCAGGCTTCAAAAATCAAGGCGCCTTTGCTCCAGGGGCACTTTTGGCTTCAGACTTAGTCAAATTTTTATGTGTTTTAATCATTTTGAAGGTTATTTCGACCTTCCTTCATCTCACATCTTTCGGCATTTGGCAAAACTTCAGAACTGGCTGATAGGCTCACTGTGGAGCTAGCTTCATTCTGAACAAGAGCTTTTGGATAACACTTTCCCCAAAAAGATCATTTGCTAGGTGAAAATCATGGGCACCCCAGGCCTCTAGGGGCGCTTTTTTTCCCAGAGAGCCATTTTACAAACTGGCTAAAAATCTACTTAAACCCCTATTGTAGGCTACTGACAAGTCCTTCGATTCGACTGAGATATTCAACGGAAAGCTGGAAGTGTCACAGACAGGATGAATACCTGAGATGACAAAAAAGACTGCATTTGAGGCTTGAAAACCTTGGGCACCCCTGGCCTCCAGGGGCACTTTTGCTATTTTTGACATTTTTTGACCATGATTAGACCTTATGTTTGACTCTTGATTCCGGCAGTTCAACAACTCAGATTCATCCGCTGACGGATTTGTTGCGAAGCTAGATCAAGTCTGAGACAAACATCTTGGGTAGCATCTGGTCAAAAACCTTCATCTGGTTCCTCAAAAAGATGGGTGCCCTTGGCTAGCAGGTGCACTTTTTGCTCCAGTGTTTCATTTTTTCAGCTTCCCTGTTAATCGTTCAATCTCCCGTATCAGGTGCTAGACAAATCTTTTAGGATGACTGGTGTATTCATCGCGAAGCTGATAGGATTTTAGAGAAGTCTTCTTGGAAGTGATAAATCTCAAAAATGAAATCTGGGCCTCTAAAATCTAGGGCGCCTTTGGCTAACAGGTGTGCTTTTGCCCCAGAGTTAGAAATTTTTTGATGATTTTCACCTTGACGAAAATCCTGTCCGAGACGAAGCATCATTTTGCACCTATCTCGCCATAGAATCTTCATTTGAGCATTTCTTGCTTAGATTTTGACCCCTGGTTTTTGGCCATCTGCCATTGACAACCTTAGAGATCCTAACTTTCCACTTGAAAAAGTGAAAACTACCCACAAGACTTAAACTGACTTTTAACTAAATCTGACTTCACCATTGTGACCGTGAAGCAAAATAAGCCAATCAAAACAAATTTCAGTCAATTTTGATAAGTTTCAATTTTTAGGGTTTTTGACCTAAAAACAGTGGTTCAAATATCCTAATTTTCAATTTTTTCAAATTTTACCATTATCTTCTTGACATCAAACTGACTCAAATTGCATACTTGATTTGCCCAAAAACCGACTTTTGACATCATTTTTACAAGGTATAGTCCATTTTAAGTAAAATGCCTTAATGAAGCAAAAAATTTGGTTTGGGTACAACAAAGTGTTATGTTGCAACTCACCAAACCTTTAAATAAAACCCTTGAATGGAGATCCTTGAAGGACTGAAACTTAACACATCTCTCCAAGGTTTTGATCTTGCATGAAATGGCTTGATTGGATGTTGATCTTGATGCTTAAATCTTGACTTGAATGCTTGAAACCTACATCACAATGTTAGCTCCAAAAACATGCATGATGCTTGATAAATTTGACATGATGCTTGAGATCTTGATTGCTGCAACAAATGCTTGAGAAATCTGCTCTTGAACACCTTTGACAATAATTTTAGCTATACTTTTTGCTCTCAAGAATTTCTAGGATTTGAATTGATAAAAAGACCTTGCTTTTATAGACAATTTTCTAATTTCCCGAAAATTAAACATTACAAGCTGAAATTTAAATCTTGAATTTAGGACCTTAAGATTCCACCAAAAACATGTTTAAAATTTGAAATTGTGATCTTAAGGGGGACCCATTCACCCTTGGTCCCCCAAGGGCGAATGGGTCTTGACCTAAATAATCGAGACCTATTCATTTCTTGGTGTTAATAAGGGTAAATGCACTTATTAAATCACAACTCCCCTTTCAGAAATTACAATTAATTAGGCTTGTAAATGCAAAATTTAGGAAATTAGAGGCTTAATTAAGTCCATTTTATTAAGGGATCCAAACATAGAATGAAAATGTAAAGTAGTACATTTTCCGATACTACAAGTATATACAACAAGAACTTGTCCAAGATCAACCGACCTCTACTTACATCCTCAAATGTTACACTTATAGCTCAAAGAAACACCTCACATCCCCAAGGATGTAAGCACATGTGGAAGAACCAATCAATTCAATCTAGGCATTAGTCAAAAGAGCAACTCAGCTGCAGGAAAATACATGAGCACGTGCATAAGGATGGAAGTCCCCTTTAGATCAATCTTTAGTACATAGTGTTGATGTGTTTTTTATGACAACACCAACACAGAATAAAATGTCCAACGGTCACTCTATTCTCTCTTGATCAAAGTATTCCGCATGCTAAGATTGCGTGAAAGTTCATGCATTCAACTCCAAGGTTCCTTTTATTGCGAATAGACTCAGTTGGTTGATGTGAATATGCTGGGTATTCCAAAGGGACTTACGTAATCGTTCAACTTCGAAGAAAGGATTTTCAAATTTCGGGAGATTTGTCAATGAAGCTCGGGTTCTTAAACTAACCAGATAATGCTGAATGTAAATGATATAAGGATTAGAGATGCTACCATCTACTCCTAAAGGGGTGGAGGGCGAGGATCGACTTAAACAATCTTCAAACCAGACTTCGCTTCGTCTCCCTTCGGACAACTCTGACAAAGTTGGTGCAATCTTCAAAGGATAAGTAAGATGTTCAAATTATGATTCAGCATACACACCTCATCACAACGATGCAATTGAACATATGAATCACAACCGAAGTTAAATACTGATATTCCAGTTGACCACGCAGGGCGGACTTACCATCAGCAAGCCCGCTAGTGGTATGGATGAAAGAAGATATGCTCAAACCAAAGCGCCACGCTCGACAATTAACAACCACTTGCATAAAATAAAGTCTATTCTACTCTATCTACTTGAATTGGAAAGACGAAAAGATCTCGTCAACTACCCACAATGCAAGATAGAATCACCAATCAATGAAAATCCTTATATTATGGGAGTCTTACACAACAATCTTTTACAAAAATTTTCAAAGGGAAAGTCTTTCTCTCCTTTCCAAACTAAGCTAACTTCTAAGCTATTTTTCTATCTATTCTAACTTCTATCTTCTCTACTCTCAATCTGATATCTGCTAAGTTACAAATGAGGGGGGATGCCCCTTTTATAGTTGGCCCAGTCCAACGGACAACTTAGATTGAATTACAATGAAGGGCTCAGATTGAGCCATATATGCCCTAATTAGGGTTTTTGCCCTAAAACCTGCCACAGAGAGGAGTGGGGCAATGAATGCACCAAATATTCTCCACTCCTTTGCAGGAACCATTATCTGCAATTAATGCCCACTGTCTTCTTCTAGAAGATTCTCGTCCAGAAACGCGTTCCCATTGTTCTTCTCTGCCAATTCTCTTGCGTTAGGAGGAGGCAACAACACTTGGTTCAAATCCTCCTTGCAAAAAGCTCTTCTGCGTTGATTGTTCTTGTTGCTCTCACATTTCTTTAGCCCACTGCCTTGGGCGCATTTGCTTCTTTTGCATCATGTTCTTAGTGTTTTAGCCAAATCTTCACTGTCATTTCTTCTTCCCAAAGTTGCAACGTTGTGTAACTTCATCAAGTCCTCATGCCTTGGCTTCAACGTTCATCCTGCAAAACAAAAGAAGAGTATCAGAACACTTTATAATCTAAATTCACTCTACTTACCTTATTTCCATGTTCTGACCGCTTGATCTCCGGATCTTGATAGAATTCATCACTTCTCTAGCAAACTTTCATCATGGGCGTATCCACCACCTTGCCTGGAGTTTGTGCCTTAGAAGATATTTCATCTTGAGGATGCATTTGAACGCTTGATGCTCGAGCTTCAGTTCATTTTCAAATTCCTCCATGCCTTAGACAAATTTCTTCCCCGTGAGTGTATTTGACCCCCTCTGCTTTCCTTTTCCATGCCTTAGAAAATTTATCCATCTGAGCCTTAGGAACTTTGTTGAACGGGTGCCAGGCCAAAATCCTTGTCGAAACAACGCGAGCAAGGCATGGAAGAGTTTTAAACCATCTCCTAATTGGAAATGTCCAATACCCAGAAGAAAATTCCCCTCAGAAATCATAATTTCCATGTGTACCCAAACGAAGGGGGTAAGTTTAATTTTTTTATTATTTTGAAAATAATAAAATTCTAAGGTTTATTCCATTTTCATTATGGAGGAATTCCACGCCTGTAATCTCCATTTTTCTTGCCTTACTATTTTCTTGATTTTCCTGAAGAAATTCCCTCCTGTTCATGGGCACATTTCATCCTGCCTTTGGAAAATTTAGCATCACCCCCCTAGGCGTACTTCACATTTTCACCCTTGAAAATGCCTTAGAAAATATTTAAATTCCTTGATTTTACCTTGGGCGCATTTGAGGTCTTCCACTTCTATTTCAAACCTTAGGCATTCCTTCGCCCTAGCAATCCTATACTATTTCCTCCACAAACAAGAGCGCATATTCATGGGTCAACTTCCACCTAAGGGTGCATTTAGGGGGTGGAGAAGGAAATCCGCCAACACTTAAAAACCTCTCTTAAAATCATGCCCTCTTGTCCACACCTTGGGCGCATATTACATGGCAAGGGGGGAAACTTTTCACTTTGAGGGCGCATTTTACCTACCAAGCTTCCATTTTTGATGCCTTAGAAACTTTTTTTGAGTGACACCTTCATGTTGGGCGCATTTGAGGTATGGAGGAGGAATTTTGCCAACACTTAGAATATTTTCTTTCAAGCCTCCTCCCTCAAGGGCGCATTTAGGGGTAGCTCCTTCCATTTTAACTTGCCTTAGAATTTTTTATGCCAACCTTGTACCCTTGGGTGCATTTTACATAGGGAGGAGGAAATTTTAAATACTTAGAAACTTTTTCATGCATCTCCTCTGCCAAGGCGCATTTGAAGTAGGGTGGAGGAATTTTTTGTATTTAGAAACATTTTCACTTGTGATTTCTCCACCTTGGGCGCATTTAGCCTAGTTGGCTTCCACATGTGAGTGCATTTGAAGGGGTGGGGAGGAATTTTTACCACTTAGCGTATTTTCACCCTTGTCTTTTCATCTTGTTGTGGGCACATTTGACATGTGCTGGAGGAACTTTCTCTTGCTTGAGGGCGCATTTGCCCATGTCAACTTCCATCTTCACCCTTGGGCGCATATCACTCATGCTACTTCCATTCTTGGGCGCATTTGAGGGTGTGTGAGGGAAAAGTCCACGCCTTAGAAACTTTTTAAACACTTCCTTCCTCTATGACTTGGGCGCATTTGAGGGGGTGAGGAGGAATTTGCAAACACTTAGAAACTTTTCAAACACCACATTGCCTTGGGCGCATTTCCCATGAGGAGGAGGAAATTTCATGCTTTGGATTTTTTTGATGCCAGTCTTCATGCTTGGGCGCATTTCATACTTCCTCTTGCCAGTTTCCATTTGTAGATTTGAAAATTTCTTCAACGCCTCAACTACCTTTGCCATCTATTTTTAGTAAGTCCTTGCTTTTCTGACTTCCACAGCTCCGTTTGTCGTGAAATTTTCACCATGTGATCCCTGTAGTTCGATGAACCTGCTTTGCCTGTCATACATGCCGACTTGCTATTTATAGCCACCTGCCATTTATAGTAAGTTTCAAGGTTGCCTGTCTTCAGTAGCTCCGTTTGACTTGAAACTTGCTCTGCCTGATCCTGATAACTTGAGTGCCCTGTTCATACCTACCTCGGGTGCAGACCTGCTATTTATAGCCTTGAGATGACTTACTAAAAATAGTAAGTTCTCCGATTTCGCTCAAATTTTGTCAGTAGGTTGCTTGGATGATGCTGATATCGATGGGGCATTTAATTTTGGCAATTTCTGTGTCTCGCCCCTATAAAAGTGGAAACCCTAATTTGATTTGCATGTGCCCTGAACTGCTCCCGATTCCCTGATTGCTCCTGATTGCTGGACTGAAATGTTGGGTAGCTGTTGAGATGACACTGCTATTTATAGTAAGTGTCCGGAAAGTGGTCGATCGGACGTTGGATGAGTTTGCATGTCACAATGCTCGTGGGATTTCAAAAAACCCAGAAAAACCCAGAAAACTGGTCAACATTCCGGCACTGGCTAAAAATAGTAAGTCCCTGAAAACTGACTCATTTTGCTTGCATGTCATATCATTGCGAAGCTCTCGCAAAACCCACATGGAATATCTGGACATGCATGAAAATTCCTGCATGCAAACCCTAAAATTAGCCTTGGAAGGCTGAACTCTGAAAGTGATTGTCTCGGTTTGCATGTTACATCGTTGCGAAGGTCTCGAGAAACCGAGAAGTAATCTCCGGACATGCATTGAAAAATCACATGTTTGAACCCTGAAAATGGCTCTCGAAGCTTGAACTGCCAAAAATAGCAGGTTGTTTGATCCTGCCCAAAATTTATGTGCAAGCAGCTGATAGTTACCTGAATGTGATGGAATAGTTAGAATCCCAAAATTCTGAGGAAGGGACCTAAGATTGAGTACTTACTAAAAATAGTAAGTCGCCAGAACTTAGTGAAAATTCAGTAGGACTCTACCTTGAGTCTCCTGATCGTAGCACCAAGCTCATATTTCAATTTTCCAACTCAATTTGACCTCAAACTAGCCTGCAGAATGAAAAACCTAACTTCACAGACTTAGCCAAAACTCCAAATCAGGTCAAAAAATGGGACATCCCCAGAAGAACAAAAAGATCACACAGAGAGAGAGAGAGAGAGAGAGAGAGAGAGAGAGAGAGAGAAAACAAAAGCCAAAAGACCAAAACCCAAAAGACCAAAACCCAAAAGACCAGAATGGAGCAAAAATTGGGGGTCCCCATTTGAATGGGGCGATGTGTGAAAAGGTCACAACACATAGGAGCAGGGGCGAAAATCTTCCATATTCATGTCAGTCACTTGTTTCAATTTGTAGGCATGTAGGGGTAGGGTACCACCTCTATGCGTTCATCCTCATGCCTCACATCATCCAGTTTAGTCCAAATAATATTGCAGCATGTGATTGAAACACCTTGGTCAAGTTTTTTGCACACAAAAGGAAATAACAGCCAAAATAGGGGCAACGAACCTAGGTATAGGCTGGAATTTGTGAAAAATAAAATATTGCAGTGTCACAGGGTGTAATGTTCCCTTTTTAGCACTACTCTTTTTAGTGGTCGTTTGGTGGTAAAACATTTTTTTCCTTTGATACAAGTACGAGTTTAGACATATATATGTATGTATGCATGTATATACACATATATGTCTATACATAGTAACATATATATGTACGCGTATATTTACATATGTATATGTATATATATATAATTTTTTTTTTAAGAATTTAGTATAAAACAGTGATACTCATAATTGCCAATAAACAAAATATTTAAATACCTCATAATTTGCAATAATGAAAATAATCATAAATTTGTAATTCAATGATTTGTCAAATGCCAATACGCAATGAAAAATACGATCAATATTTAATAGTTTTCATATTACTCTTCATCAAAAGCACCAAATTCAAAAATTTGGTTCGGTTTCACTTGAACAAAAATGAGGTACATTGCCACTTCCACTAGCCATGTATTGTACAAGCTGCGTCATCTAAAGAGAATTTTGCTGAGTTGTGTAACAATAATGTCGAAGTCAACACGGTCAAGAGTTAGATCCCAATTCCTCGTCACCCCTCATTGTAATCAATTTTCTTATGTGACAAGAAATCCTAATAACTAGTGGGGGTTTGGGAGTGGAGACCCCAATGGGGTTTGAGGGCAATGTCCCTCGTGGGATTCTGAGGGATACACCCCCAACAAGGTTGAGGGGAAATGCCCCTCGTGGGGTCTAAGGGTAACACCCTTGGAACATTCCCTATCATGGAACATGGTGGGGTTGAAGGGCAGTGCCCTTGTCATGAAGCCAAAATTAAGGCCTTTGAAACCACACAAACCTTCATGACACACACCATTTTCACAATTTTATCACTTAAGGGTGAAATTAGGTAGGCATGCACTTTCTTGTTTATAAAAAAGTTTTAAAAAATAACATTTTTTTTTTGGGCAGCCCTTGGGTTTGCCCTAGTTTGGCCCAGGTTTTCCCAAGGTCCCTCTTGGGCACCTCAGGAGGGACCCTACGAAAACCAAGAGGGGAACTAGCATGGGACTTAGACTTTAACCGAACCCATACAAGTGAGTGGGGGGGTTGTAGGGAAACTTGGTAACATAGAAAATAAATGCTAAAAGCAATGCTATCAAACCCTTGGTTAAATTTCAATATTATTTGTATAAGAATTTGAGATTAAGTTCCTACAAAACAAAATGTAAAGTTTGGATTTTAATTTTTCCCTAAATCTTGGAACTACAACATTGACGTTGAGATGGTTCAGCGATGAGTATATAGCAATAAATGATAGGCTAAAATCTCAAATAACCGGCAATGATAACTTGGTAGAATCAGTCTAATGATCGGATATCAAACTAGTAGGTATGTAAGGTGGAATGTTCAGTAAGAAAATTAGCAATTGAACTCGATCTAGTGTATTAGTGCAGATGAACAGTTAACAATGAGAAATTTATACAGATTGCCACCAATCAGCAAACAAACACAACAAATGAAGTGTAATTTGATTTAAAATATCAATTGCCAATTCCTCGTCACCCCTCATTGTAGTCAAGTTTCTTACGTGACAAGAGATCCTAATAACTAGTGAGGTTTGGGAGTGGAGACCCCAATGGGGTTTGGGGGCAATGCCCCTCGTGGGGTCCCCCAACAGGGTTGAGGGGTAGTGCTGCTCGTGGGGTTTGAGGGTAGTGCCCTTGGCACATTTCCTGTCGTGATGCATGGTGGGGTTGAGGGGCAATGCCCTTGCCACCAAGCCCAAATTAAGGCCTTTGAAACCATGCAAACCTTCATGACGCACACCATTTAAAACAATTTTATCACTTAAGGGGTTAATTAGGTATGCATGCACTGTCTTGCTAATAAAAATGTTTTATAAAATAACCGTTTTTTTGTTTTTTTGCGCTGCCCTTGGGTTTGCCCGAGTTCGACCTACGTTCGCCCAAGGTCCCTCTTGCACCTCGAGAGGGACCCTAGGCAAACCAAGAGGGGAACTAGCGTGGGACTTGGACCCAAACCAAACCCATACGGGTAAATGGGGGCTGGGGTATTCTAGGGAAACTTGGTAACATAGAAAATAAATGCTAAAAGAAATGCTATCAAACCCTTGGTTAACTTTCAATGCTATCAGAACCAGATTGTGGTACAATGCTACCTTCAAAGGTAAATGGGAAGGCAGCCAAGTCTCCCCTAAACAAATATCTATTCAATTTCTCTGCAATATTGCTGAAGCACAATCTTTTGTTAGTCCATGTGAAGCTTCCATTTGCCATTTGTATCTCCACTAATTGATTTATCATCACGAACTTTTCAAAATCTATTTGGGATTGATGCTTTCTTTTGACACTGCCTTTCTTATCTTGATTGTGTAATAATGCATTGAACTCCCCTCCAATAATACAAAACTCATTTGGGGAATTCTGTAGAAGATTCCCAATCTCCTCCCAAACCCCCCTTTTCTTTATGCAATAGGTAGGGCCATATACATTCACAATGACGAATGCCAATCTTGAGGTCAAGCTTTTTACCCTACATGCCATCCATTTTCTTCTGGCTTCCATTTGCTCCATATACGTTGATTGTGGTTGCCATCCATTTTCTTCTGGCTTCCATTTGCTCCATATACGTTGATTGTGGTCTCCATTGTGTAATAATCTTTATCCTTTTTGAGTTATCAAAATAAAGTTTAGTTTTTCAAGTCATAAAAAATGACTTGTTACAAATTTGAAAAAATAATGAAGAATTAGAAAACTTAGAGAGAAAGAGAGGGAAATTCATCAATGATGTTGGGAAGAGGGTTTACATTCTTCCAAATTTTGTTCCCTTTGTTAAATAATTTGATGTTGAAGGTTGAAGTTGTTATGGAGAAGACTCTGCCTTGTAAATTTTGAATTGTTTGACAGTTGGGGCTATATACTTACTCCTTGGTATAGTAACATTGGTTATGCATAGCTTCCAAGTTGTTAAGGCCTCCACAATTTTTTCAATTTTCTTCGGGGAACTAGGAAAATTCTTAAGGCAGTTGACAAGTGAAGAAGAAATGTCATTCCGTTTCTTCATGACATCCAAATTTAAAACCTCTTTACTAAACAATTTATTTGTATTCATGTCTCAATAACTCTTCTTAATAGAATAAACATCAATGAGATCAACTTCATCATCATCTTTCAAAATTTCCATATCTATGGTTATGAAATCAACCCAAAATTGGGATTTTATTTGATTGCTAGTTTTAATCTGCCATTTAAATTCCATTATTGATTGTTTAAGAACCAAAAATTTCCACTCTACACTTTTGAACTATTGTTGTGATTAGTTTTCTTCTATCTCAGCAAAAAAATGTGAGACAAGAATATGGTTCTCGAGTTACGTTTTGCCACAATGTTTCTTCTTTTCTAGCTACTTGGACTTGGATGTCTATTTCTTTTGTCTTTGCTTCAACTGTTTCATACATTTTTCTTTCTTCTATAAACTTTAGTCCATCTACGGTTATTTGTTCAACCCATGCTTCTGTCACCCCACCATATGTGTGGTATTTACTAATTTTTTAAGTAGTCTCCTTACTTATATCCTCTAAGGAAGAGCTTAAAGAGACATGTAGGATGGCATCTAAAGGTTGTACAAATGTATCGACAATGGATTTAATAAATGAACTCAAGATTTGCACTTGTTCCTCTAGTTCTTTTGTTTCTTTTTTTTTTTATTCTCTCCACTAGTTTGGCAACTGATATCTCAAAATTATGGATGTCACTCTCATGAGTAGTTGGACCAAGGTCTACTCAAGAGATGTTATAATTTTCTTGTACCATATCCTCTTTGTTTTTGTTTGCAATAGTGATGCAAAGGGGAAGGACTAAAAACAACATCCTAAAGACTTTCCAAACAAGACTTCAACACAATGATGCAAATGTGCAGATTAGTTAACCCTAGGCAATGTGTTCCTAAGTCTAAAACATGGGGGAAGCATTCTAATGGTGCTCTATCATTAAAGACAACATGGAATAGGGGCCACTTGGTGTATTTAGACCTGTTTCAACATACACCAAAGGTTTCCCAACATACATAGTCCAAATCAAGTGCTTGACACCATGAATCCTACAAACTAGGTCTTGCTGCCACTAGGTGTATTAGGGCAATGACTTCAAACAAAGTAAGGAAACTTGTCACATGCATTCTCAAACCTATGCAGGCCCCCAACAACATTCCAATATGGTTCTACACCCTTCCATCAATGAGTAATGCATAGACTGATCACAACAACAAGAAACTAGGGTTATTTTGGAATGTTTACACACAATTACAACCAACTGTCATTGAGAACTCCCTCAAACTTGCAAATCAAACTCCCTCCTTTTTCCAACATGTGGAGAACATCAGGACAGAGATTTCCACCAACTTTCATGGGTTTTCATCGGTGGAATCTCTACCCATCACCTTTTGTTTGTTCTTTGGAAACCCTAGACAAGATTTTGACCTGCAAACACAAAAACAACAATATCTCACACAAAACTTGATGAAAATTTACCAAACCAAGTGCATTTGAAAGCCAACTCTCTCCTGTAACTTTTCCAACCAGTTTCAGCACCGTACCCTACAATACCAATCCGTACAACATGATTTACAGTCAGCTTTCACAAAAAAATGCAATAGAGAACATGGCAAAATGCTGATATCCTCATTCAAACTTCATCAAACCCTTGGGATCAATGTTACAAGGCATATTTAACAAGTTCCAATCATTTGCAACTGAAAAACCGACCATCCACACCTTTGTTAACTCTAATAACATCATTTACAACATTTTGACAACATTTTTGACAACTTTCTACAACATGACTCCAAAATACCATAGAACATCATAGGATGACTCCAAATGACTTAGAATGGTCTTACATGACCTCATTGATCCCAAATAAACCAAAAAACAAAGTTTGCAACATGACAACAAAATGCAACAAAAGGGTGCATCACAGGATGCCCCTGCATCATACTCCCCAGAGAGAAAGAATTCAAGCTCCACTTGAATTGAGGTCTGCAACAGTGTAAACATGCTTTAGGATGTTTGATTCACTCATCCACGTTGCATCTTCAATGGAAAAAAATACAAATATGGGAGAGAATACTCCATTGAGCTTGCTTGTCTGCCTCATTCTGCTATAACTTCCCTCAGAAATCTGCATAAGTTAGAACACTTTACCTGTCTCACTATCCACTTTACCATTCTGTTGACAAATGGTGTGCGCTTGTACCTGGATGTCTTCTTTATGGATAACAATATCAACATTCTTGTCTTTCTCTAATGAAACATACACTTGTCCAAAAGCATTTAAGACCTTCAAATGTCTTCTTGACTGCTGCAAGACAGCAGATTGCCCGTTGTCTTTCCTTTCAGAACCTTTGATTTTGATTTTGGCTGCTATATTGTCTTTCAAGGCAAGTTCTTGTTGGGTACTCTCCAAGAAATGAGATGAACTTTCATTCTCATGAAGCAATTCAATATCCTCATCCCCTCGACTACCTTTATGAAACAACACTGCTTCATCTTCTTCTATAACAAAAATCAAATGCTATGGTTCCCCCTTTGTGTCCACACATTCACCTAAATAATTAGATTCAAAAATTTCTAACTCATTAGATACTTCAAGTATCTCTTCATTTTTGTACTTCTTATTTGCAATTTTTGTGCTTTGCAGATGGCTATCCTTAGAAGTCACTCCACTACTCCTTCCCTTACTTGGAACATCTTTCAATGCCTGTGTTTCCTTTTGTCTATCTCCATAAATCAATGCTGCCCTATTCACTGTAATAACAGGCTCTTGTAACGGTTCTTCAAAATCTGCATTGTTCAACTGTGTATGAACTCCCTTGTGGTTTCCTTTAGTAGCAAAAGCACTGTCATCTGCAACTTCTTTCTCCTGCCCCAGTTGTAGTTGCTGCTGGTTGAATTGTCCTTTTTCCACCTTCAACTCAGTTTGAAAATTTTGCTGCTCTGAACTTTCTTCCTTCACCAAACAGTGCTCATTCAACTCTATAATTTTCTTCATATGAAACTTGTTGCCTTTAGCACCCAAATTCCTACCATTTTCAACCTTCCAAACAAGTTTGTGTGTATCACCTTTGTTGACACCATCTTTTGCTCTAGATATCTTACATTCTTCGTAGGCTGCTTTGCATGACATACCAACCCCTAGTATGAAGTTTTTGTGATGATTTAATCCCTGATTGGAGGCAATGAGTTTGGGATCTCATCTACCATTATATCAACATGTTTCTTGAGCAAATCTTGGCTTTGCAAAGGCAACTCATCCATCTTAACTGCTGTCACAACAGTCCTAGGTCTGGTTATGATTGCAAAGCCCATTTCTTCCTTTTCTATGGTTTTTATGAACTCCTTCTCTGTTAATGAAGATAGCTTCGATCAGATATAAATGATGATTGCTGATTGCATCATCATCATTTATATGTGATCAAAATTATCCTTCAAATAACATATTTCTGGAAATGAAGATTTCGAATTTATGAGCATGAATAAAATTTGAAATACCAAATCAAAGGTTATAAGTCTGTATTTAATAAAAGCGGAATTTGTATTATATATACTACTGTCCACACATTAGTTTATGTGTGTTAACCGAAATACTTCGGTTTGTTTGGAGCCCGTGTGCCCAAGGGACACGTCCCATAAGTGGACGTGTCTCCACTTTGTGGAGACACGTTCTCTCATGAGACGCGTCTCTTGTAGAGGCGTGTCTCCCCTTGTCTATATGGTGGTTCTTTTGTTGATCTGCATATATAGAAATTGATAAATGTTCTGCAATCAGCACATTCATAAAAGGAGAAATAAATCTGACTTAGGAAAATAGAACAAAATTCTTACACTTATAATCATCTTAGAATCCTTAGGCTCGTAATTTGATAGAAGATTTGATTACATTTACATGGTATCAGAGCCAAGTTAAGTGAATCCAAATCAAATCTAGATATCAGATTGCTTAAAGACAATTCTTATTTTTTAAAATCGAATTCACATCACATTCTTGATAATGTCAAGTGTGATCAGATTTGAAGATCGTTTTGCAGGAGCAAACAACTTCACATCATGGAAATTTAGAATCATGATGATTCTTAAAGAGAATAAATTAGACTCACTTGTGAGAGAAAACAAAAAGGAACCAGAGGCTGATCCTGAGAAAACTCAATGGATTGAAAACAATGAAAAGGCCATGAAAATCTTAGTAGATGCAGTTAGGTATCATGTAGTGCCTATCCTAGCAAAACATGAAACTGCATATCAAATGTTCAAATCTCTTGAGAGCACATATGAGATCAACAACACCAGTAGGACTCTTGCATTAAAGAGGCAAATCAACAATGTCCAAATAAACAAAGGAGAAACTATTAATGCATACTTTATAAGGATCATTGAACTAAGGGATCAATTATCCACAATTGGATATCAGATTGATAGCAAAGAATTAACTCTAATTGCACTAGTAGGCCTACCAAACTCATGGGAGTCATCTGTTCAAGGAATAAGTGCGAGATCTAAACTCCCCAAGTTTGATAGGCTAAGAACTGACTGCCTTCAAGAGGAAACAAGCCTCTCGAGAAAAGAAAATAAACAGAAGTGTTGGCGTTTCAATTAGCACCTCTGGAGTGCTTATTGGAAACGGACAGCTATTGCAAGTGTGTTAGTACATGCTCTTCGGATTATAGAGAGGAAGATCTCTCTTTGCTGATTTTCTACTGTAAAAAAGGGGTGTACTAAGATTCCCATCTTTTTTACTCAGCGGTAGGACACAAGGGTGCATAAACCAATGCGCCGTAGCTAAGCCTTTTCTCTGGTTTCTGCAGATCTTAACTACGACTAACTAAGCTTCTAAATTATCCTACCTCCCCAAGATAAACAGAGCATGAGGGCTTAGGAGCGAAACGGATTGGATTGGATCACTTGAATCCTCCGTCTCAATGGAATATGGCCGAGGCTCTGAACCTTCGGATATATACCAAGATAGGGCTCGATACAAGCAAACACTCTCTTATGGTAAACTGGATCTGAGACTTGCCAAGGAGGAGGAACCCCTATCCGAGGTGTAGGCTTGGAAACAGCTCACTGGAAACAACATAGAATGATGGCCTCTCTAACAGGATTCTCGAGGAGGTGACGACACCTGTCCAAAGTGTAGGCTGCAAGATAGATCGTTAAACAACATCAAACGATAATGATTGATGACAAAATATCCAAGGAGGCGACGACACCTATCCAAGGAGATTGAAACAACGCACTATTTAAAAACAAGACTTTAAATAACTCAAATAATTAGATCAAGCAAGCTTGCACCATCTGATTTATTTCTTCAAGGTTCTTCAAAGAATTACAAAGGTTGGAACAACAAAGGCACAAAATCATGCACAATTGCGATCAACCAACGAACTCTCATCCAAGAGTGAACAGATATAAACAAGCGAACTCTGGCCGCAACGGCGCAACAATTTTGCTAGCAAATAAAGGTTAAACAAATAAAGAACCTAAGGCTCTTATTTATAGAAACTCAAAGGAGTAGACAACCCTAAAATCTCCTTGAGTTGACAAACAGTTCTTGCCAATTAGCAAGATTTATTTCTATGTCTAAAAGTAGGTGAGCAAACAGTTAACTGGAAATCTACTTCAGTTAACTGAAACTAAACAAAAGTCAAATTGGAAGTCTACCTCAGTTGACTGACACCTAACTAAAAGTGAACTTATGTTACAAATGTGTCTCCAAATAGACATCCACCTTTTGAGGAGATCTGAGATCCACAAATCGTGGGAGTCAAATAGACATCCTAGATTAGTGGGATCTGACATGCATGATCTGTGGAGATCTGGAGTCAACTTGGAAAGGGGCATCAAGTTGACTTCAGTCATCATTAATGCTATTTGGAGGGTAGGACATCCTTCCTGAGGTGTTTGACACCTCATCACCATTGGTCAACGGTGCTTTTGTTCATTCGTTGACTTCTTCATACGAAGACCATTACATGCTTGTCAATTGTCAGCTTACCGCTTGTCAGCAACTTGATGTGTGTATCTCCTTCATTCTGCTTCCCTTAGGAGGGTTACTCCTTTTCTTTTTGTCTATGTTTCCACTTTGACGTGGAAGGTAGTGTAGTATTAACCGATGGCGGCTCTGTGTTGGGAATGACTACCTTCCGCGTTCTTTTGCAGCTTTGACGTTTTCCTTTATCTTTCTCAATGGAAGAATGTCGTATGATGAAACCGCGAAGCTTGATGATGAAACCACGAAGTTTGACCACGATCACTCCAACCGTGAGAAATGCACATGAACTTGCTGCATGTGTAAAATTCCAATGGTTACAATCCTCTAAATTGGCCTTGGAAGGCGATCAAATATACGAGGTGAAACCATTATGGAACCTGTGGACTTGTTTCTATGCTTTTCAATCTAGCTAGATTGACCTCTGGGTGTGCCCGACGCAGATCGGTGCCAATCGTTTTCAGAAAATCATGGAGTAAGACCATTTTGGTCTTGTATTCGTCTTGGGAGAACTGCATTCTGAAAACCTTGAAGATTGACTATGCACACGATGTTGTTTGGACAACTTTTTCTGGAACTGCTAAAAATAGCCTTGCCAGGGGTAATTTTTACGAGAAATTCTGAGACATGGGTTTTGTTGAGAATAATTCTCTAAACAAGCTCAGATCGTCAAAAATTCGAGAAAATGAGTTTTTCTATAACATGCAAGAGCCCTTCGGTGGTAGAGGCAGCGAGACACCAGAAAGTGATTTTTCTCGGAAAAATCCAACACATGGGTTTTGTTCGTGCTTCAAAGCTGAACAAACCCAGTTTGTTCGTTTTTCAATATTATGACTTTTTCCGGAAAACCTAAAAAATAGGGGCAACAGGGCTACTTTTTCTGGAAAAATCTAACATGTGGGTTTTGCTGAAAAAGTTGTGTTGATCATACCCAGTTGGCCAGATATGTGATTGTCTGTCGTTTCCTGTGACATGCAAAGAAATATAGACAGAAATAGAGGAAGTAGACAGAAGATGGATTGGAAGTTATAAACTGCCACTCTGGAAGAATTATGCCTTTTGATGCAAACTCTGATAAATAGTTCCTCTGTGCAACAGTTCTCCAAAAATATGAAGAACGGTGAAAACCCCTTTGTCAGATCTTCAAAAATGTTGGAGAAGAAAAATAGTCGTTCTTGAGCTCCTCAACCTGCAAAGAAATAATGAATAATGGATGCCTAGATGCTTTGATATGTCAATTTGGAGTTGCAAGCATCAATTGGGCATCCAACTCATGATTGAGCCTGATTTGGAGTTCAGAAAGGTGATTTCCACTGATTGTGGAGTGTTTGGCCTCTTTTTGCCTCCAAAATTTGTTAACTCAAGTCAACATTTGCTTTCGATTTTCTTAGGCTTCCTTTTTGGATTTTTTTAATCATTTTTGTAGGCTGAAGTGCCTCTGTTTGATCTTCGATCCTGGCTGCTTAGTAGATCTTCGACAGTTGTTGACAGATTCGTTCGAGATGGGATCAGCCTGATGAGATATGCTTGGGAGAGATTAACTCAGAAAACTGAGTTTGAGCCTCCAGAATGAGGGGCGCCTTTCTTCAAGAGGGGCGCTTTTGGCTATGCCTTAGTCAATTTTCATTGATTGTTCTTCGTTTTGGCCTTTTCAGACCCTTTGTGCTTTGATCTGACGTTCCCGTTGATGGATGAGTTGGATGACTCTGCTTGACGATGCATCGGGTAGCCAACTCGGTCTTGCTCAGGATGACTAACTTCTTAGTTGGAAAAGACAAGTTCAAGTCCTTCAAGCTAGAGACAGGGGTGCTTTTAGCTTTTGATTGAATTTCTTCATGCTGTGAATTGCCTGACTTTGATCTCTTCCATCAGATGATTGATTTGTTGGAATTTATTGCTGATAGTCTCACTAACGAGATAGGTCATAGCTGAGAAGGTCATCCTGGGAGGCAGTGAAGATTCTGGTTGAATTTGGATGCCTTCAAAAAAGGGCGCCTTTCCTCAAGAGGGGCGCTTTTAGCCATGCCTTAGCCATTTTCTGGCTTATCTTTCCAATTCTTCAATTTTGGCTTTTTCTGCTTGATCTCAACTCGTGATCGTTTGGTGTGTCTCATGGACTTGCTGTTAGATTGATCACGTAGCTGGGAGGAAGCTGGAAAGATATCATGTATAGAGCTGCTGCTTATGGATTCATCTGTTGCCTACAACTAAGGGGCACCCCTAGCAATCAGGGGCGCTTTTACCTTGAAGCTCTCTGATTTGGCATCTTCGTCGTCGATGGATCCTCCATACTTTGCTGACGATTGGTCAATGATACCTGAATCAGATGATTTTGCTGACTGTTTCGTTGTCGAGCCAGCATTAGAGTGAAGAGGATGACTGAGTTGAAGATGCCAAATGATTTCATTTGCCCTCTGAGATCCAAGGGCACCTTTCTTCAAGAGGGGCGCCTTTTTCAACTTTAGATTGTGTTTTGCCTTGGTAGCAAAACGTGCACCTTCCAGAGTTAGCCAAATTTTGGCCTTTTTCCTTTTGAGAATCTCCTTCGTTGAAGCTTTTGAGGTTTAGCTTTCAGCACCTGGTACTGGGCAATCTGCCATTAATGGCTGCGGAGCTCCTAACTTCGTTCCTGAAAAATAGAAATAGACCCACCAGAGTAAAACATATCTTTTGATAATCCTGACTTGATCAGTGTGATCGTGAAGGCAATTAATCCTATCAGAATTATTTTCAATCATTTCCGGGAAGGTCCTATTTTTTAGGGTTTCCATAAAAATAGTGGCGTAAAACCCTAATTTTCATTTTTTCAAAATTTTAACCATAGGTTCCTTGACAGAAACCCACAAAGACTTCATGTTTGTTTTGACCTAAAACATACTTTTGATGGCATTTTTACATTGTTTAGCTCAATTTAAGCAGAATGCCAAAAAAATTATTTTGGGTACAACAAGAAGAAAACATAGATGAAGACATTCATGTGCTCAACACAACATCTAATAAAAGGAGTAAGAAAAACTCCTTCAAGAGAGGATCTTTTAAAAGAAAGAGAAATTCCAATGGAAAGGGATCTTCTAAGAAGAAAGACATCTCTCAAGTACAATGCTTTAGATGTGATCAATATGGCCACTATGCAATGAAGTGCCCTAACAGATCAAAGCAACAAGCATCTTTTGCCAAAGTAGGAAAGACAAATTTAGATCATGAATCTGAGAACTTTGTGTTCTATATAGCCTTATCTAGTCAAGTATCTAACAACACCCACAACTGGGTAATTGATAGTGGTTCCTGTCAACATATCACAGGGTTCAAAGAACACCTAGACACTATGACTGAAAAGACTGATGAAGAAGTAACCATTGGGGATGATTCTGCACACCCTGCAAAAGGGGTTGGAACTTGCTCCATCAAACTGAAATCTGGTCTTTCTCTTCAACGCTCTGGAGTATTATTTGTACCTGGAATAAAGAGGAATCTAATATCCATCTTTGCCCTTGAAGATAATGGATATAGAGTTACCTTTATGGATGGAAAAGTTCTAGCATGGCCTAAGAACTCAACTATCAAGAAAGCCCAAACCATAGGTTTAAGACAAGGGTATCTTTACAAACTATGCACTGAAGTTAAACAAGCCCTTACCCTTGACACCTTTGATTCAAATGAGATTTGGCATAGAAGATTAGGACACCTTCATTTCCGTGCCCTACCTTCTGTGGAAAAACTTGTAACAGGCTTACCTAAGTTAAAACCAACTCATGAAGGAACTTGTAAAGGTTGTGCCCTAGGAAAGAATACAAAGGGATCGTTTCACAATAGCTTGAGCAAAACCCAAATGTATTAGAACTGGTTCACTCTGATTTATGTGGACCCATGTTTGTACCTTCTAAAGTAGGATTTCTATACTATGTCATATTTATAGATGACTTCTCTAGGAAAACCTGGATCTATTTCCTTAAGTGTAAAGAGTCAATAGAAATCATGAAAAGGTTCAAAGAGTTCAAAGCCCTTACTGAAAACTTCTCCGGGAAGAAAATAAAAATCTTAAGGATAGACAATGGGAAAGAATACACCTCTAAAATTTTTAAGGAATTCTGCATGAGTGCAGGAATTAAGAGGGAGTTCACAGTTGCCTACAACCCTCAACAAAGTGGGGTTGCTGAAAGAAAAAATAGAACCATTGTAGAAGCTGCTAAAGCAATGTTGCTTGACCAAAACATTGAAACTTCTTTCTGGGCTGAAGCCTCTAGGACTGCTGTCTACATCCAAAATAGATGTCGTCATTCTCATCTTGATAACAAAACTCTTGATGAAGCCTTTACTGGCATAAAACCTAACATTAGTCATTTTAGGATTTTTGGTTGTCCTGTCTATATTCATGTGCCCAAAGAGAAGAGATTCAAACTAGAACCTTCCGAAAAGAAAGGGGTATTTGTGGGATATAGTGAAACCTCCAAAGCCTACAGGATATTCGTTCCCGGGCAAAAATAAATTGAATTGAGCAGAGATGTCATCTTTGAAGAAGACATTGCATTCAAAAGGGCAAGAAGTTCTAGTGAGATAGAAACCTATTCCCCTAGAGTACCTGAAATGGAACCTTCTCCTGAGATTCAGATGGAGTATCCTGGGGAAATGACAAATGAACTTCTATCTACTTCAAATGAGAATACAGATAACAACGGTAGACAGAGGCCACTTTGGGCTAGAAAGGTGATCAAAGAAGCCGAGAATCATGCAGCACCCAAAGGAACGTTTAGGGAAAGTAAAAGACCCAAACGGTTCTCTAGCTATGTTGCTCTAATGAACAACATCATAAATTCAGAACCTGTCAGTGTTACAGAAGCCTTCCGGCATCAAGCATGGAAGGATGCAATATTGGAGGAATATCAGTCCATTCTAAAGAATGACGTACGAGATATAGTGCCTAGACCGAAAGAGAAATCTGTTGTCTCTTGCAAATGGCTCTTGAAAATCAAGCATGTTGCTGATGGCAGTATAGAAAAACATAAGGCACGTTTTGTGGCAAGAGGTTTTTCTCAAAAGGAAGGCATTGATTATGAAGAAACATTTGCACCTGTTGCCCGTTACACATCTGTGAGAGCAGTGTTAGCCATTGCTGCAGTTAAAGACTGGAAGATCTATCAAATGGATGTGAAAATTGCCTTCCTAAATGGAACCATTGAAGAGGAAGTCTATCTGGAATAGCCTGAAAGTTTTGTGATACATAAACTTGACTCAAATGTGTGCAGACTGAAGAAAGCCCTCTATGGACTCAAACAAGCTCCCAGGGTCTGGTATGAAAGAATTGACAGCTATCTCTTAGGACTAGGATTTTCCAAGAATGATGCAGACTCTAATCTCTACTTCAAGGTAATCAAAGGTGATATGTTAATAATTATTTTATATGTTGATGACCTGCTGATGACAGGAGAAGATCACCTCATTGCTCAAGGAAAGAAGGATCTAACTTCCGAATTTGACATGAAAGACTTGGGCATTCTACACTACTTCCTAGGTTTGGAAGTATGGCAGAAATCGGAGGGCATTATACTAAACCAAGGAAAGTATACTATTGATATTCTGAAGAGATTTGGAATGTTGGACTGTAGACCCATGTCTACACCTATGGAAACCAACCTTCACAAATTGAAAGAAGTAGCAACAAAATCCAAGTGTGTAGATCCAACCCTATATAGACAAATGATTGTATCCTTGATGTATCTGGTTAGCACTAGACCTGATATTTGCTATGTAGTGAATGCTCTCAGCCAGTTCATGTGTGAGCCAAAGGAAATTCACCTTATGGCTGTGAAACATATTTTGAGATATCTTCAAGGCACCATTGGATATGGTCTTCTCTACAGAAATGACCAAATAGATCTACATGGATACTCTGATTCAGATTGGGTTGGAAATGTAACCGATCGGAAAAGCACATCAGGATGTTGCTTCAGTTTAGGATCGGCTATGATCTCCTGGATTTGCAGAAAACATCTTCAGTAGCACAGAGCTCAACAGAAGTTGAATACATTGCAACCTCTGTGGGGGCAAGAGAAGCAGTTTGGCTTTGTAAATTGCTTGTGGGACTCTTTGGTGAGCCCTTGAATCCTACAATTATTCATTGTGATAATCGGAGTTGCATCAAACTCTCTATAAATCCTGTCTTCCATGATAGATCTAAGCATATTGAGATCCCCTATCATTATGTAAGAGACATGGTAGAAAGGAAAGTGATTCAGTTGGAGTATGTTAGTACAAATGATCAAACAACAGACATTCTCACCAAACCTCTCTCCCGAATCAAGGTAGAGCACTTCAGGAAGAAACTTTTATCGTTGAAATGTAATTTGATATTATGTTTGAAATTCAAATTGTTTATAAGTTTTACTAATATATAAAGATGTTTAATGTGTAAACTCTTTTGTCATGTGTGTGACTCCATGACCTTATGGGCCTACTCCCCCTGTTTACATTATTGAAAGGTGACGATCTTTCTAATAATGAATACTTGTATTTGACATTGTAAAGTGACGACTCTACAATGATGAGTTGAACTATCATGATAGATATCATGTGACTTGATATCTGTGGACATATCATGATAGTATCTCATCTCTGTGGACATATCATGATAGTATCTCTTGGACACTTTGATGGATATCATGGGACTTGATGTCATTTGAAGATCATTGTGATCCTTAAAAGATAATCATGGTGGATATTTATATATCCGTGGATATGCCATGAATTATGGTAGACATCATGTGACTTGATGTCAGTGCACATACCATAATGAAGATGTGTTATGAAGAATGTCATGTGGCTTGACAATATTGAGAAATCATATCATATCTTTGATATCACGTGTGAAGGTGATATCTCCGCTTATTTGATTTGAAATATCTTCCCTAGCTAAGAGGGAGTGTTAATGAAGATAGCTTCGATCAGATATAAATGCTGATTGTTGATTGCATCATCATCATTTATATGTGATCAAAATTATCCTTCAAATAACATATTTCTGGAAATGAAGATTTCGAATTTATGAGCATGAATAAAATTCGAAATATCAAATCAAAGGTTATAAGTCTACATTTAATAAAAGCGGAATTCGTATTATATATACTACTGGCCACACATTAGTTTATGTGTGTTAACCGAAATACTTCGGTTTGTTTGGAGCTCGTGTGCCCAAGGGACACGTCCCATGAGCGGACGTGTCTCCACTTTGTGGAGACACGTCCTCTCATGAGATGCGTCTCTTGTAGAGGCGTGTCTCCCCTTTTATATATGGTGGTTCTTTTGTTGATCTGCATATATAGAAATTGATAAATGTTTTGCAATCAGCACATTCATAAAAGGAGAAATAAATCTGACTTTGAGAATAGAACAAAATTCTTACACTTAGAATCATCTTAGAATCCTTAGGCTCCTAGTTTGATAGAAGATTTGATTACATTTACATTCTCACCTACGAACATCACACTAGATCCCACTTGTTGTTCTTGGCTTTCCTCTTTGAAAGGTGTGAAATTTTAAGAGACCTCATCCTTCTCTATGACATAAGTGTTTTTCCTACCATCAGGGACTGCCTTTCTATCATATTGCCATGGTCTACCTAGTAGCTTATGGAAAACATCCATTGGAATGATGTCACACAAGACTTTGTCCTTATATCTCCCTATTTGGAATTATACCCAACTTTGCTCATTCACTAACACTTGTTTCCCTTTGTTTAGCCATCAGACCTTATATGGAGTGGCATGGGGTAATCTTTTCAATTTTAACTTTTCTACCATTTCAACAAAAAACAAGTTATTAGTACTACCAGAATCATTGACAATCTGACAACATATACCTTGGCTTTTGCAAGTTGTCTTGGAGAGTGATATTCTTTGGAGTGGTTCGTTCTCCATGGGCACTTTGATCAAGGTTCTCCTCATCAACAAAAACTCTCCAAATTCTGGTTCTTCAGTTTGTGGTGAAGAATTTACATTTTCAGCATCTCCATCTTGCGCAACTTGATTCCTCCTTTTACTCCCAAAAGAAG
Source organism: Sequoiadendron giganteum (assembly GCA_007115665.2). Classification (NCBI taxonomy): domain Eukaryota; kingdom Viridiplantae; phylum Streptophyta; class Pinopsida; order Cupressales; family Cupressaceae; genus Sequoiadendron; species Sequoiadendron giganteum. The sequence continues at coordinate 78,659,523 of CM021105.1, forward strand.
AAGATGATTGTTCTTCAAGGCATTGCCATGCTTGATGGGCTGCAAGTTTATTACATTTACATTTCCCAGTGAAGCGACTTGATCCTCCTCTATTGCCAAATCTACCACTAAAATTTGATCTTCTTCCCATAAAACTGCCCATTGAATCTGAGGTGTGTTCTTGAGAATTGCTTGTCTCTCCTTGGCTCTCTTATGATTGTCCTGAACCAGCAAATGATCCTCTTCCTCTAAAAGTCCTCCCCCTACCTCTGCTTTGTTTCTCTTGTCTTCTTTTCAACTTTTCTTTAGCCTTGATGGCTAGTTGCCAGCATTCTTCTACCGTTCTAGGACTTGTGAGACTTAGTTCATCTTGTAGGCTATATTTCAGTCCATTCAAATACCTTGCAACCTTATCAACATCTTCTTCCATATTGCCTGATCTAATACTCAGTTTATAGAATTCTTTTGTATATGCCTTTACACCCATATCTTTTTGTTTCAAATTTTGTAGTTGCGTATACAATTGAATGGCATAACCACTAGGTGATGGCGACCCCATTTCTAACGAGACTTCTTAACACCCAATTATTACATGGTGACCCATTCCCACACACACATGTTCAGATTTCTTAGCAAAACAGATTGTCATTGACTTCCTGTAAACTGATTTTCATTACATTCATATCGACTTGAAGCTCAAACAAGACAACTTACAAACAACCATGAACCCATTAATAACAAATTATAGAATGATCAGACGATATCTGTAAAAGAAAATAATACACTTGGCCATGGAACTTGTTAAATGAAGTTACTCTAGGGTTGTCGACTACATAGATCAAACATAAATTATTAAACAAAGACAAATGTCTATGCAACAAATATTTTTATTAACTTTGCCAATAAAGTTCCGACTCATTTACAAAACATTCAAAAAATATTGCTTTGTCGGCTTGACAAGTTTATCATTCTCATAGGGTTCGAACTCCATATCACAAATGGTCTACTAGGAAGGCTTCCTACTAACTGCCACCCTTTGTCCTCCGAATGGATAGTAATCGATTATCGATTAACCTTTCAACCGGCATGAGATTCTTCAATTTACTCTCCTTCGAATCTAGCACTTTATAATATGCTTCTTCCACGTCCGCGCTACCCCTTGCGCCACTATTCTGAAATCTCTGATCTTCCAACGCTCTCTTCGTCTACTCTTAGAAACTTTGCATTCTTCTATTCCTTACGCAGACTCCTCAAACTGTGACCTCTTTTATTTTGCACTTTAATCCCTTTCGATTTGTAACTGTCCTTGCTCTAATGGCATCAAACTTCACCCAGATTGGGGTTCCCCACAGTATTTGCTCTCTCTTTTTATCTCATCTCCTTATTCCTCCCTCCATACAGGCCGTCCCTCACCTCCACCATCCATCGGCCTCTCACATCTATTTTCTAAAACTAATTTCTCCTTCCCTTCTTCATACAGATCGTTCTATCTCCTACGGGTCACAAACTGCCAATGAAACACCCAAATGCCTACAACTACTATGTATAACTAACTTGCTCATCCATCAAAGGCACAAATAAACAAAATTCACAAAAGCCAACATAGACAACTAAGAGATTAAAAATTTGCTCGATGCCCTTGCATCAGACTCCCTAGGTGTGATGTCCCCGCTCTAGTCAGTTCTTGGGAACAATGTGTTAGCCCTTTATTGGACCCTTGTGGGCTAGCTGGATTGGTTAGAGGGTCAGTGGTACTTTTTGGAGAGCTTGGTCATTCTCGTTTTCTGAGCTCAGAGTTTGGTTCACAGCAGGCGTTAGTAGTTTAGGGGTTGACAGCTTCTAACGGCACGGGAATATTTGGAGTTTTGAGTGAGTTATGGATTTTTAAGTGATTTGAGTTAATTAATTAACTTAATGCCTTATTATAAAGTCAAATTCTGTGATGTCCCCGCTGTAGTCAGTTCTCGGGAATAGTGTGTTAGCCCTTTATTGGACCCTTGTGGGCTAGGTGGATTGGTTAGAGGGTCAGTGGTACTTTTTGGAGAGCTTGGTCGTTCTCGTTTTTTGAGCTCAGAGTTTGGTTCATAGCAGGCGTTAGCAGTTCAGGAGTTGACAACTTCTGGCGGCACGGGAATATTTGGAGTTTTGAGTGAGTTATGGATTTTTAAGTGATTTGAGTTAATTAATTAACTTAATGCCTTATTATAAAGTCAAATTCTATGATGTCCCCGCTGTAGTCAGTTCTCGGGAACAGTGTGTTAGCCCTTTATTGGACCCTTGTGGGCTAGCTGGATTGGTTAGAGGGTCAGTGGTACTTTTTGGAGAGCTTGGTCATTCTCGTTTTCTGAGCTCAGAGTTTGGTTCACAGCAGGCGTTAGCAGTTCAGGAGTTGACAACTTCTGACGACACGGGAATATTTGGAGTTTTGAGTGAGTTATGGATTTTTAAGTGATTTGAGTTAACTAATTAACTTAATGCCTTATTATAAAGTCAAATTCTGTGATGTCCCCGCTATAGTCAGTTCTCGGGAACAGTGTGTTAGCCCTTTATTGGACCCTTGTGGGCTAGGTGGATTGGTTAGAGGGTCAGTGGTACTTTTTGGAGAGCTTGGTCGTTCTCGTTTTTTGAGCTCAGAGTTTGGTTCACAACAGGCGTTAGCAGTTCAGGAGTTGACAACTTCTGACGGCACGAGAATATTTGGAGTTTTGAGTGAGTTATGGATTTTTAAGTGATTTGAGTTAATTAATTAACTTAATGCCTTATTATAAAGTCAAATTGACTTTATACATTTTATATCACTTAAATATTCTATAAAAGTGATTTAATATTTTAATCACTTAAAATACAAAAGGGTGCCCAATGTATTTAAGTCAAGCTATTGAAATGACTTAAATATATTTTAAAAAGATTGAAAATATGAAGAAGGGCGTATCTTTCTTGGAAGTCGTGCCTTTTTGCATATAAGGCATTTTGGCAATGAGAAATTCATCTATTGAATATTTTGACTTTGCCTTTGGCTTCTTCTTGTGCTTTCACCTGTGATCAGGGTTTTGAGCATTCTTCCATTGGAGAACGGAATCTCTTCAGTGTTGAGCACTTTTGAGGCTGTGAGAGACCAGCTGAATTTGTGCAGTTTGTGAGGGCTTCATACAGAGGTTCTACTGTGCTTTATTAGAGTTTTGTTGTGTTATTTAGCAGAGACAGGAGGGTTTGTGGAGATGGCATCCTTCTTTCATCATGGCAGGCAGTTGACATCATGGCCGTACCTTCAGATTTGAGAGCTGGGATGTTTGCTTGAAGTGCGTAGCCTTTTGTGCAAAGGCGTTTGGGGTTTCTTGGAGAAACGCCTTCCAGTTTGAGGGTTTCTCTTCCCCTTTCTTGGCGTTTGGCATTTACCACTCATTTACCTCAGTTTCAGAGCTGGTTTACATTTATTGTAGCTTCCTACACTGGATTTAGCTAGATTGCAGCATCTTGGTTGGCAACTGGACTATATTTCTTATTTAAATAATTTGGGAGCTTTCGGGTATGTTTATGAGTTTTAAATCCATTGTTGAGCTTATTTAATACCTTCTGTAATTTCAGTTTGCTTAAATTAGCTCAGATTTACATTATATAAGCATTTATGCTGTGCGCCCCTTCTATTTCTCTCTAGAAATCCTTCTCTAAAAAACGTAAAACACAATAAAGATAAATAAAAGACAGGGGTTTGAGGTCTGAGCCAGCAGGGCTCATCACACTAGGGGACAAAAGATCATGTGCTCCTGCACATGTGGTCAGGAATTTAAAATTATTCTTTTCTTCCGTTTCTTCCACCATCGTTCTGGAACCATGCTTTTCCCACATTGCTGCTTATTGTCCTTTTGTTCACTTATAAACCACCAGCCAAAGATTCTGAAAGTTCCAACCTCCTTCACCTTATTCATGTGACTGGCAATGCCACCAACAACAGTCTAAAAATCTGCACATACAATCTCATATTTCTTTCCACAGCCCAGAACTTCATCAATTACCCACTCACCTTGGATTCCTCCATTCCCACAACAACTCACCAGATTCTCACTAAAATCTAAACATATAGTGACATACTTTTCCTCATCTCGTCCAACCTTCGATAAATCAAACAAATTTACCCTTTCGGATTTTATTTCCTTACTAATAGTGGAACTCCCCATGTTTGCATCCTTCCCTGTCCTGTACATCTCTATACCTGCAACCTTTTTATCCCACTCTTTCTCTATTTCTGCAAATTGTTTCCACAAATCTTCTTCGTTGTTTTAAATTGCTGTATCTCTTTCTACTTCTCCTGGGATATCCCCGTTAACTTGACTTTGTTGGGCTTCATCTTCATTTACTGCTCCTACTTCTAGTTCTATCTCTGCATTGCCTTCATCACTCTTTTGTTGGTCTTCTCCTTCTTGCACCACTGCTGCTCGCATATCCAAATTTGCATCTGTATGCTCTTCACCGGATACCATTGCTGTCCTCTTTTGTTGTTCAGTACTTGTATCCAACTTCTCCTCTTGCCTGTAACACTTGCATTTGTTCACCTTAGCTTTTCCATTCTGCCTTTGCCTACCTCGTTTCTTCTTTTGATATTTACTTCTCATTTCTTTCTCATCCACAAGCCTCCACATGTCTTCCTCATATTTATAAATTTGATTCAAAGCCTTCAAAGAATCATCATAAACACAATCAAATTGCTTTTCCTTTACCTTACATACACCTTGCTTCTCCTGCTGCAACTCCACTGCATGCTCGTGGCTATTATCTTTCTTGCCATGCGCCACTGAATTCACCATGCTTCCAAGTTAATGGGGCTTGGTCTCCTCTTTAGATCTCATACCCTTGGGCATATTCTCCTTATCATCATTTCCTGCAACATGCTTCTCATTTACTGCTGACCTATTCTTAATCACCCACATTTTATTGTCGAGAGCCTTGGGTTGAACTCTCTTGATAGCTGCACTTGATCTTCTCAAAGTATATTCTGCTCCTTTCCTGAAAACATCATCTTTATGACTCCTTGCTTGCCAACTTATCCTACAATTTGGTTTCCACTCATTTTCCTGCACATCTTTCATTCTTTGAAACCGCTGGATAGCACCATCACAACCAACAACATCTACTTCTTTCCACTTAAACTGTGGCCCGTCAACAATCTTTTTCCTTTGCCAAAATGGAACTATATACCTATGGTCTACCAATTTTTTTCTTTCTTGACAAACATTCTTATTCATAGTCTCATTTCTATATACATAATCAAAAGCAACATTTTTACCTCCATTTTTATGTGCAATAACTTGCTGCCCCAAATTGTTCCCTTCATTGGCTTCCTTGACTTCCGTCTTTTCCTCTTCACAAGCATCTGGTACTACATCTGCAACTTCTTCCAAGGCATCATAAAATCCTGGGGCTGCCTTCACATCTTCATCATCATATTGGAAATTGTCAGCAGCAAACTCCTCTTCATTCTCTGGTACTCTGCAATGTACCTCCGCTACAAACGCTTCTAGACACACTACGATAACTAGTCTCTTCTCATCTTCAACTCTTTCCTCGGGTGCTATTCTTGTCCCATCTCTCACCATCTCCAAGGTCTCATTCTTGACCTTTCCTATCGCATTGTTCATACTTGCAAACATATCTACAAACAAAATAAGAGACCACAATGTCTCCATTAGTGTATTCTTCATGGACACTCTTCTCTCTTCATTTCTCTCTTTCACAAGTGCTTGCTACACTTCTTCCTCTTCCTCTCTTTCTTCCTTATCTTCTCTCATGTTATCTTCAATGAGAACTTCCTTCACCACTTCTGGTGCATGTTGCTCATCCAACAATCTCTTGTTGTCCCAACCTCTATGGGTACTCTTTCCACTCTTATCTACTCTTCTCAAGGCATTCATGCGTTGCCTTCTTCTTTCCTCAACAATCTTCTTTACAGACCATTTTACTTTCTTATTCATTGGCCAACACCAAAAGTATTCTTGGCTACTTTCTTCTAGCCATTGTTGCACTATCATCAGATCCCTCTTCAACTCCGCCATTTCTCTTTCAAATTTTGCATCTTTTTTCTTTTTGTTTTCTTTCTTCTCGTCCCTTTTCTCGAGACTTCAAATATTGGCAATCTCTGCACAACACACAACTCTTCAAGAATCTACAATCATCAAATTATCAAATCAATTGCAAGCTTTCATTTCCCAAATCTTTGTAAATTTGGAACTCAAAAGTTTTGAACAAGAACATATAAACAATATAATAAATTCCTCTGCCCAGATCTTTTGGGCTCTGATACCAAATGATGGTGGCCCCCTCTCTAACTAGACTTCTTAACACCCAATTATTACATGGTGACCCATTCCCACACACACATGTTCAGATTTCTTACAAAAACAAACTGTCACCGACTTCCTGTCATGATAGTGACATGAAGTCGAATATTAATAAATTGATTTCCATTACATTCATATCGACCTGAAGCTCAAACAAGACAACTCACAAACAACCATGAACCTGTTAATAACAAACTATAAAATGATCAGATGATATCTGTAAAAGAAAACAATACACTTGGCCATGAAACTTCTTAAATGAAGTTACTCTAGGGTCATCGACTACACAGATCAAACATAATTTATTAAATAGAGACAAATGTAAATGCAACAAATATTTTTATTAAATCTGGCAATAAAGTTCCGACTCATTTACAAGACATTCAATAACTATTGCTTTGTTGGCTTGACAAGTTTATCATTCTCACAGGGTTCAAACTCCATATCACAAATGGTCTACTAGGAAGGCTTCCTACTAACTGCCACCCTTTGTCCTTTGAATGGATAGTAATCGATTATCGATTAACCTTCCAACCAGCATGAGATTCTTCAATTTACTCTCCCTCGAATCTAGCACTTGATAATATGCTTCTTCCATGTCCGCGCTACCCCGTGCGCCACTGTTATAAAATCTTTGATCTTCCAACGCTCTCTTCGTCTACTCTTGGAACCTCTGCATTCTTCTATTCCTTACGCAGACCCCCCAAACTACCACCTCTTTTATTTTGCACTTTAATCCCTTCCAATTTGTAACCGTCCTTGCTGTAATGGCGTCACACTTCCTCCACCATCCATCAGCTTCTCACTTCTATTCTCTGAAACTAATTTCTCCTTCCCTTCATACAGATTGTTCTGTCTTGTACGGTTCACAAACTGCAAACGAACCACCCAACCGCCTACAACTACTTTGTATATCTAACTTGCTCATCCATCAAAGGCACAAAATAAACGAAATTCACAAAACCCAACATAGACAACTAAGCGATTAAAATTTTTCTCGATGCCCTTGCATCACTAGGTAGAAATTTACCTTTCAACTTTGCAACCATTCTGTCCCAAGAGGTGATCTTTTCTTTTCCTTTCTTCCTTCTCTCTTCTTGCACATAGTCCCACCGAAGGGGTGCATGGCCCTTCAATTTTGTTCTTGCCAACTTCACTTGTTGTTCCTCAAGCACATCTTCAAATTCAAAATATTTGTCTAATTCTCCAATCTAATCAAGAAGTTCCTCATTGTTTAGGGCCTAGGCTACCTGAATACACCAAGAATTCCATCTTCAATTTGGAACCCTCACCTCTGACTTCTTTCGACAATCTCTCCATCCTCAACTCTTCCACATCTCTTTCTTCTTGGGGTTCTCCTTGTGGTAGATTGTCTTCATCCATCTCTTCTTCGTAATCACTCAAATCTCCTGTGATCACACCTCTTCTCTGATTTGTCTCAACTGCTGTAAGCCTTGCATCAAGACTTGTTCTCATTTCTCTCATCTCTTGGGCAAGTTTGTCTCCCATCTCTTTGGCCAACCTTTTTATTGCTGTTTCAACAACATTCCCTCTTGGAGACATCTTTACTTATCTCAAGACACTAAACTAACTTGTTCTTGACTTTATTGTCTCTGATACCAATATGATGCAGAGGGGAAGGACTCAAAACAACATCCTAAACACTTTCCATACAAGACTTCAACATGATGATGCAAATGTGCACATTAGTTCACCCTGAGCAATGTGTTCCTAAGCCTAAAACATGGGGGAAAAATTCTAATGGTGCTCTATCATTAAAGACAACATGGAATAGGGGCCACTTGGTGTATTCAGACCTATTTCAACATACTCCAAAGGTTTCCCAATGTACATAGTCTAAATCAAGTGCTTGACACCACGAATGCTGCAAACTAGGTCTTGTTGCCACTAGGTGTATTAGGGCAATGACTTCAAGAAAAGTAAGGAAACTTGTCACATGCATTCTCAGACTTGTGCAGGCCCCCAACAACATTACAATATGGTTCTACACCCTTCCATCAATGAGTAATGCATAGATTGATCACAGTTACAGCCAACTGTCATTGAGAACTCCCTCAAACTTGCAAACCAGACTCCCTCCTTTTGCCAACGTGTGGACAGCATCAGGACATAGATTTCCACCAACTTTCATGGGTTTTCATCGATGGAATCTCTGCTCATCACCTTTTGTTTGTTCTTTGGAAACCCTAGGCAGGGTTTTGACCTTTAGACACAAAAACAACAATATCTCGCACAAAACTTGATGAAAATTTACCAAACCAAGTGCATTTGAAAGCTAACTCTCTCCTCTAACTTCTCCAACTAGTTTCAGGACCACACCCTACAGTACCAATCCATACAACGTGATTTACTGTCAGTTTTCACAAAAAAATGCAATATAAAACGTGGCAAAATAATGATCTCCTCATTCAAACTTCATCCAACCCTTGGGATCAATGTTACAAGGCATATTTAACAAGTTTCAATCATTTGCAACTGAAAAACCGACCATCCACACATTTGTTATCTCTAATGACATCATTTATAACTTTTTGACAACATTTTTGACAACTTTTTGCAACATTTGCAACTTTTTGCAACATGACTCCAAAACACCATAGAACATCATAGAATGACTCCAAATACCTCAAAATAGTCTTACATGACCTTATTGATCCCAACTAAATCAAAAACCAAAGTTGCAACATGACAACAAAATGCAACAAAGGGTGCATCACAGGATGCCCTTGCATCATACTCCTTGGAGAGAAAGAATTCAAACTCCACTTGAATTGATGTTTGCAATAGTGTAAACATGCTTGAGAATGTCTGCTTCACTCATCCACGTTGCATCTTCAATGAGAAATAAAACAAATATGGGAGTGAATACTCCATTGAGCTTGCTTGTCTGCCTCATTCTGCTATAACTTCCCTCAGAAATCTGCATAAGTTAGAACACTTTACCTGTCTCACTATCCACTTTACCATTCTGTTGACAAATGGTGTGCGCTTGTACCTGGATGTCTTCTTTATGGATAACAATATCAACATTCTTGTCTTTCTCTAATGAAACATCCACTTGTCCAAAAGCATTTAAGACCTTCAAATGTCTTCTTGACTGCTGCAAGACAGCAGATTGCCCGTTGTCTTTCCTTTCAGAACCTTTGATTTTGATTTTGGCTGCTATATTGTCTTTCAAGGCAAGTTCTTGTTGGGTACTCTCCAAGAAATGAGATGAACTTTCATTCTCATGAAGCAATTCAATATCCTCATCCCCTCGACTACCTTTATGAAACAACACTGCTTCATCTTCTTCTATAACAAAAATCAAATGCTATGGTTCCCCCTTTGTGTCCACACATTCACCTAAATAATTAGATTCAAAAATTTCTAACTCATTAGATACTTCAAGTATCTCTTCATCTTTGTACTTCTTATTTGCAATTTTTGTGCCTTGCAGATGGCTATCCTTAGAAGTCACTCCACTACTCCTTCCCTCACTTGGAACATCTTTCAATGGTTGTGCTTCCTTTTGCCTATCTCTATAAATCAATGCTGCCCTCTTCATTGTAATAACAGGCTCTTGTAATGGTTCTTCAAATTTGCATTGTTCAACTGTGTATGAACTCCCTTGTGGTTACCTTTATTAGCAAAAGCATTGTCATCTGTAACTTCTTTATGCTGCCCCAGTTGTAGTTGCTGCTGGTTGAATTGTGCTTTTTCCACCTTCAACTTAGTTTGAAAATTTTTCCGCTCTGAACTTTCTTCCTTCACCAAGCAGTGCTCATTCAACTCTGCAATTTTCTTCATATCAAATTTGTTGCCTTTAGCACCCAAGTTCCTACCATTTTCAATCTTCCAAAAAAGTTTGTGTGTATCACGTTTGTTGACACCATCTTTTTCTCTAGATATCTTGCATTCTTCATAGGCTGCTTTGCATGACAGACCAGCCCCTAGTATGAAGTTTTTGTGATGATTTATATCCCTAATATGAGGCAATGGCTTGCTATTATAAGTCAAAGACTTTATAAGAAACTTGCTCGAGGGTTTTAAAATATTCTTTAACCGGCCCTTGTTTAATGAGCAACCGATCAGGCAAGTTAACAGTTCTTATTCGAATGATCAAGGGCTTCTATTTAATCTCCAATGGCACCAAGATATGGATGACCAATGTCTTTTCAAATTGTCAATGAATTTCTACGTGTATTTCCTATTGCATAACCTTTGACGTTAATGAGCCTGTGTTTTAGGTTTTTGAGGGCAGTTTGATAATAGTTTTTTCATGACAATGATGGAATGAATGGATATAGAGTGTATTGCAAACTTTGTCAGCAGTATGTGAAACGTTGTAGAAAGATGTGATGATTCTGCCAGAATAAAAAGGAGACATGAATAACTTTGGTAAAAGAGATTACATGATTGGGCTTCATGAAGAATTTTGTTTCAGTTTGTATGATTGTCTGATGATCAACAACCAAGTGGTTGTAATTGGTAATTCAATATGAAAGAATCTAATTTTGGATTCTACAATTTTCAGTATGTGATGTGTGAAGATTAAGAGGTTGATATTAGTTCTGTGAAGGTGAGATATTCATGTGCTTGATTGAAAATAAGACAGATAGAAATGATTGTAACTTATTTCAAGTATTCAAGAAAGGGTGAGTGAATTATGCTGAACTATATCTGCAGATTATTAACTGTTTATACAAGGATGGTTAGGGTTTTGATAGAGCAGTTGTACGGTTCTTGATTTTAGGATGATGACAGGCAGATTGTGTAGATGATGCTTTCTTGATCAAGATTCTTAAAGGAGAGAGTATGATTTCAGATTGATGCACTATTTGATCAGTACATGAGGACTGTCTTTGAAGATTGTAAGAATTCAGATTTGTGAGCGGTAAGTGTGAAGTTATATCAAAGCTTGACGACATGATGGGAATTATAGAGCTAAATGCTTTATCAGAATGGTAAGAGAAAGAAAACTATGTTGAAACTTTGATTGAGCAATGTTTTGAAGTAAAATAGGGTAACCCTCTGTAATCTTTTCTTTTCCTTTTTAAGATTGTCAATGAGACATGGAGTTTTGCTAGTGAGGCATGAGAATCAGCCAGTGAGGCTTGAGTATTTGCCAGTGAGGCTTGTTGTATTACCAGCGAGGCATACAATCTATATTTAGCAAGTTTGAGCTAGTGAGGCTTAATAGAGCAAATGTTCAGAGTGGTTTTTTCACTCTGATAGGGTTTTCCACTCATAAATCCTGTGTTCTATTTATTCTTGATGGTGTGTCATATTATGCTTGGTTGTTTATTCTTGATTAAGATGTTATGCTCTGATTTGCATATGTTCACCCTTTTCATAACATACACTATCTAGGGTCTTTGAGTAATCAAGTGTATTAAGTTTTGGAATTGGTTTTATTTGACCACTGATTCATCCCCCCTCTCAGTGGTCTTGGACTCCAACAGGGTTAACCTCATCGAGTCTCTTTTTCATACTTCAAAATCAGCTCCACAATTTTCCCAAAAATCTTCTAGATGAGGAACGTGATGATATGCTAGTTTAAGGCTCAAATTATCCTTGACATAGTCTTTGTTGTCAAAGGGAAATCTTTGTACGTAGAAATACATGTTCAACTTAGATAGAGACCTCTCGATGTTTTGAGCATCTATAGAGGTTCTCCCAATAAAATAGTTGAAACCAATAGGAAAAGGAATACCTTCCTTTTTGCTTTCTTAACATTTTTTATTAACTGTCCCTATGTTCCTGTAGTCTTCAATACGTACCAAATTATCACTTACAAATTGTGAAAGTTTGTAAGGGGCATCTTCAAACCCTCCAATTTTGATATAAGTGAATTTTGGAAATTGAATAAAGTAGCTTTTGAGTTTCTTTATAAGAGCAATTGCCTTATATCATACCCGCTTTCCAATATTTCTGGTCAACTCTTACTATTAGCATGGTAAAGGCATCAATCACCCTCCTAAATTATTTGTTGCTGATATTTAATTGCAATTGAGGGTAATGATCAAAATTTGCTTAGTTGCAGCATATGTTCCTTGACTTTGCAGTTTGGGCCACACTTTCATACTTCCAATTGCATAGAATGAAAAAGAGGACATAAAAATATTGATTTGCCTCAAAATTTACCAATTGATTATGAAGATTGTCATTTATGATCGTCCCCTAGTCAATATGTTGTTCCCCATGACAAATGACTATAATGAACAAACACATCTGATAATGGAAAGAATTTGTCTCCTCATGTCCCATCATTTTGTTGAGTAAGTTAATCATATCTAATATGTCATCATTGAAATGGGATCTATACAAGCTCTTGGGTAGTTGTGATTTTCCTTTCTTTG